>OY482672.1:95139056-95739056 GCA_960531455.1 Urophora cardui
GGTGCTCTCGTTTCACTCAAGAAATGCAAGCATCTACATGTGTGCAGAAAACGTAGTTGTAACCAATTAGATATTAAGATATTAAGTACAATAATCATATAATATCCAATGTAAATTCAATGAAAATATTAGGGGTCATCTTTGACGACAAACATAGCTTTAAGGAACATTGTGTTAACTTAAGATGCGAACTAGCTACCAGACTAAATATTATAAAATATCTATCGACAAAAAAGAGCTGTATACACACTAACACCCTAATCAATATATCTAAATCAATTATGCTAAGTAAGATCGACTACGGACTACAAATATATGTAAAATGCAACAAAAGTACCCTAAATAAAATTAAAGCACCACTTCACGCAGCGCTCCGCCGAAGTTTACGCGCATTCAGAACAACTCCCACCACAAATATACTAGCCGAAAGTGGCTTTCAATCACTGGAAGACCGGATAAAATACCTACGAAGCCGCATCATTTACAAGCTATTCTGCAACCCTACACATATTCTCTACAACGATATCCAGTGTTAAAAAAAAAGGAAAATAACGCTCTCAAACAAATCAGCACTTTGTGAGGTGAAGGACCTCGCTGACCTCCTTAACCTCGAGATTTCCCCCATGAAATTCCACAACACCAAGTTGCCTCCATGGCACATAGACAAAAGTAGCTTTATCGACGAGTTGACTTTTCTTCGGAAAGACAACACTAGCAACGCCTCTTACCAACAAAGTTACTTAAACATAGTAACACCTTTGAAACAAAGTGGGTGGAATCTACTTTTCACAGACGGAACTAAGCAGATTAACGGGGTTGCATTCGCCATCACTAGCGAAACTGGGACAACTTTAAGCCATGGTCTGTTACCACAGACAAGGCGTCCTCTCGGCTCTACAATTAGCAAAAGATAACAATAAAAAAAACTATCATATGCACCGACAGCCAAGCAATCTTCAAATCTATCAGCAAAATTCAATACGAATTGGGGCCACTATATCACTTACAGCAGCTACTAATTAAATTATCGCCCGAACGTCAAATTAATGTGGATACCGGGGCACACGGGAATATCCGGTAACGAACATGCTGACAAAGCTGCAAAGTCCGCTATTAATTCCTGCCTTCTCTCCTACAATCCATTTGGCTCCTCCTCAGTAAAACGATTTATTCCAAAGCTCTCAGTTCACACCTTCGCCTGAACTGGCAACAGTATCAACATCACTACAAAGAGGTGAACCCTAATGGGATTGCAATAACACTACCTACAACGACTTCTCTTCTTGATTGGCGCTTAACCGTCTAGACGACTCTGGTCGAGTCCAACAGAGCGCGCCAATTGCTTCTGTTTCGTGCAGCATGGCGTCACTTGGGAACACCTAGGGAGGCAGCATCGCTGATTTTCCCAACGCAGTGGAGGTCTCCCTTTTCTTTTGCGTTCAGCGGGTTTCGATAGAAATGCTTTCTTGGCCGGAGCGCCTTCGTCCATTCTCACATGACCTGCCCAACGCAGCCGCTGGATCTTTATTCGCTGAACAATGTCGATGTCTGTGTAAAGCTCGTACAGCTCATTGTTAAATCTCCGTCGATACTCGCCCACGCCAACGCGCAAAGGTCCATAAATTTTACGAAGAACTTTTCTCTCGAATACTCCAAGTGCCATCTCATCTGATTTTGAAATTGTCCATGCTTCTGCGCCGTACATGAGGACTGGAACGATGAGCGTCCTGTAGAGTGTGATTTTTGTTTGTCGAGAGAGGACTTTACTTTTCAGTTGCCTACTTAGTTTATTGGCAAGCGTGATTCTTCGTTGGATCTCCGTGCTGACTTCATTCTTGGTGTTAATGCTGGTTCCCAAATAGACGAAGTCCTTAACAGTTTCGAATTTGTAGCTATCAACATTGACTTGGCTGCCAAGGCGTGCTGTTTCTTTGTGTGATGACAGGAGGTACTTCGTCTTGTCCTCGTTAACCGCCCAACCCATTTTCTTAGCCTCTTTATCCAGCTTGGAGAAGGCAGAACATACGGCGCGAGTGTTAGTTCCAATGATGTCGATATCATCGGCGTACGCCAGCAGTTGTACACTCTTGTGGTATAGAATGCTTCCTGTATGGTTAAGTTCTGCAGCTCGTATTATCTTTTCCAGCATCAAATTGAAGAAGTCACACGAAAGGGAATCACCTTGTCTGAAACCTCGTTTGGTCTCGAACGGTTCGGAGAGGTCCTTCCCAATTCTGACGGAGCTGGTGGTGTTAGTCAGCGTCATTTAGCATAGCCGTATAAGTTCTGCGGGGAAACCAAATTCAGAATTGCGGCATATAGGCAATTCCTATTCGTGCTATCAAAAGCGGCTTTAAAATCGACAAAGAGATGGTGTGTGTCGGTTCCTTTTTCATGGGTTTTTTCCAGTATTTGGCGTATTGTGAAGATCTGGTCGATGGTAGATTTACCAGGTCTGAAGCCACCTTATCAGTGTGGCTTCAGACCTACAACGAGTACAACATGGATTTTTTTTTTTCGGATATAGTTTTATTGTATCATTCTTGGAGAATATGACAATTTTTATAAAATCTTAACCTAGTATACAATACAACGTTATTCGTTGCCACTGCTTCAAAAACATTTGGATGAAAAGATATTTTATTTGACATAAAATAAATACATTTGGATGAAAAGATATTTTATTTGACATAAAATAAATACTTATGAATACATTTATTATGTGTATGGGAATATTTTTGTTTTTCTTAGAGTATGTTCATATGTATGTATGCATGTAATTTTATTTCATATTCGTTTCATAATTATGTTATTCATTTTCATTATTTATGTATTTTTGCCGTCGGAATGGAATGGAATTCCAAGCAGCTGATTGTAAAGTATTAAAAGTTCGTACAGCCTGACAGGACAGGCTTATCGATGACACAATCGTGTGTTGCATTAGGAAGTGCTGTTGCAGTTTCGTATTGGAAGGAATTCCAATAAGCTACTTGGGAATTTTTACTGCCTAATGGGATAGACTCGTCCGGAACACAATCATACATATGTTACACATGTGTATTAGTAAATGCTGTTGTAGCTTTCTGAATGGAAGGAATTTCAGTAAGCTGCTTTTTGTAATTTAGAGGTTTTACGGTCTAATAGGATAGGCTCCTCGAAGTTTTAATTTTAGTGGCTCTAGCCTTGGTCACAATTTAGCTGGATATCCTTTCTCTTTAACCGCCTGGGGTATCTCTGTTCTAACAGACTTTTAGCCAGTATGTTTGGATGATTGCCTAGTCTTGTGGCGTAGTTAGTTTGTATATTTCTTACTTCTTCAACAACTGTGTTAATCTTTAGATCCCTGTGTATAGCGGAATTTTTCACGTTCCAAGGCGCCCGGCATATTATTCTTAATATCTTAGATTGTAGCCTTTGTATTCTTTCTAGACTGGATTTGGATGCTGAACCCCAAAGCTGTATTCCATATATCCAGGATGGTTTTATCACCATATTAAATAAAAGTATTTTGTTGTCTAGGCTTAATTTAGATTTTGGACCAATGATCCATTGTAAAAGCTTTGCTTGCATTATCTTATTATCAATATGATATTTCCAAGTAAGCCTACTGTCTAAGGTAACACCAAGGTAGGTGACGTAATCTTTTTGGGTTACTATTTTGCCATTAATTGAGACAGAGGGGCAGGTATCTTTTTTTAGAGTAAAAGTGACTTGTACACACTTATGTTATGTTCAGACACAACCTTAATTGAACATTAAGAGCCTTCATTCAATTTTCAAGCCCAATGATTCTCAATTTACCATACAAAAATTGACCAAGTTAATGCTTCATTAGAAATTAATGAGTTGTTAATGAAGAACAATTCTGCATGCAACCCTGTTAAAAGGCTTGTTTCATAAGTAAAATGAAATGTCATGAAAAGAGAAATGTGATTAGCGTCAGTGTCCACTAAACAGGTTGGTTCGTCAGATCAGCTGCATTCTTGTTCTTCTTCATCACCTACCAAATTTGTTTTTATTTCTGCTTATTTTATACATGCATTCGTGTTTACGATTGGTAAAAATTGTGAGATGAATGTCAAATTATTTCGTCCTCCTTGCAATTTTGACATTTAGGTCACGAGAGTTTGATATTCAGCTCACGGCGTGTATGTGTGTATGTATCTTGAGCCGACCTGTTAAATGGGCGAAGTAAATTAAATATGTCTGAACACCAAATCTAAAGATGTTCAATCAACCCCAATTGACTTAATTAATTTTTATGTCTCAACATGATATTAGATTCATTGACTTTAATTCTCCAATCTGAAATCCATTGTTCTACAATTCTTAGACGGCTTTGCAACCGTCTGGCAGACGTTGAGGGATTTAAGTGCACACAGCAATAATTCTGTGTCATCCGCAAATGTTGAAGTAACGAGATTTTCATTAGTGGGCAAGTCACTTGTGAATATTAAATATAGAATGGGTCCCAGAACACTACCTTGTGGAACTCCGGCGAAGATTGGATAGCTTTCAGTGGTATAACTTTTTTGCCTTACTCGAAACTTTCTTCCCGTCAGAAAGTTCTCTAAAATAAGGCATATATTGTACGGAAGTGTACATCTTATTTTAAATAATAATCCCTCTAGCCATACCTTGTCGAAAGCTTGTGCTACGTCTAAGAACAGTGCAGTGCAATACTTTTTGGTTTCAAAAGCCGACCGTATTTGAGTTACTATTCTATGCACTTGCTCTATCGTACCATGTTTTTCCCAAAACCCGAATTGGTGACTTGGTATAGTCCGTGTGTGTCTAGGAGGGGTTGCATTTTTTTCAGTAACAACTTTTCAAATAGTTTGGAAAATATTGAAATTAAGCTAATTGGCCTGTAAGAGTTTAACAGGGTTGGGGTTTTGCCTGGTTTTGGAATCATAATGATTTCGGAAAGTTTCCAAGATTCAGGAAAGTAGTTTAGTCGCAGGAGACTATTGAAAACATATAATAATAACTTGATAGCAACTGGAGGGAGTTGTTTTACCATTTCACCGGCTATTCTGTTGTATCCGGGTGCCTTATTATTCTGGATGTCGTTACAGATAATATTATTCAGGTCATTTATGTTGAATTGGAGAGACTGTTGGTAAGCGAAGGGCATGTTCGCATGAATCACTGTTACGTCCGAATGAGGCTAGGACACACTCTCCTCACACACGAACACCTCCTAGCGAGGAGCCCTCCTCCCACATGTTTATTTTGCAACATTAACAACCTAAGCATACGTCACATCCTATTACACTGTCCAGGTACCGCCGCATTACGCATAAAAACGTTCGAAGAGAAAAACCCGCTGAATATCCTGTCCAATCCATCTGAAGAAAACATCAAACTAATATCCAACTTAATAACTTTTTGGTTGCTTGTTTTTCCGAAAGGGTAGGAATATGATGTATTGTGGAACGATTTTCCGTCATCCCTTGTCAACTCTGGTTTGGAGACAAACCGGTTTCGGCTAATATGGGCCAACTTCAGTGTCTTCTTTCGTTCTGAGTTATTTTGTCTTCCGTCGTTTTGTTCAGGTACTTCGTGTTCATGTGATGTGTTCGTGCATTCGTGCGTTCGGGTGGCGTATGTGTGTGTGAGTCTGTGTTGTGTGTTTAGGTATGCAAATCTATTTTTTGTCATATTTTCATTATTGTACCCTCATTAACCAGGTAGGTAAAAGTCCGTTATTGTCCGCTTGTGTTTTGTTTTGTTTATGTCGGTTTTAGGTCTTTTGTTCTCTTTCGGGTATAGTAGCTTAAGCGGTTCAAATAATGTATCCGATGCGGTGTTTATTTGTCCATTTATTATTTTACCTACGAATGTTTTCTGTTTGAATATCTTCATATTTTCTAATATGTTGAGCCGTTTTCCTTTATGCTGTACGTGGAGAATTTTAGCTGTTTTTCCTATTTTCATGGGTGTACACTTGTTTTCTGCCATGTGGTTGACGAAATTTGATTCCACTGTCGTTGATGATTTTCTTATTGTAATCCCTTATGTGTTCTCGATATCTCGTCTTGATTTGGCGTCCTGTTTTTCCTATATAACTATTTTGGCATTCGCAAGTCAATTTGTATACGCCTTGTTTGTCAAATAGGTCTTCCTTGTTAATGTTGTTTCGTAGAAGTTTTCTCATATTGTTCCTAGTTTTAAATGCTGCATTAATGTTATATTTTTGGAAAACTTTAGCCAACTTGTAAGATGTTGCTCCGGTGTATGATAAGACTGCCCATTTCTTCTCCACTTTTTCAATTCAATTCAATTCAATAATTTATTTCGTCTATGATATACAATCTTACAGACTAGAGCAAAAGTAAAAATAAAACAATGAGTAAACCTAAAGTTTAAGAATAATACAGAGCAAGCGAACTTTTAAATGAAGATCTAGAATATGAAAAATCAATATTAACGACCCTTGAAATATTATTAAATTCTATAAGTGCTCTTAATATTGGAGCTAAAGAAAGGTAATTTGCTTTACACGGTAGGCAGGAAGCGACGATAGGTTGCATGAAAATGTCGAGAAAAAAGGAAAGTGGGGTTGTGTTATGTGATGTTTATAGATGAAACATCCGTTGAAATTAAAATCCGAGCTGCTCCTTTTTCAAGGATATCCACATTTTTTGTTTTTTTTGAAAGGATCAAATATTGAGGAAATCGAAAATTCGCCACCGTCCAAATTTTTCCGATTTCAATACATTATTTGGTCGCTAAGGGATACAAAAAAAGGTATTAAAAAGAAAAAAGGACACCTGTAGTGGAAAAATCCAATGTGAACAGGACCTAAAGGATAAGCACTGAAATATAAAATAACACAAAAAGTACCCACTTTAATTTGGGTATAACTCCTAAAATGTTAACTCTACGTGAAAATTCCTTATAATATGTTTCATTCAGAATAAATAAGGGAATATTTCTTTGATATACAATTTTGATGTACCTGCAGTGGTTAATGCACTTTGGTCCATCTAAAATGAAAATTTCAAAAAAAAGTACTTTTTTTTATGGTGCTACTTTAAGTTCAAATATTTTTCTGGTTTATGTAAATATTTTAATCTAATGATCCAATTCTCATTCCTACATATCTGTACGTTAATATTAAAAAGAATTAGAGCTGAAATACGCGCTAGCTGTGCACGGTGGGCGGTAAGCAAAAATAGGTTGCATGAAAATATCGAAAAAACGATCGCCGGCTAAAAACTTACGTAAAATGATATTCTAATATACTTCATAAACACACAGCAAGCGTGAATAAAATCTCCAACATTTTTTTTAAACGAAAATTAGTACCAGCACACAGATAGGCACATATTCGTTGGGCCATCGTTTTTACGATATTCCCATGCAACCTATTGTTGCTTCCCGCCCACCGTGCACAGCTGGCGCGTATCTCAGCTCTAACTATTTTTTAGTATTAACGTATAGATATGTAGGAATGAGAGTTGGATCATTAGATTAAAATATTTACATAAACTACAAAAATATTTGAACTTAAAATAGCACTATAAAAAAAAACGTACTTTTTTTGAATTTTTCACTTTAGATGCACAAAAGTACATTAAGCACTGCAGGTACATCAAAATTGTATATTAAAGAAATATTTCTTTATTTATTCTGAATGAAACATATAATAAGGAATTTTCACGTAGAGTTAACATTTTAGGAGTTATACGCAAATTAAAGTGGGTACTTTTTGTGTTATTTTATATTTCAGTGGTTATCCTTTAGGTCCTGTTCACATTGGATTTTTCCACTACAGGTGTCCTTTTTTCTTTTTAATACCTTTTTTGTATCCCTTAGCGACCAAATAATGTATTGAAATCGGAAAAATTTGGACGGTGGCGAATTTTCGAATTCCTCAATATTTGATCCTTTCATAAAAAACAAAAAATATGGATATCCTTGAAAAAGGAGCTGCTCGGATTTTAATTTCAACGGATGTTTCATCTATAAACATCACATAACACAACCCCACTTTCCTTTTTTCTCGACATTTTCATGCAACCTATCGTCGCTTCCTGCCTACCGTGTTTAATAGTATTGAGATGAAAAGGTAGTGGAAAACGTAAAATTCTATGAGGAACATTGAAATTGATAAGCTCAAGCAGATCAGGACAATCAATATTACCACATACTATATCAAAAATAAACATTAGAGATTGAATAATTCTTCTGTTTTCAAGAGATTGAATATTAATTAATTTACACCGGGCGGAATAATGTGGAAGCGGATCAGAAAAATTAAGAGTCTGTAACGCAAATTTTAGAAATTTTCTTTGAACTCGTTCAATTCGTGACGTATGGCAAACATAAATCGGGCTCCAAATAACTGAGGCATATTCGAGTTTAGATCTAACTAGCGAGTTAAAGAGGGTCTTTCTGGTATACGGATCTCTAAATTCTCTTCCATACCGACGTAAGAAAGCCAAGTTACTATATGCTTTAGGAATCAGATAGCAGATATGGTTTACAAAGGTAAAGTTTGAATCAAAAACCACACCTAAGTCAACAAAATTTTGTAGTGAGGCTAGATTTTGGTTTTGAATATATTTGGAAAGAAATTTATTAGAAGATCTTGAGAAAGATATGTGGAAACATTTATTTATATTGAGTTCTAAATTATTATTACGGCTCCAAGTAATTAAATTATTTATATCATGCTGGATAAGCAAAATATCAGACGCACAAGTTATTTTACGGAAAAGTTTAAGATCATCTGCATATAGCAAAAATCTGGAATATTTGAAACAAGAGCCAATATCATTAACGAAAAGAATGAATAAAAGTGGACCAAGAATACTCCCCTGCGGTACTCCAGAGGTAGCGGCAAAAGAGTGGGATTTACAGTTTTCGATTTCAACAAATAAAGTTCTATCTGTAAGGTAAGAAGCAATCCAAGAAAGAAATACAGAATGAAAGCCTAGCATTTTAAGTTTCCGCAATAAAATGACATGTGAAACCTTGTCAAATGCTTTTGAAAAGTCTGTGTAGATAGTATCTACTTGTGACCCATTTTTAAATGCCGATAAGCAATATTCGGTGAAAACTGCTAGATTAGTTACTGTGGAACGTCCACTGATAAATCCATGTTGATTTGGCTCAACAATGCTTTTACATACAAAGGATAGCTTGTCTCAACTATTTTTTTCAAAGAGTTTAGAGCAAACTGATAATTTGGAAATCGGTCTATAGTTTGCGACATTATGTTTGCAACCGGACGTGAAGATTGGGGTGATGGATGCCACTTTCCAACGATTGATAAAAACTCCTGACGATAGCGAGAGATTAAAAATTTTGCACAGAGGCACCGAAATAGATAAGCTACATTTTTTAATTAAAAATTAACATAACCCATCATTGTCACATTTAAAAGAAGATTGAATAGTAGAAATCGCATTTATAACTAAAGTTCCAGAAGAAGCATCATGAAGAGACGTACTATTGTCAGAAAAATCGTCAGTAGAAAAATTTGACTTAAAAAAGAGCGCAAAAAGTTCAACAGTATCAACTAAAGACTGCGAGGAGACTCCATTGAAATTCATACAAGTTGGGATATTAGAAGACCCTTTTTTGGAGCGAACGAAATTCCAGAAAGCCTTTGGATTTTCCTTTAGGTCAGATTCAAACTTGCAAATATACCGGTTATAAAGGAGTTTGTCGAGAGTGTTAAATTGCTTAACACAAGTCAGATAATTATACTTCAAACTAATATCATTAATATTGGATTTATGATATGTGTATGCTTTATTCCTTATATTTTTTTAACTTTTTAAGCTCCGCGGTATACCAAGGAAGTTTGTGTATCCTCGGAGGGAGTAAAGAAACTTTCTGAGCAAGTATGTTCAAAATTGTTTGAAGGAATTGTTCAAAGCATTCTCCTACATCTGCCGAGCTGAGAAGATAATTCCAATCGACATCAGATAAGGTACGATCGGATGATGTGATCTACATACCTGGCATAAAAATTGACTCCCAAATTTGCTGTCAGTTCTTCCATGTAAATTTCCTCCAAATTTTGCATAAATACTTCCATAAGGATAGCTGACGTGGGGTTACCCATGCCAGTCCGTGAGTTTGTCTGTATATTTTATTGTCAAATTTAAAATAACTAGAGTGCTGCCTACTGTCGAAACTCGACAGTTTTTCTAGAAGTTTTCTTATGACTAAGGTGCAACTATATTTTTTGTATAATTGTTTGTTGTTATTGTTACTGTTTCTATTTTTTTGTTGTTCCTGTTGATGCTGCTCCTTTTGTTGTTACTTTCACTGCTACTATTTTGCTGTTGTTGTTGTTGGTGTTGTTGTCGTTAATCGTTTTCATAATTCTCCTACCTACTTCTTTCTTTCTATTTCTGCTCTTTTCTTTCCTACTTATTCTTTCTTATCCTTTTTAGTCCTTGACTTTGTGCTTTTGTTGTAGTGGTTTTGCTACCTTTTTACGTTTCTACTTCTTTGAAACTACACACCACATCCAGCCAAACATGTTCACAAGTGCACGCACAAAGTCAGGTATGCTTGCGCATTGAGACAGCTCTGTTGTGTGCAAAAACATGCAACAACAACCACACGGCAATTTTCCAACGACGATTATGGACGCATTTTCAAACCAATTTTCATGAAAATTGGCGCAGTTCTATTTGAGAGCAATACCTTTCTAATGGTGTGCTTAGTTTTAAAATCGGTTCAGTAGTTTCGACGGAGAAGATGGAACAAAATTTATGTTAGCGTATTAATAATATAGATTCTGGTACAGGGTTATTCTCAGCGTATTTACTATCTCTCTTGCAATGTCTTTGTTCGTTTACTCTGTCAGTATTTTATTTAGAGTTTTTAGTGTTTCTGTCGTTGGTATCGAAGGGTATAGATCCTTCACGTCAAATGATACTAATTTTGAGTCCTTGGGTACGTTCAGTTTGTTGACTAGTTCCGTTGTGTTTTTGATTGTGTATTTATTGGATATGTCTAGTTTCTCGGTTAGTAGCTTGTTTAGGTGTTTTGATAGTCTATATCCTGGTGCCGACTTATGGTTTACTATTGGTCGCATAGGTGTTCCTGCTTTGTGGATTTTAGGTAGTGCGATCAGTGACGGGGCCGATGGATTCATTGCCGTGAGAGTGTAGGTCATCTTGTTGTCTATTATATTCCTTGCTTGTTTTATTGCACGCTTTATTGCCATTTGGTATTCTTCCGTTGGATCTTTCCTTATCACTCGACAGCCCATTTCTTTGATGAGTTGACCCGTTTTTGCGGTGTATTCCTCTTCCTCCATTAGCACCGTTGTATTTCCTTTGTCTGCTTTTGTTGCTATCACCTTATTCTCGATTAGTTTCTTCCTTAATTCTTTTGCAGTTTTATTGTCGTCCGTTGCCATTTCATTTCCAGCAGCTTTTATACTCTTTTCGATTGTGCGTCTGCATAGTAGGGATGGGCAAATTGGAAAAATATATCGATATATATTGTATCGATATTTAAAAAAACATCGATTTATGCCGTGTAGAAACATCGATATATCAATATATCGAAAGGGCTGGCTTCACATTAAGGAACCACGTCCCGCGAAAAACCACTTCTTCACGGGGCTAGAGGTGCTCTCACAGATCTCAAAACTGGAATCCAAACTTGCCGCAGACTTATAGTTTACTAGATATTTGTTGTTAAAGTTGGATGGATCTACAGATATTCTACGAATCCTGAAGTATAAACATAAAAATCATTAAGAATTGCTTGAAGAAGAAAGTAATGTAAATTCAAGCACCCGGACATTATGGTTATACCACTTCTTAAAAAATGTTCTGCTGTTAAATTCGAAGCGAATCAGAAATGTATGAAAAATATCGAATTTTGCGCCAAAATGCAAAAAATTATCGATTATCGATGCACGGTAATTCAAAATATCGTCGATATTATCGGCTGTACTATTTTAAAAATATCGATATATTGATATATCGATATATATCGCCCAACCCTACTGCATAGATGCCTTTCGTGCTCCTGTTCTTCGTTTGGTACTAGTGATATGGCCATCTCCGTGTCTGCAATAGTGTTCTCTACGTCTTTTTTTCTATCGTAGCTTTCGATATTGTACTTCAAACCTTTTTGTAGTAGCTCTGTTTCCTTGGCGTTGAGTTTTCCAAAAATATAACATTAATGCAGCATTTAAAACGAGGAACAATATGGGAAAACTTCTACGAAACAACATTAACAAGGAAGACCTATTTGACAAACAAGGCGTATACAAATTGACTTGCGAATGTCAAAATATTAGAAAATATGGAGATATTCAAACAGAAAACATTCGTAGGTAAAATAATAAATGAACAAATAAACACCGCATCGGATACATTATTTGAACCGCTTAAGCTACTATACCCGAACGAGAACAAAAGACCTAAAACCGACATAAACAAAACAACACACAAGCGGACAATAACGGAATTTTACCTACCTGGTTAATGAGGGTACAATAATGAAAATATGACAAAAAGTAGATTTGCATACCTAAACACACAACACAGACTCACACACATACGTCACCCGCACGCACGAATGCACGAACACATCACATGAACACGAAGTACCTGAACAAAACGACGGAAGTTTGTTACTATAAATACTATCGAACTTACACAAAATAACTCAGAAGGAAAGAAGACACTGAAGATGGCGCATATTAGCCGAAACCGGTTTGTTTCCAAACCAAACTTGACAAGGGATGACGGAAAATCGTTCCACAATACATAATATCCAACTTCCTTAAAACCATAGATATTTTTCATCTAATATAAACACAAACTAGTCATACATAATTTTGTTAGCCGATAGCCCTGTTAGCTAGTGCAATTGTATTAATTTTGTAATTTTTAATTATATGAATTAATAAAATAATAATAATAATAATAATAAATTAACCCGATATCGCGAAAATTGAGGGAATAGTTTACATCCAAACAAACGGGTATCATTGAATTGATTCAGCTTTTCACTTTAATGATTTCGGTATATAAACTTCTGCTACTAATAATAGTTTTGACTCAAATTTATATTGCTATTTCATAATCTTGAGCTTCCAAAAATCGGAACGAAAATGCCCAACACTTATTTCAACATTCATTAGATACGACAACCCTTCGTCATAGTTTTGACATTCATTGTCATTGTAAATGTATTTTTTGTGATTTCTTCGAATTCTAGCCAGGGTTTGAATTGCTGACTGTGCTACGACTAGCTCAGTCTAGTCGCATAGTCGTTTAACAGAAATAACAACTAGCTCATTCGGTTGCCAGTCGTTTTTTTTTTTTTTTTGGCAACTTGACTAGATTACGACTAGCAAAAGTAAACAACTTGACTAGAAAATGAGATAGTCGTTGGCCAACAAACAGCTTGTAACAGGGCAGCAAATGCGACGGCGCGCAACTTGTAGTTTTTAGTCGCAGTTATTTTCTCAGTAAACAGCTATGAAAATGTGTATACATATACCCGGATACCAGAGTAATGCCCGGAAGGAAGTACAGGCAATTTTTTTTTCATTTTGGGGGTTCCGACCCTGCTAGGAACCTTAATATTACCCTACAACATGGGTATCAAACGAAAGGGGATGGCCCCAGGTTTCATTTGAACTTCGATATATTTCGATAAATTTATCGATAACTTCGGTCATCGGATATCGGTCAAAATGCGATTGCACAAAAACCTTAATATTACCTTACAATATGGGTATCAAACGAAAGGGGATGGCCCCAGGTTTCATTTGAACTTCGATATATTTCGATAAATTTATCGATAACTGAGTTATCGGTCAAAATGCGATTGCACAAAAACCTTAATATTACCTTACAATATGGGTATCAAACGAAAGGGGGTGTGCCCAGGTTTCATTTGAACTTCGATATATTTCGATAAATTTATCGGTAACTGAGTTATCGGTCAAAATCTGATTGCACAAAAACCTTAATATTACCTTACAATATGGGTATCAAACGAAAGGGGATGGCCCCAGGTTTCATTTGAACTTCGATATATTTCGATAAATTTATCGATAACTGAGGTATCGGTCAAAATGCGATTGCACAAAAATCTTAATATTACCTTACAATATGGGTATCAAACGAAAGGGGATGGCCCCAGGTTTCATTTGAACTTCGATATATTTCGATAAATTTATCGATAACTGAGTTATCGGTCAAAATGCGATTGCACAAAAACCTTAATATTACCTTACAATATGGGTATCAAACGAAAGGGGATGTGCCCAGGTTTCATTTGAACTTCGATATATTTCGATAAATTTGTCGATAACTGAGTTATCGGTCAAAATGCGATTGCACAAAACCCTTAATATTACCTTACAATATGGGTATCAAACGAAAGGGGATGGCCCCAGGTTTCATTTGAACTTCGATATATTTCGATAAATTTATCGATAACTGAGTTATCGGTCAAAATGCGATTGCACAAAAACCTTAATATTACCTTACAATATGGGTATCAAACGAAAGGGGATGTGCCCAGGTTTCATTTGAACTTCGATATATTTCGATAAATTTATCGATAACTGAGTTATCGGTCAAAATCTGATTGCACAAAAACCTTAATATTACCTTACAATATGGGTATCAAACGAAAGGGGATGGCCCCAGGTTTCATTTGAACTTCGATATATTTCGATAAATTTATCGATAACTGAGTTATCGGTCAAAATCTGATTGCACAAAAACCTTAATATTACCTTACAATATGGGTATCAAACGAAAGGGATGGCCCCAGGTTTCATTTGAACTTCGATATATTTCGATAAATTTATCGATAACTGAGTTATCGGTCAAAATCTGATTGCACAAAAACCTTAATATTACCTTACAATATGGGTATCAAACGAAAGGGGATGGCCCCAGGTTTCATTTGAACTTCGATATATTTCGATAAATTTATCGATAACTGAGTTATCGGTCAAAATGCGATTGCACAAAAACCTTAACATTACCTTACAATATGGGTATCAGACGAAAGGGGATGGCCCCAGGTTTCATTTGAACTTCGATATATTTCGATAAATTTATCGATAACTGAGTTATCGGTCAAAATCTGATTGCACAAAAACCTTAATATTACCTTACAATATGGGTATTAAACGAAAGGGGATGGCCCCAGGTTTTATTTGAACTTCGATATATTTCGATATATTTATCGATAACTGAGTTATCGGTCAAAATCTGATTGCACAAAAACCTTAATATTACCTTACAATATGGGTATCAAACGAAAGGGGATGGTCCCAGGTTTCATTTGAACTTCGATATATTTCGATAAATTTATCGATAACTGAGCTATCGGTCAAAATGCGATTGCACAAAAACCTTAACATTACCTTACAATATGGGTATCAAACGAAAGGAGATGGCCCCAGGTTTCATTTTAACTTCGATATATTTCGATAAAGTTATCGATAACTGAGTTATCGGTCAAAATGCGATTGCACAAAAACCTTAATATTACCTTACAATATGGGTATCAAACGAAAGGAGATGGCCCCAGGTTTCATTTTAACTTCGATTTATTTCGATAAATTTATCGATAACTGAGTTATCGGTCAAAATCTGATTGCACAAAAACCTTAATATTACCCACCAATATGGGTATCAAACGAAAGGGGATGACCCCAGGTTTCATTTGGACTACGATATATTTCGATAAATTTATCGATAACTGAGTTATCGGTCAAAATGCGATTGCGCAAAAACCTTAATATTACCTTACAATATGGGTATCAAACGAAAGGGGATGTGCCAAGTTTTCATTTGAACTTCGATATATGGTCAATTCCACTTAAAATGGCCCTATCCAGCAAAATTAGAAATCACTTATTTTTAATTAAATTTAATTTGTTAATATGCACAAGAGGATGCTTTTTATGGGTGAATAAAAAAGAATGGATTCACGTAAATTTTTATAAGTTTGGCAAAACTTTGAACTTTGTCTATACTGAACATTCAGTTCACATTCTCTGCAAGGTGTCTCTTTATTTAACATTTTTATACTCTTCCATTCTCAATATTAATAAAAACCGTTACCTCTGAAGAGACTAGGTCATTGTTTTACATTTCTGTGAAGTTTCGATATTATACGTTTTATAGTAACAATTTTATGGCGTGTTTAATATACTAAAATTTTCGGTCACACCCGTCACAGAAAAAATTGAAAAAGTATAATTATATTGGTACTTTACATTTTAACCACCTGACACTCTCCAATAATAACAAAGTAGTCGCGATAAATACTTAGTGACATTTTCTTAAAATTTATCGCAGTAATTTAGTATTCAGTTCTAAAAAATATTTGGTCACACCCGTCACACCAACGCGAAGTATACATATATTTTTTAATAGATTCGAAAAACAGAAAGCGCGAACAGAGGAAGAAGCTTAAAGAAAACAAAGAAAAATATGAATTGCATCTAGCTAAAGAGAAAGTAATAGATAAAAGAAGGAGGGATGCTAAAAAAATGATAACAGATAAAACTGCGCATCTCAGTTTAAAAATCGATACAATATTTTTAACATTTGCCATGCTCCTGAGGATTTTGGATTAGAAATGACTTGGAATTTTTTCGCTACAGGCCATGGTAAAGGCGCTGTAGATGGAATAGCTGCAGCTGTAAAAAGAACCTTAAGTACGGGCATTAAGGCTAGAGAATATTTTATGAAAACACCCGTTGACTGTTTCCAATATCTAGTTGAAACAAAGAAACTTAATAAGATCGACGTTTTTTACGCATCAAAAGACGATGTTGTGCGCGACAGTAATTTCTTGAACGCAAGGTGGGAAAACGTAAAATTAATAAAGAATATTCAAAAAATGCACAACTTTAAAAGAGCAGATGCGGCCTCTGTATATGCTTGCGATTCATATTTATCTGAATTTAAACAAATTTTCCTAAAACATACACCTTTGGAATAATGTGAGTTTTATGATAGCGAGAAAACAATGTTATGTTAGGTACTTTTTTTCATATTACGAGTTATAAATGAAGTCAATAAAAACTTTTAGTTCATCAAAAATTTTGAATTTTGGTACTGGGTCACACCCGTCACATAGAGAGGTCACACCCGTCCAATTTTTTAAACAGGGTTTTCGCAAGAAAAACGTGAATTTCAAAATAGTAAGTATGCTATACAATCAAAAAGACTTTGAACAACGTGCTGGACTAAATTTTTTATATGCGTTCTGTGAAAAGTTTTACAAAATTTATATGCAAAGTGGGATTTTTTGAAAGCTCAAATATATAAGGTCACACCCGTCCCAGCTTTCTGATGGCCACTCTGGTCGGAAATGGTGTCCTTCAAGTATATACCTGCTATCCACCGTTTTTAACTTTCCCATTGCTGGGAATAACGGCCTTTTTTTGAAATGCAAGCTTTCCATTTCAAAATTATAGCGAAAATTACGAGTATCATGGTCACACCCGTCACAATGGAATTGACCATATTTCGATAAATTTATCGAAAACTGAGTTATCGGTCAAAATCTGATTGCACAAAAACCTTAATATTACCCTACAATATGGGCATCAAACGAAAGGGGATGGCCCCAGGTTTCATTTGGACTACGATATATTTCGATAAATTTATCGATAACTGAGTTATCGGTCAAAATCTGATTGCACAAAAACCTTAATATTTCCTTACAATATGGGTATTCGTACAATTTGTCCCGTACAAACTATGTAATGCTTCTTCATTTGATACCAATATTGCTCAGAAATATTCCGTGGTTAACCAATACCCGGATTCTAGAAGTTGCCATCGCTAAATGAGATCGCCATCCCCTTTCGTTCGATACCAATATTGTAGTATAATTTTAATATTTTTGGGCAATCACATTTTGACTGATAACCCAGTTATAGGTAAATTTATCGAAATACAGTGTTGGAAAAAATAATAGGGACACGGGAAAAATTTTACAATTCTCCATTTATTTTATTTTAAGACCAAATAATAATTACCATATATTGATGTTTACACGGAAAGGACATTCCTCAATAACTCTGGGGTGGTCTTTGTATGATAATTTAACTTTTATAAACAAAAACAATAAAATGTATAATTTAAGTTGGAAAAAATAATAGGGACAAATTTTAAATTCGATTGTTTTTTCAAATAAACTACAATATTACTGCTGCAGCTAGATTTGAACTAAAGTTTAGTTGAAGCTCCTTTATTTTTTATAACTTCCTTACATCTTCGTGGCATAGGGTTGACCAAATCAGCGCAATTTGCAACTGGTATTAAGTACCAAGCTTCTTTAATTTTTTTTCCGTAACTCTTGCTTATTTTTCCATTTTTGATCCCCCATTGTCTTTTTTAATATTCCCTATAGGGCTGAGCTTCGACGACTGTGAGGGCTACTCCAAAACAGCAGCTTTCTTAAGTTCAAACCACGAGTTTTCTATTCTGGAGTCATGTTTGGGGCCATTGTTTTGCGTAAATCGTCATCTAATGATATCAAGGAGGGTTTAAATTATTCAGTTTTGAGTAGAACCATTCGCAACAGACCTCGAGAAGTAGGACTAAGTGGAAGAAATCCCCGAAAAGTTCCGTATCTGAGAAAAAATAATGTAAGCCAACAAATTGAATTCGCTCAGAGGAACATGTTGCCGGAAAACTTGAATAACGTTATTTAATCTGATGACACAAAAGTAAATTTATTCGGCTCGGATGGAATAATGTTCGTTCAACGTCCGCAGAATGCAGAATTTCACCCCAGATCAGAGCTGTAAAAAGCTGCAATCAGATTGTATTGCAATCATAAAAAGTGTATATTATTGCAAGCAACATTGATTGTAAATCATATTGCTAGCAAATTTTTTGATTGCAAAAATAAAAATTTCAAAAACTTAGAAGTATGTTATTGCAATCGACCTTCACCATGAATCATTTTGATTTCAGAAATTAGAATTGCAATAATTTACAAAAGTTTCATTGCAATCAGCTTTCACCGTAATTCATTTTAATTGTAAAAATTACAATTACAATAATTTAAGAAAATTTCATTGCAATACACTTTTCTCGTAAATCATTTCATTACAATAATTTACAAAATTTTTCATTGCAATAAAGTTCAAACGTAAATCATTTTCATTGTAAAAATTATAATAGCAATAATTGTATTGTAATAAATTTTCATCGTAAATCAAATTTGATTGAAAAATGTTTGATTGCAAGGCTTGCAATAGCAATCATTTTCCTCATAACTTTATACGTATGCATTGGGTCTGATGAAAGGCAAGCGCCTGGGTAATTCGAGTAATACCCGGCATTTATATCACACGCTTAGCCGCGTAATAACCCATGTCCCGGGTACATACTAAAGGCCTGCAATTGTTGAACTATTTAACATGCCACATTTGCGACATCATGCAAATGTCATGCCTTGCCATGTTGCTCATACATGTTTAACAACGACATACAAAGACACTATCGAAAAAATTCAAATCAAACCTATACATTTTTTTATAATTTTTTGGCATGCATGAACATCGAAAAACAATTTTTCAATACATGCGAGATGTGCGACAAGTGCGACACATGCGACACATGCGACACTTGCGACATATTGTGGCAGCATTATTATTTATTGAACATTGAATAATTAAGATTTATTGTCAATATTTAAGCTTCGAAGACCCAGTTAAGAACACTTATTTAAAAAAATGTTCGTTTTACTTGTGAAAACGCTTACGTGGCACTATACAAAAATTACATCAGCTAACGGAAAATCATCGAATCATGTGCTACTTCGCTAAGTATTAAAGCAGAGCTGCCAAATTAGGTATACACATGTGTTATTGTATAAGGCTGAATTCAATTCTATTTTTGTGAAGTTTTTATAACGTTTTTACACCGAAAATGGCAAAGTCAACGGTGCCCCAAAGTCAAAAGGACCCGACTTTACCCTACTTTTTTTCATATTACGAGTTATAAATGAAGTCAATAAAAACTTTTAGTTCATCAAAAATTTTGAATTTTGGTACTGGGTCACACCCGTCACATAGAGAGGTCACACCCGTCCAATTTTTTAAACAGGGTTGTTTGGTCATGGGCCATACAATCTTTATTATATACGTACATTTTTGAATTATGCTAATTTTACTGTTCTGTTTTATACATAAAGAAGAATTCATTTACTATGTACTGAAGTTAATACACATATGTATATACATGGGCATAACTGTTTAACTCCAGTTTTGTTCTCTTTCATTTCGCATCAACTTTATTTGTTCCTAATAAATTAGTACATGCATAACCATCGGCGTGACGTGTTCAATTTTATTTTCGCTCCTCGCTACTGGTAAGCCAAAGGTGTAAGTGGTAAAAAGACATATGTGTTAAACATCCACCCCAATAACATAATAATTGCAATTAAATCAGAAAAAAGCTTCTGACTTTTCATTTTGGCGCCCAACGTGGGGCACGATGTTTAAAAGCAAAAAATAATTAATTAATCAATTACAAACATACATATATGAAGTATATGTACAGAAGAAATCGCTTGGTTTACCAGTCAATCGTCAAAGTCACGACCTTTTTCACCTTCAAACGTCCGAAAGTTGCTCGCATAATTGTCGAACCGGTACCGGTACGGTTGCATTTCGTTGTTGTAGCTGCATTTACACTATATTAGTTCGCTGCAGTCGCTGACGCTAAAGGCTCAGCTAACGCCATCGCTCTCTTTATCGCTGCTAGTTAAAATATTTAGCTGCTTACATTTCGTATGTTGTGCTTTTTTACTCTGTCGCCGCTTATATTCGATCTGGTTTCTTGCTGCATTTTCTCCTCAATCTTCGCAAAAGCTGTAAAATGACAGAAATTCTTAAGCAACAGCGTGCTAATACTAAAAAGAACATATCTCGAATCAAAACTATCATCGATGCAAATGGAAGAGGAGAAGGGAAATCTTTGTCAGCAGCTGAGCTGAAATGCCGCCTAGGTATACTCGACTCATATTTCACCCAAATTATGAGCTTTCAAACGCAAATTGAAAAACAAGAACCTGATGACAATAGTCGAGGAGAGTTAGAAGATTTATATGTTGGCATTAAGATCTCTATTCAAGAACAATTAGGTGAAGACTTACTAAATAGCACCATGTTGGGCGAAAAGCCTCTTTTGGTTCCTACATTTAATTCAAAATTGCCCAAATTGCAATTGCCTTCTTTTAATGGCAAATACTCAGAATATAAAAACTTTATTACTTCCTTTGGTCAAATCATCGATCGTGAGATTAGCCTTACCAACATCGAAAAATTTAATCATCTCCTTAATTGCTTGCATGGGCAAGCACTGGAAACTGTCAAGGCATTCCCGGTGACCAACGAAAACTACAAAAAGGCACTCGATAGGCTAAAATCTCGTTACGACAATGATACGCTAATTTTCATGGAAAATATCGAAAGTCTGTTTGAGTTGCCTTCAGCAAAAAAGCAAAATTGTGCTCAGCTTCGCAGCATTATTGATAACGTTGCTGCCATTCGTGGTTCGTTGCAATCTTTAGGGACAGATACAGATATTTTCAATGCTATGTTAATTTATATTGTCATGCAAAAGGTGGATGAGGGTACTGAGAAAAAGTGGAAGGAGTCGTTAGATTTTGTGAAGCTGCCAACTTGGAATGACTGCGCTAAAGTACTAGAAAGGCGCTGTCAATTTCTAGAAAGCATCGAACCATCGAATTCTGGGGTCAATACAAGTCGCAAGGTTGACAGCAAAACTGTCAAAAAGTTCCAAAGGAATCAATCTTCTCGTCAAAACTATACCTTCGCGTGCACTAATCGTACTTGTATTCTCTGCGCTAGCACCGAACACGCTCTTGGAGCCAACTGCCAGCGCTTCCACAACATGAACGTTGCTGATCGGTTCAACAACGTAAAAAGACTTTCATTGTGCATAAATTGTTTATCGAAAAACCACAAAGTTACCAACTGCTCCTCGGCGTTCAATTGTAAAACTTGCGGGCGTTCTCACCATACGATGCTCCATCGCTCAAATTCTTCGTCGTCAACAGCTTCGGCATCGCCTGGCTCGTTGCCATCACAATCGTCATCAGTTGCTTCATCGAAAGCAGCAGCCGTGCACACTCATCTCGAAACTTCATCGCAAGACGCTGTAATTCTGGCTACAGCTGTCGTACTCGTGCGCAACGCTGCTGGTGACTATCAAGTAGGTAGAGCACTTCTCGACTCCTGTTCGCAGGTTAACTTCATGAGTGAGGAATTTGCACAAAAGCTTCGACTGCCACGTGAAAGGCATGATGTTCACATATTGAGTATTGGGGAGGCAACTACAAAAATAAAACACAAAACATCAACTACAATCAAATCGCGATTTACTAATTTTGAACTGCCTCTCAACTTTTGTGTAACTTCTCACATATCTTACCAACCTGAAACGGAAATAGATATTTCATCCTGGCATTTGCCAGAAAACGCTAATCTCGCAGATGAACATTTTTACAAATCTAAACGTATAGATATGCTTCTTGGCACGGAAAGCTTTTTTGATGTGCTATCTGTAGGTCAAATCAAACTAGGTGACAATTTGCCTACACTTCAAAAAACACTGCTGGGTTGGGTAGTGTCAGGCAAGTACAATATTGCAAAAAAGATTTCTCCAGCTACAACATGTCTTTTTTCGTATGAGGAGTCAGTAAACTCTAATCTTGAGCAACTATGGAAATTGGAAGAAATCCCGTCTACTGCTAAGCTCTCTGAAGAGCAAGAAAGCTGTGAATCATTTTTCTTAAGAACCGTGTCTTGCAACAGTGAAGGCAGAGTAATTGTTCGCTTGCCATTCAAAGAAAATCCATCCGCTCTTGGATCGTCCCGAGAGACAGCTCTTCGCAGGCTCAGTGCGCTAGAACGTCGGTTGAAACGAACACCGGAAATAAAAGCTCAGTACGTAAACTTTATGCAAGAGTACGAAAATCTCGGGCATATGAGCGTTGTCGAAAATCCAGATGTCATCACGCCACATTACTACATCCCTCATCATTGTGTGCTGAAGCTTAACAGCACAACAACGAAATTACGCGTAGTCTTTGACGCTTCCTGTCGAACGTCAACGCAGAAGTCCCTTAATGACATTCTCATGGTAGGCGCAACCATTCAAGATGAGTTATTCATGCTGTTAATACGCTTTCGCTCATATCGCTACGTCATAACCGCTGACATCGTCAAGATGTACAGGCAAATTCTCGTAAACACACAAGACCGTTGCTTCCAATACATTCTCTGGCGCAACTGCGAAACTGAAGAGGTACGTACATATCAGTTAAATACAGAAACGTATGGCACTGCTTCTGCGCCATATTTAGCGGTGAGAAGTTTGCATTATTTGGCAGAGGAGTACGCTGATAAGTTTGCATTAGGAGCACAAAAAATCAAATCTTCTTTCTACGTCGATGATCTTTTGTGTGGAGCAGATTCGCTAGAAGAATTGGCGCAAATAAAATGAAGTTTCTACTATTTTAAAATATGGGGGCATGGAACTTGCCAAATGGCACTCCAACTGCGAGTCATTCGTAGACGACAACACTATAAAAGATGTTAATACAAGTGATGCTCTCACAACAAGCGCATTGGGAATCGCTTGGGATCAAAAGCGAGATAGTTTTTTATTTTCATTTACTCCACGAAACCTTCATACTGAAAAATCTACAAAGAGGTCAATTCTGTCGCTGGCTGCTTCGCTCTTCGACCCTCTCGGCCTCCTCGCGCCGTTGCTCGTCAGATCTAAAATAATTCTACAAGAGTTGTGGTTGCTTAAATTAAATTGGGATGAATCGGTGCCGCAAAACCTTCACTTTGCTTGGCAGAACCTGTTAGCGGATCTTGCATCACTGTCATCGTTGCAAGTCCCGCGCTATTGTTTACAAGCTCATACACAGAAAACGCAGCTGCATGGTTTCTGCGATGCTTCGATTCGGGCTTATGGCTGTTGCATTTACCTTCGCACAGAAGACTGCTTTGGCAACATCGCGGTAAATTTGCTAACAGCGAAATCGCGCATCGCTCCTACGAAAAAGAAATCACTGCCCAAACTCGAACTTTGCGCTGCCCAGTTGCTTGCAAGGCTTACAAATAAGGTCAAAAATATTTTCGAAGGTCAAAATTTGGAAACATATTTATGGAGCGACTCTCAAATTGTGTTACACTGGTTGCGAATGCATTCTTCTACCTTATCAACGTTTGTGGGCAATCGCATATCTGAGATACAAGAGTTAACCAACGGCTGTAATTGGCGACATGTACTATCACAGTACAATCCTGCAGACATCGTGTCCAGGGGCTGCATGGTATCAGAACTCCAAACCTCGATTTGGTTCTCAGGTCCATCTTTCCTTACACTTCCTTTCAACAGCTGGCCTGAAAAATCACATATTTCGCCTGACATGAATGAAGTCAACAAGGAAAAACGCAAAACAACATTTTTTACAACAGAAACATCTAACTACATCGTTGACAGTATTTCAAAATACAGCTCGCATGTGACTCAAGTACGAGTCATCGCATATATGTTCCGCTTTTATCGAAAAATTAATAAATCAACAAAAAATAGCATAGAATTTGATTCTCTCTCACCTCAAGAAATTGAAACATCGCTTTGTTGCATTATATTTAATATCCAACAACAACATTTTTCAGAGGATATTCGACGTGTAAAAAGAGAAGCTGCCGAAAGGTCGCTGAAATATCTCAATCCATTCATAGCTGACACTTGCGGATTCAGCTTGCTGAAGGTTGGTGGGCGCTTGGAGCTAGCAAGTTTGCCAGACGCACAACGACATCCAATACTGCTACCCAGCAAAAGCCACTTCGTCGAGTGTTTGGTGCGCCATCTGCATCTAACAAACTTCCATGCTGGACCTAAGGCTCTCGTCGCGTTTATTCGACTAAGATTTTGGATTATAAACGCTAGGGATATTGCCCGTCGTATTGTGCGATCATGTATTCATTGTGTACGATATCGCCCTAAGCTCCTCCAACAAATGATGGGCAACCTGCCTGTCGAGCGCCTCACGCCTTGCCGGCCATTTTCTCGTTGCGCTGTTGACTTTTGTGGACCTGTCAACACATATCTACGCATTAGAGGAAAAACACCATACAAAACGTATATTGCCATATTCGTGTCGAAAGCAGTACATATAGAAGTTGTCTCTGATTTGTCAACCGACGCCTTCATTGCAGCGCTTAAACGAATGATCGGCAGAAGGGGTTTGCCAACCGACATTTTTTGTGATAACGCAACGAATTTTGTCGGCGCTGACCGTAAGCTCGCTGAGCTGAAGAAATTTTTATTTGATACTCAAACAAAAAATAAAATAACCAATTTTTGTACTAACGAGTTTATAAACTTTAACTTTATTCCTCCCAGGGCACCACACTTTGGCGGCCTGTGGGAGGCCGCAGTTAAGTCTACAAAGGGCCACTTGAATCGCACACTGGGCAATGCGCGCCTCACATATGAAGAACTCACAACTGCACTTGTTGAGATAGAAGCTATACTCAACTCTCGTCCGCTGTCACCGCTCTCTTGCGACCCAAACGATTACGACGCACTAACGCCTGCTCACTTTATTATTGGCAGTTCATTAAAGGCATTACCTGAGCGCACTGTTGTAGCTCAAGACATACATCACTTACAGAGATGGGAGCGCATCAGCGCCGTTAAGCAGCGCTTTTGGCAGCAATGGTCACGGGAATATCTATCTGAACTGCATTCTCGCACAAAATGGGTCCATGGTCAGCCGAACGTACGTGTGGGTTCTCTTGTAATTATTCACGAAGATCATGTTCCACCGCAAAGATGGATAACTGGTAGAATTGCGACTATCATTCCTGGCAAAGACAAGCGGGTGAGGGTTGTCGACGTGCAAACATCAACCGGCATTTTGCGCCGCCCCATACATAAACTTGCATTGCTTCCTGTTTGAAAGTACTTTCAACGCGCCCGGGATGTTTGGTCATGGGCCATACAATCTTTATTATATACGTACATTTTTGAATTATGCTAATTTTACTGTTCTGTTTTATACATAAAGAAGAATTCAACGTGGGGCATCCACCCCAATAACATAATAATTGCAATTAAATCAGAAAAAAGCTTCTGACTTTTCAAGGGTTTTCGCAAGAAAAACGTGAATTTCAAAATAGTAAGTATGCTATACAATCAAAAAGACTTTGAACAACGTGCTGGACTAAATTTTTTATATGCGTTCTGTGAAAAGTTTTACAAAATTTATATGCAAAGTGGGATTTTTTGAAAGCTCAAATATATAAGGTCACACCCGTCCCAGCTTTCTGATGGCCACTCTGGTCGGAAATGGTGTCCTTCAAGTATATACCTGCTATCCACCGTTTTTAACTTTCCCATTGCTGGGAATAACGGCCTTTTTTTGAAATGCAAGCTTTCCATTTCAAAATTATAGCGAAAATTACGAGTATCATGGTCACACCCGTCACAATGGAATTGACCATATTTCGATAAATTTATCGAAAACTGAGTTATCGGTCAAAATCTGATTGCACAAAAACCTTAATATTACCCTACAATATGGGCATCAAACGAAAGGGGATGGCCCCAGGTTTCATTTGGACTACGATATATTTTGATAAATTTATCGATAACTGAGTTATCGGTCAAAATCTGATTGCACAAAAACCTTAATATTTCCTTACAATATGGGTATTCGTACAATTTGTCCCGTACAAACTATGTAATGATTCTTCATTTGATACCAATATTGCTCAGAAATATTCCGTGGTTAACCAATACCCGGATTCTAGAAGTTGCCATCGCTAAATGAGATCGCCATCCCCTTTCGTTCGATACCAATATTGTAGTATAATTTTAATATTTTTGGGCAATCACATTTTGACTGATAACCCAGTTATAGGTAAATTTATCGAAATACAGTGTTGGAAAAAATAATAGGGACACGGGAAAAATTTTACAATTCTCCATTTATTTTATTTTAAGACCAAATAATAATTACCATATATTGATGTTTACACGGAAAGGACATTCCTCAATAACTCTGGGGTGGTCTTTGTATGATAATTTAACTTTTATAAACAAAAACAATAAAATGTATAATTTAAGTTGGAAAAAATAATAGGGACAAATTTTAAATTCGATTGTTTTTTCAAATAAACTACAATATTACTGCTGCAGCTAGATTTGAACTAAAGTTTAGTTGAAGCTCCTTTATTTTTTATAACTTCCTTACATCTTCGTGGCATAGGGTTGACCAAATCAGCGCAATTTGCAACTGGTATTAAGTACCAAGCTTCTTTAATTTTTTTTCCGTAACTCTTGCTTATTTTTCCATTTTCGATCCCCCATTGTCTTTTTTAATATTCCCTATAGGGCTGAGCTTCGACGACTGTGAGGGCTACTCCAAAACAGCAGCTTTCTTAAGTTCAAACCACGAGTTTTCTATTCTGGAGTCATGTTTGGGGTCATTGTTTTGCGTAAATCGTCATCTAATGATATCAAGGAGGGTTTAAATTATTCAGTTTTGAGTAGAACCATTCGCAACAGACCTCGAGAAGTAGGACTAAGTGGAAGAAATCCCCGAAAAGTTCCGTATCTGAGAAAAAATAATGTAAGCCAACAAATTGAATTCGCTCAGAGGAACATGTTGCCGGAAAACTTGAATAACGTTATATAATCTGATGACACAAAAGTAAATTTATTCGGCTCGGATGGAATAATGTTCGTTCAACGTCCGCAGAATGCAGAATTTCACCCCAGATCAGAGCTGTAAAAAGCTGCAATCAGATTGTATTGCAATCATAAAAAGTGTATATTATTGCAAGCAACATTGATTGTAAATCATATTGCTAGCAAATTTTTTGATTGCAAAAATAAAAATTTCAAAAACTTAGAAGTATGTTATTGCAATCGACCTTCACCATGAATCATTTTGATTTCAGAAATTAGAATTGCAATAATTTACAAAAGTTTCATTGCAATCAGCTTTCACCGTAATTCATTTTAATTGTAAAAATTACAATTACAATAATTTAAGAAAATTTCATTGCAATACACTTTTCTCGTAAATCATTTCATTACAATAATTTACAAAATTTTTCATTGCAATAAAGTTCAAACGTAAATCATTTTCATTGTAAAAATTATAATAGCAATAATTGTATTGTAATAAATTTTCATCGTAAATCAAATTTGATTGAAAAATGTTTGATTGCAAGGCTTGCAATAGCAATCATTTTCCTCATAACTTTATACGTATGCATTGGGTCTGATGAAAGGCAAGCGCCTGGGTAATTCGAGTAATACCCGGCATTTATATCACACGCTTAGCCGCGTACATACTAAAGGCCTGCAATTGTTGAACTATTTAACATGCCACATTTGCGACATCATGCAAATGTCATGCCTTGCCATGTTGCTCATACATGTTTAACAACGACATACAAAGACACTATCGAAAAAATTCAAATCAAACCTATACATTTTTTTATAATTGTTTGGCATGCATGAACATCGAAAAACAATTTTTCAATACATGCGAGATGTGCGACAAGTGCGACACATGCGACACTTGCGACATATTGTGGCAGCATTATTATTTATACTACAATTCCGTAAAAATTAGCATTGTGAGCGAAATCAAATCAAATTTTGCAAGTGGAAGATGCGCTGAATATGAATCTGGTCTCAACAAAGAAGAATTATAATAGTTATGTACCTACATACATATGTATGTATAGATACATAGCCCAGAAGCCAAATTGACATGTACACTAGACTAGACATGAAAAATCTTTAAAAGTCCGTCCCTAAATATAAAGCTAATGTTAAGGAGGTCTCCGGACAACATTTTTTTTTTTGATCCCGCAAAAAACCACCGAATTTGTTTTTTTTTATAACTTAGTTATTTGAATCCGATTTTTAAAATTGATATATCATTATTTTGGTCCTATGAAGCTCTATATTTCCTTCTAATGTTCTTTTGAATTCTGAAGTCGTTTTCACATACATAGCTGGGTCTGGTATCTATGTTGTACGTCCATAAATTATCCTTTTTTTGGAGGTCAAATAACAAAGTTACAATAAAAAATCTTTTTCGGAGGTGTTTCGCGGGATCAAAAAGATGAAAAAAAACAATATTGTTCCTTAAACATAATCTAGCACATATCTGTGTTCATATCGAACAGTAGCTTATGTCGAAAGGCAAATTTTCAAAATACTCGTAAATTTGTGTAATTTTCTAGCAGTTCCCCGCACAGGTTTATTAAGTAAAATCATTGAGACTGAAGCCGGTTGAAAGCCCGAGAAGGAGTTTAAACATCATATGATATCATAAAATTAAGAAGGCCGGTAAAGTCAGCAATTTCAAAACCATTAAAATCTTATCATTTTCTGTTTACTGAGATTCTGAATTACGGAAAAGATGCATTCAGATAGAGAAACGAACGATCAGCTGCTTTTATGCGTAAGTAATTTCACCACGAACGTCGCGTTTTAAAAATTTGGAATTTGATTGCGGAAAATATATATGTATTAGGTGCGATCATATGAAAAATTTATTCATATTTATTTCATTCATAGTTTTTCTCATTGTGTGCACAAAACAAATTTATAACAGATGTAATAAAAACATTTGTAATGAACATTCAACAGCTACAAAAATGTGTGAAAATTGTAGTTCATTATTATCCCCCTATTTTCAGAAATTACCTTTTTCATCTTTATATACTAAAAAAATTGTCCTAAAACTGAATTCATTACTGCATAAATAAAAGTCAAAACCAAATACCAAAATAATGTGTTTCAAAATTTCCCCATAGGTGAGCCTCAGAGTCTCACTTTCGGTTTTACTTTTTAAAATTCGGTGATTAGGGTTAATGAAAAATTATAGCTTATATCCTTATCCCTATCTCTATCCTTATCCCTATCCCATTTCGTTTTTATATATGTCCATACATAGTAGATAAATGTTTTCTTAATAAAAAAATAATAATCTACATATGAAGGTATGTACGTACATACGCACATATATTTTCATACAACAGCATGAAAACATATTGCAGAGGCATGTTATAGAAAACAACAATGACATGTTACAACAGTATGTTTGAGTTCGAACAACATGGCAAGACAGTATGTTTGAGTTGGCACAACATGGCAAGACAGTATGTTTGTGATGACATGGTATGACAATGTATGAAATTTTTGAAAAGGACAATTTTACAGAAAATGTTGAACTTTGCACTTTAGTACCAAACCTGTTAAATAATGATTATTAATCGTAATGATTACCGGCTTGATTGATTATTTTTTCAACTGTCCATTTAATGATTGATTACCCATTGCTTTCAAATTTTAATGATTATTTTGCAATTACCATTAAAAAAAATAAAAAAAAATCATAAAAAATCAAAAAGAAGAAAAATAATCATAAAAAATCAAAAATAATCAAATATAATCAAAAAAAATTATTTTGATTGTTTTTGATTATTTTTGATTATTTATGATTTTTTTTGATTTTTTATGATTTTTTTTTGATTTTTTTTGATTTTTTTTAATTTTTATCAATATGGTTTAAAGAAATATGCACATTTGTACGTATGCAGGTATGTATATAGCCTTTTAAGGCAGACTTCCGACGGTAGCTTGATGGTAGTACCGGGGGGTTCGATACGATGAGCGTAGGTGGTGTAGTGCGGTTAAAGTCCCACACTAACAGGATAAAGGCTCTATATGCTTCCTCCTCGTATATTTGTGCAGAGAGGCATACACATTTATACATATCTTACAAGCTTGGAATTATTGTTAATTTGTCATTGACCGTACATGGTACGATGCACGTTTATATCAAATTATTTATCTTTATGAAAATTGTTTAAAGTGGCCAAATCAAATATTTTAGTGTAACATTCGCTGTTGTACTAACTCATAAATTGGGCTTTAATACAGAATTTCTCGTAGTTAGGTATACAATGAAAAGCAACTAATATTGCGGCTGTCTTCGACTGTATCGAGACTTTATGACATTCATGAATGAGGAAAAGAAGCGATACATAGTCTCATTTTCATTAATTTATACAGTGAATTATGTGCGTTATTTATGGAGATGTTATAGTCCAAAATGTCTATATCTGAACAATCCGTTGTATGGGACCTATATGTTATAGTGGTCCAATTTCTCTTAAGAAGTTACCCAAGTACCAAATTTCAAGTAGATATCTCAAAAAATGAGGGATTAGTTTGCGTTTATACAGACGGAATGATGGGCATGGCTTAAACGACTCAGCTCATGATCCTCATCATAGCGGTTATATTTTGGTGGATCTGTCATGCCTCCTTCTGCATTTCCGCTCAAAGTTATAACACCATTTCATATGAGTATAAAAAGAAGGGTATAAAACCTTTGTTATAATTGTACTCAATGTTAGTCAATCAAATGTACTTGGAGTTTTAATAGCTATATATAAAATCATACTATATACATATATGTTCATATTAAAAATATAAAAACAGAATTGAATTAATAAATGTATGTAAATAAGAGTGTTTTAATTAAATTATTGTCGAATTTCAGCGAGGTAGTCTGTTGAGAATACCAATATTACCAAATTGTCTTTCGTTTCAAAGAGCAGACTATAGCATTGATTGACTGTTACACAATATCAATGGGCCTTATGAATAAACATCCTTTTGCTGAATTTTCTATTAATAAAACTAGTATTTGCTATTTCTTTAAGCAAGAGGTATTGACTTTTTAAGTCTGCCGCCAGTTATTGAATGTAAATTTCCTCCAAATATTGCATAAATACTTCCATAAGGATAGCTGATGTGGGGCTACCCATGCCCAGTCCGTGAGTTTGTCTGTATATTTTATTGCCAAATTTGAAATAATTCTGGTCAAGGGTTATTTTCAGCGTATTTACGATCTCTGTTGCAATGTCTTTGATCGTTTTCTCTGTCAGTATTTTAATTAGAGCTTTTAGTATTTCTGTCTTTGGTATTGTTGCCTAGTTCCGTTGTGTTTTTGATTGCTAGTAGCATATTTAGATGTTTTGAAAGTCTATATCCTGGTGCCGATTTATGGTTTACTATTGGTCGCATAGGTGTTCCTGTTTTGTGGATTTTAGGTAGTGCGATCAGTGATGGGGCAGATGGATTCATTGCTGTGAGAGTGTAGGCTACTTTGCTGTCTCTTATATTTTTCGCTTGTTTTATTGCACGTTTTATTGCCATTTGGTATTCTTCCGTTGGGTCTTTTCTCATCACTTGGCAGCCCATTTCTTTGATTAGTTGACCTGTTTTTGCGGTGTATTCCTCTTCCTCCATTAGCACAGTTGTATTTCCTTTGTCTGTTTCACACTTCATCAATTTTTTCAAAGAAGGAAAAATTCTTAATTTCATATAAGTTGTATTTATTGTTCATCATACGCCATACCGTTTCAGCCCTAGTTATTGCCCTATTGCATTCTTTTAAAAGGCAGAAATATTACGTACTTACGTTCCGACATTGTTCCTCAAATAGGATTATTTGGGAATTTATATTCGTCTTCGCATGCCTACTACATAATAAAGCAGTAGACGATTTGCTATGTTGCAAATAGATTTACGTAAAGATAATCTCTGTCATAATCAGAATTCTTTATTCGCTCTTCCCTGTCCTTATACTGAACCTAGAAATGAATCTTCCCCAGGTGTAGCAAGGGTTTGTATCCGTATCTAGCACGAAAAACTTCGAACGAGCCAGGATCTATACAAATTTTGTACTTCTAAATTTGTCGACATTTTAATTAGTGCAGTTGTCGCTGTAGAATACACAATGACTTGGATACACCTGTCCCCATATTTACTGCAGGGTTACGTACTTTAATATGCGTTCACATACATTTGTACAAACAAACTTTATGCCTCTCTGACCAAACATACATACCTACCTGGATACTTATGTGCATGCGTATCCAAATTTCTTTACAACAATATTGAAAAAAATCAAACAAAATAAAAAAAAATCATAAAAAATCAAAAAAAATCAAAAATAATCATAAAAATCAAAAATAATCAAAAACAATCAAAAAAAATTATTTTGATTATTTTTGATTATTTTTGATTTTTTATGATTATTTTTGATTTTTTTTGATTTTTAATTTTTTTTAATGGTAATCATTAAAATTACTTTTTTTCTGCAAAACAATTAAAATAATGATTACCAATTAAAAAACAAAATAATTTAATTGATTACTAATCCTAATCGGAATTTAACAGGTCTGTTTAGTACATACAAATGTATGTAGTTATGTATGTACATATTGGATGGTGCCGGGCACACGGTACTGGTAATATTTGCAGTCTTCAATTTGTATAAAGTCTGGATGATAGGATGATGAGAAAGAGGATGAGGGTGCGGATGGGGATAAGTATATATATTAGACTGGGTTGGTCCCCATACGAAATAAAAAAGTTGTAAAAGTCCGCCCCTAAATTTGAAGCTTATGTTGAGAGAGTTAAGGGACAAAAAAAAAATTTTTTTTTGATCCCGCGAAATACCGCCGAAATTTTTTTGTTCTTGTAACTTTGTTATTTATCATCCGATTTTTAAAATTGATACGTCATTATTTTCGTATTTCGAAGCTCTATATTTTCTTCTAATGTCCTTTTTTGATAAGTGAAAAGAAAAATAAGATATTTAAGTCAAAATTAATTTACTTTTGGTTTTTTAAATGATACATATGACGCAAAACAATGGGTATAAAGTGAAAAATTGCATCTCTTGCACAAAAAGGAACTTGGTTTGTCTTACAATTTGTATCTCCATTTCTTATTATTTTCGATTTTGACTACGAGATATTGTCCCTTGATTCGCTGCAGATTTCTCGGATGAGCATCATTTGAAAATCCAGGTCAATCATTACGTCCCTTTTGTCGCCTTCCGCGACCTCCATATCCTCAGAGTCCTTGGATTCGTCATCCGCTGTCATTAGCAGAGAATGTGCAATATCCACCTTAAAATCTTGTTGGGGGAGAATATTTATTTTAAATAACGGCGAATGAAACAGTCCATGCGTTGACGATAGCTGAATTTAAAGTCGAAATCCATAAAGGCCAATACCACTCTTTGGATCGCATTGCAATATGATAATTCTGTGCTTCATTGTCGTTCAGATCTACTGCGCCAATCCCTATATTGTAATTCTTTATTAGCTGGGAGTGGTTATAGTTCACAAAACGGCCGGGCATCAGAGTTTTCCCTTCATTGTTGGTTTTCTGTTTCTTCCATTCTTTCACAGACACCATTGGCAGGATCTGCTCGAAATAGGTGTCAAGTGCAACCCCGCTATTATCGTGCCAACGACAAATCAAAATACTGTTCTGGGTATCAAAACAGAAGTCATTATTTCATTTTTCGAGTTTTCTTCCAGATTTTAATTATGCACCACCAATACCGTTTGCTCGTACAGTGCCTATGGTCCTCAGGAAAAAAAACCACTGAGTAACGCCCAGCGTTCGATAAATCGAACAGCTAACTTTAAATATATGAGCTGTTCGTTTTATTGACTTTGCAAATAAAATTCAAATTAAAACTTGAATTTTATTTTCTTTCCAAATGAGGTGTATACTAAATTTTATTTAATATTGGTATTTTTTTATATATTTTGGCAATTTCAAAATCATATGAAAATTAAGGGTTTTTCTTAAACGCCCCGTTCAGAGAAAGCTGGGGGCTTAAAATTAAATATTTATTTTCAATTACAGAAAATATTCCACAGTATTAAACTACATCAAAATTTTGGGTTTAGGTTCTGAAAAACAGATCAGAAAAAATAATAAAAAATGTTGAAATTTGCTGTTCGATTTATCGAACATTAGGACGATATGGGTTAAGGGTTGTCGCAGATGGGTCAAAGTTCAGACTACCATATAAAGACCAAAGAATTTAATTAATTTTTTTATCTAATGGCCAAAGTCGATAGTCTTGTACTCAAGGATACCAAATATAAATTTTGGTCCTGATCGGAGACGGTTAAAGGGTGTCGCCCGTGGTCCCATATGGTTATCTAAACTTTGACCCGTTTGCGACACCCCTTAACCGTCTCCGATCGGGACCAACATTTTTTTATGGTATCTTTGATCATGCTGTTAACGATGTAGGGGGTGAGATCGAAGAAAATCGCTAATCTAATTTTAAGGACACCCTAACGTACATACATACATACATATGCACCCAGGAAATGGGTTATTATGCGGCAAACCGTGTCATATGAATGCCGGGTATTGCTCGAATTACCCAGGCGCTTGCCTTTCATCAGTCCCAATACATTCGTATAAAGTTATGAGGAAAATGATTGCTATTGCAAGCCTTGCAATCAAACATTTTTCAATCAATATGATTTACGATGAAAATTTATTACAATACAATTATTGCTATTGTAATTTTTACAATGAAAATGATTTATGAGAAATGTTTATTCCTCTATCTTTTCATGTCGGCCGGGTGACGGCTCGTGGTGGAGTTAAAGCCTATATGGAGAAATGACGTTCCCTCATGAACGTCGAATTCACGTCCCTTCTGACGATTAAATACATGAGACGTTCTCTTGCGAACGATAAAAAATCCGTCCCTTATGACGGCAGAAAATGGAAATATCTTGTGAAGGACAGCAACACCCGTCCCTAATGACGGGAAGGCATGTAAATGCATCTTATATATATATATACATATATATGAATTGTATTCTCGATCTAGGCTAAATAAGCCGTAACAAATAAATAAATAAATAAAATAAATAAAAATAAAAATAAATAAATAAAATGAAATTTTTGTAAATTATTGTATTGAAAATTTGTACAAACAAAAAATTTCAATAAATAAAATTGCAATGAACTTGATCCCCTAAGATTTCAATAAACGTTTATTGCAATAAATGGAAGGTAAATTATTGCTGATTGTAGTTATTTTACAATCAAAAATTTTTTACAAATGTTTATTGCAATCTATGGAACACAAATTATTTCAAATTGCAATTTTTACAATCAAAAAACTGCAATAAATTTTCATTGCAATAAAACTGGTAGAACAATCAATGATTGCTGGGACGATTGATTGCAGCTTTTTACAGATCTGCCCCATATACACCAGAAAGACTATCAAGCACGGTGGCGTACTCTGAACGAATTCAGTTCGTTGGCTTACATTATTTTTTCTAAGATACGGAACTTTTCTGGGATTTCTTCCACTTAGTCCTACTTCTCGAGGTCTGTTGCGAATGGTTCTACTCAAAACTGAATAATTTAAACCCTCCTTGATATCATTAGATGACGATTTACGCAAAACAATGACCCCAAACATGACTCCAGAATAAAAAACTCGTGGTTTGAACTTAAGAAAGCTGCTGTTTTGGAGTAGCCCTCACAGTCGTCGAAGCTCAGCCCTATAGGGAATATTAAAAAAGACGATGGGGGATCAAAAATGGAAAAATAAGCAAGAGTTACGGAAAAAGAATTAAAGAAGCTTGGTACTTAATACCAGTTGCAAATTTCGCTGATTTGGTCAACCCTATGCCACGAAGATGTAAGGAAGTTATAAAAAATAAAGGAGCTTCAACTAAACTTTAGTTCAAATCTAGCTGCAGCAGTAATATTGTAGTTTATTTGAAAAAACAATCGAATTTAAAATTTGTCCCTATTATTTTTTCCAACTTAAATTATACATTTTATTGTTTTTGTTTATAAAAGTTAAATTATCATACAAAGACCACCCCAGAGTTATTGAGGAATGTCCTTTCCGTGTAAACATCAATATATGGTAATTATTATTTGGTCTTAAAATAAAATAAATGGAGAATTGTAAAATTTTTCCCGTGTCCCTATTATTTTTTCCAACACTGTATTTCGATAAATTTACCTATAACTGGGTTATCAGTCAAAATGTGATTGCCCAAAAATATTAAAATTATACTACAATATTGGTATCGAACGAAAGGGGATGGCGATCTCATTTAGCGATGGCAACTTCTAGAATCCGGGTATTGGTTAACCACGGAATATTTCTGAGCAATATTGGTATCAAATGAAGAAGCATTACATAGTTTGTACGGGACAAATTGTACGAATACCCATATTGTAAGGAAATATTAAGGTTTTTAACTCAGTTATCGATAAATTTATCGAAATATATCGTAGTCCAAATGAAACCTGGGGCCATCACCTTTCGTTTGATGCCCATATTGTAGGTTAATATTAAGGTTTTTGTGCAATCAGATTTTGACCGATAACTCAGTTTTCGATAAATTTATCGAAATATGGTCAATTCCATTGTGACGGGTGTGACCATGATACTCGTAATTTTCGCTATAATTTTGAAATGGAAAGCTTGCATTTCAAAAAAAGGCCGTTATTCCCAGCAATGGGAAAGTTAAAAACGGTGGATAGCAGGTATATACTTGAAGGACACCATTTCCGACCAGAGTGGCCATCAGAAAGCTGGGACGGGTGTGACCTTATATATTTGAGCTTTCAAAAAATCCCACTTTGCATATAAATTTTGTAAAACTTTTCACAGAACGCATATAAAAAATTTAGTCCAGCACGTTGTTCAAAGTCTTTTTGATTGTATAGCATACTTACTATTTTGAAATTCACGTTTTTCTTGCGAAAACCCTGTTTAAAAAATTGGACGGGTGTGACCTCTCTATGTGACGGGTGTGACCCAGTACCAAAATTCAAAATTTTTGATGAACTAAAAGTTTTTATTGACTTCATTTATAACTCGTAATATGAAAAAAAGTAGGGTAAAGTGGGGTCCTTTTGACTTTGGGGCACCGTTGACTTTGCCATTTTCGGTGTAAAAACGTTATAAAAACTTCACAAAAATAGAATTGAATTCAGCCTTATACAATAACACATGTGTATACCTAATTTGGCAGCTCTGCTTTAATACTTAGCGAAGTAGCACATGATTCGATGATTTTCCGTTAGCTGATGTAATTTTTGTATAGTGCCACGTAAGCGTTTTCACAAGTAAAACGAACATTTTTTTAAATGAGTGTTCTTAACTGGGTCTTCGAAGCTTAAATATTGAGAATAAATCTTAATTATTCAATGTTTTGAAAGAAAAAAAAAAAAAATTTTGTGATGATTATTTTGGATAGAGTCATTTGGGGTACATTTGACTTTCCAGTTTGGGGTGCCTTTGACGAATTTCAAATAAAATAATATGACCAATTAAAGGTTTATGTGCCTCTAAGAACGCAAAACCTGTCAAAACAAACCCATCTAGAACATCTCGATGCCGTATAAAATATTAATTCGATATAAACATTCAAATATCCATTGGGTTATTCACAAGCTCTTTTAAAGTAGTATAACGTTATAAAGTAGTATAGGTTTACAGCAATTGTATCAGCAGGGTTAGTTTTTCACATAAAAATTAGAATAACATTAATACAACAACGCAGCCTATGTTTATTGAGTTTCCTATTCGATTTTATTTTTATTTTTTGACTTTTTTCAAGTTTTTTATCATTTATATTTTTATAATATTACCTTTTTCACTTTTGCTTGGTATTTTTTATATTAAAATTTTAGTAAGCATCTGACAACAAAATACAATACAACATACCTACCACAGGTGTTGTGTTCTAATACACATTTAATTTACAGCGTACAACATTAAAAGAGCTAGTGAATTTACCATATATTTCCGTTTATTATTATTATTATATTTTTATACTGTTTAAATAAAAACTTTAATTTTGTTTTGTGACATAATGCCTCGTTTTTTTAAGTTAAAAAATAATAAAATTTAGTTTACATTGTGATGGTCACATGTGCCCCTATTCAAGTCACAGGTACCCCTATCAGGGGGCACATTTGACAAAATGGCTTTTTTTAAAAAAGTATCTGAAAAAGGTATTTACGTGCTTTTTTATAACTCATTAGCTACTCAAATATTGAGATAAATAATGAATAGTTATTGTCAATTGTTAAAACCTTAGTTTCCGTCAAAAATGTCTGAGATATGAGACTTCAAAAAAAAGGTGTCAAAGGCACCCCACCTTACCCTAACATAACATTGTTTTCTCGCTATCATAAAACTCACATTATTCCAAAGGTGTATGTTTTAGGAAAATTTGTTTAAATTCAGATAAATATGAATCGCAAGCATACACAGAGGCCGCATCTGCTCTTTTAAAGTTGTGCATTTTTTGAATATTCTTTATTAATTTTACGTTTTCCCACCTTGCGTTCAAGAAATTACTGTCGCGCACAACATCGTCTTTTGATGCGTAAAAAACGTCGATCTTATTAAGTTTCTTTGTTTCAACTAGAGATTGGAAACAGTCAACGGGTGTTTTCATAAAATATTCTCTAGCCTTAATGCCCGTACTTAAGGTTCTTTTTACAGCTGCAGCTATTCCATCTACAGCGCCTTTACCATGGCCTGTAGCGAAAAAATTCCAAGTCATTTCTAATCCAAAATCCTCAGGAGCATGGCAAATGTTAAAAATATTGTATCGATTTTTAAACTGAGATGCGCAGTTTTATCTGTTATCATTTTTTTAGCATCCCTCCTTCTTTTATCTATTACTTTCTCTTTAGCTAGATGCAATTCATATTTTTCTTTGTTTTCTTTAAGCTTCTTCCTCTGTTCGCGCTTTCTGTTTTTCGAATCTATTAAAAAATATATGTATACTTCGCGTTGGTGTGACGGGTGTGACCAAATATTTTTTAGAACTGAATACTAAATTACTGCGATAAATTTTAAGAAAATGTCACTAAGTATTTATCGCGACTACTTTGTTATTATTGGAGAGTGTCAGGTCGTTAAAATGTAAAGTACCAATATAATTATACTTTTTCAATTTTTTCTGTGACGGGTGTGACCGAAAATTTTAGTATATTAAACACGCCACAAAATTGTTACTATAAAACGTATAATATCGAAACTTCACAGAAATGTAAAACAATGACCTAGTCTCTTCAGAGGTAACGGTTTTTATTAATATTGAGAATGGAAGAGTATAAAAATGTTAAATAAAGAGACACCTTGCAGAGAATGTGAACTGAATATTCAGTATAGACAAAGTTCAAAGTTTTGCCAAACTTATAAAAATTTACGTGAATCCATTTTTTTTATTCACCCATAAAAAGCATCCTCTTGTGCATATTAACAAATTAAATTTAATTAAAAATAAGTGATTTCTAATTTTGCTGGATAGGGCCGTTTTAAGTGGAATTGACCATATATCGAAGTTCAAATGAAAACTTGGCACATCCCCTTTCGTTTGATACCCATATTGTAAGGTAATATTATGGTTTTTGCGCAAGCGCATTTTGACCGATAACTCAGTTATCGATAAATTTATCGAAATATATCGTAGTCCAAATGAAACCTGTGGCCATCCCTTTCGTTTGATGCCCATATTGTAGGGTAATATTAAGGTTTTTGTGCAATCGCATTTTGACCGATAACTCAGTTATCGATAAATTTATCGAAATATATCGAAGTTCAAATGAAACCTGGGCACATCCCCTTTCGTTTGATACCCATATTGTAAGGTAATATTAAGGTTTTTGTGCAATCGCATTTTGACCGATAACTCAGTTATCGATAAATTTATCGAAATATAACGAAGTTCAAATGAATCCTGGGGCCAACCCCTTTCGTTTGATACCCATATTGTAGGGTAATATTAAGGTTCCTGTACTTCCTTCCGGGCATTACTCTGGTACCCGGGTATATGTATACACTAAGGTGGAGTGAAGCATTTTTTTTGGAAATTCAATTTGTTCCAAAGCCAGAACGGCACCTTTCTAGCCCAGTAATAAGCCTGTAAAATTTTATTGACCTACTCGCATGTTTAGAGGTGCCCCCAGCCCCACAAAGTTGAAAAAAATAGTACGATCTGGTACAAATGTGAAATTTCTAAAATTATAAAATCAAAAAATCAAAAAACGAAGTTCCATGGGGTTCCATAATACCCCCCTTGCGGGGGTCAACCCCCTTTTACCCCCCTTACTTTTCATATATAAAATGTATATCAAATTAAAGGGAATCAAAATACCTATCGAACGGTATAAATGTTCGAAATCGGTTCAGTAGTTTTTAAGTAATTGCAATTTAAAAAATGCACAATATAAACTTTGACCTTTAACCCTTTCGCTCCTGCTGGGACACTGTTATCCCACAGAATGTTCACTTGACCCTGAAACTTGAAATTTTCATTGTGAGCTAAGCCAAAAGGTCCCAATCAGTAGCTGTAAGCAATAACTAAAATTTGCCCTTATTCACGTACCATACAGTTTCGGTCATGCTTTGTTTTGATCATTTGTTTGTGAACAGCCGCTAATATTGCATCGAATTTATGCGTAATTTCGACAAATAAACTACGTATATATATAAGTGGAGTTGATTTTTGTAAAGAAAAATACTGTCCTCGTACTGGTAAGTAGAAATATATATTTTTGTGAGTGTTTTGTGAAATATATTGAGAGAAAAGGAGTATTGGGACGTATATATCCCAATAGGGTTTTACATAGGGACATATATGTCCCAGCAGTACGTTGCATATCATGTATCAAAAAGTCGTTTTTTCGAAATTTGCCGAAATTGAAGTGCGAGGAAATAAGTTTATTGCTCGAATAAGACGACGATGAAGCCAGTGAATTAGGTACTGATTTCAGTGAATTGTTAGTTTATATAGTCCTTTGTCAGATAAATCCACTGACAATGACGATCCACTGACAATGACGATCCTAGCAGTGATTCAGAGGATAACTAGTTGAGTGACGAAGGATATAATTCGAACGATGGCATAGATAATCAACCTTACCGCGGAGAACCTGCAGAACCCTTAGCCACATTTCTTTGGAGCACACCGGATGAGACGTTTATTCCAAGAAAATCGGTTACTAACCAACGTGATTGCAAAATCGTGGACAATATTTCTCAACGACCTAAATCCAATTTAAAAACTTTAGTTTTGTTATTAAAATCTCATTTTCAATTTTCTTTATTACAGGTACCATTGCGGTGAAGTGGCAGGATGTCAAGGATGTAATGCTGCTCAGTAATTACCACACATCCGAAATGAGCACAGTGAAACACAAAATGAAATGGGGACATCGTCAAGACATACCGCGCTATAATGGGTGGTGTGAACTTGGCGGATCAAATTTCTAGATTATATTACATAAATGGAAAATCAAGGAAATGATGGAAAAAAGTTTTTTATCATGGCATGATGATGGCTGCTGTCAAAAATTGGATTATATATTTGGAACTAAATAGGAAGAAATGTCCTTTTTTGCCAGTGCTTGTCGAAATTTCTGAGTCGCTAATTGAAAGAGTAAAGGCATCTACCGTATATAAACGATCTCGTCGAACTGGAAGGTCATCAAAGAGGTACAAATCAATGAGAAACGTGGGTGATCATTTACCCATCGGACAGTCTAAAAGACGTAGATGCGTTGCATGCGCCGATCGAAAAGTCGCGAAAAGAACAAAAATTATTTGCCGTACTTGTAACTTGGCATCCTGTATACAATGTTACGCTCCATCACACTCATAAGACAAATAAAATTATAAATCATATGATATTTCCAAAGAAGTTTTTCTATTTTCTATGTGTAGTTTCTACCCTGCTGGGTCAAATATGTCCCATTCTGAAATACTGTTGGGACACATATATCCCATCTAAAAATACCGTTATATACAAAAGGAACAAGATTCATTTAATTTCTACACACCTAAAGTACCAATGGGTATCCAAAAAGTCAAAAATAAAGTTTGTGCTATTCCCCTACAAAAGTCGTAGCGAAAGGGTGAATAACTTTTGTTGTTGTTTAAAAAAAAAAATAATTCACTTTAATACTCAGCTTAGCCATGTTTATCAATCCTCATACTTCGTTTTTTAATTTAATAATTTTCAAAATTTCACATTTGTACCAGATCGTACTATTTTTTTCAACTTTGTGGGGCTGGGGGCAGTTCAAAACGTCATCCTATCGCCATAAAATTTTGTGGGGTTCATTAACTCGTATAAAGGCAACTTTTCATTGCTGGTACGTTCAAAAAAAGAACACAAAAAAAATCTCCATATGATTTCACTCCACCTTAGTATACACATTTTCATAGTTGTTTATTGAGAAAATAACTGCGACTAAAAACTATAAGTTGCGCGCCGTCGCATTTGCTGCCACAGTTACAAGCTGTTTGTTGGCCAACGACTATCTCATTTTCTAGTCAAGTTGTTTACTTTTGCTAGTCGTAGTCTAGTCAAGTTGCCAAAAAAAAAAAACGACTAGCAACCGAATGGGCTAGTTGTTATTTCTGTTAAACGACTATGCGACTAGAATGCAAAGTCGTATTTATGTTGCTTTGACTACTTGCTAGTCAGCAATTCAAACCCTGATTCTAGCGTTATTTTTCTAAATCGGAAGTCGAAATTAATTACCACATGCGTTTTCTATAATGCTATGTGCATATATTTATTGTGTGTGCAGTAAAAGTGCTGAAAATTTCATTTGAAAATTCGAAGCGGTGAAAGTCAAGAAAAATGCACAGTGTTCAACTGCGGTGAAAAATACAAGAAAAATCAATTGTGCTATTCTTCTTCTTTTTGTTTTGTGTGTTGTTTTTTCTCTACAGTTTCAATTAAAAATGGAGAAAATTTGTCCTATTTTATTCTGGGATTTGAGGTTTTCCAATTTTTTCCTTACCAAAATTTGTTCATTTAATTATTTTTTTTTGCAGATGGCTCTGTCAATTTTATTGTTAGAAAGAACAGGTCCTCATGCAAACAAGCTTTTTTTTAATTTTTCGTGCAGCACAGTAACGTAAAATACGACAGACCATTTTCGATGAATGCATTTTTTGTGTTTCGTTTGATTTGGAAAATGTGAAAAATTTATAACGAAATTAAAAAAAAATTAAATAAAAAAATACGTTGTGAGCATTTGAACATACATACATACCTTTTTATATTATTATCATGGTATTACTATGAAGCGAAGATCGTACGGTTAAACCGTTTATGGCTGTATTGACGTTTGCACACCACCCTTATTATTGTTTTTTTGTTGGTTTGGATTTCCTTTTTTATTCAATTCAAAATAAAAAAATATTTTTCATTTGCACAAAAATCGGATAATTTTACACCCAGCATGTGCACTGGAAGTTTTAATTTTATGCACAATATAATAGGATTTTTAGGAGTAAATTACTGATACTTCTATTAATATTGGCCAGAAACTGGACCTAACTTTGAAAACATAAATAAAAAATGCATAAAACCAAAAAGCAATCACTTCAATATGTTACAAATTAATTTTATTTTTAAATCAAAATTTCTTCAATTTGCTACACTGTCGGTATGACAAATTCATTTCAGACCAATTTGAGTTCCGTCAATTTCGTCACAATCTTGTTTACATTATTTTTATCTAGATAAAGAAAAAACAGTATTGCCCTGCCAATCCAACAAAAAAAAAAAGGGGCCTTAAACTTGCACTGAAAAACAGCACAGGAGTTTAAACTTAGTTTAAATTTTAACGGAGTTTTACAAAACTAAGTATAAACTTAGTTTTTGAGATATTGGTAAAAATGTGGAAAAAGCCATATATGCAAGACATTGCATCACATAAGTGCATCAAAAAGTTTTATTAGACATCGTGGCGATTTGACATCTAGGAAGTGCTGGTGGGGGGAGCTCCAACAAATATTTTTTGCCTTCACACTCCAAAATTGGTCAAGTAGTTTGGTTACAATGGCCAAAATAATGAAAAAAAATTTGAAAAAAAATCGAATTTTTTTAAACAAATTTCAGATTCGACTGTCTAAAATCAGAAATATTGTATGGAGGACAAAAACCTAGCCCCCCTATCCTATATAGAATTTAATTGTGAACATTTTAAGACTAATTGTGTAATAATCGGATGTACCGTTATATATATTTATCTATTTTTATTGAAAGTCCTTAACCAAAAATTTTCCGGAAGAGTAAAATTTCAACATCCAAATTGGGTTTATTCATAAAACTTTATTAAGGGGTAATACTCAAGATTATTTCATTTATTACGTGTTTTGAAGTGCACAATATCTCTCAAAACAGCGATTAATAGGAAAAAAATTAATTGAATAAAAAAATATCTGTATTTCGCGAATTTAAAGAGAGGATAAATAATGAGCGGTGTGAGTAAGTACATTTGACTACTCTTTTATGATTTTCTGCATATGTTACACATATGATTGTCCAAAAAATAGTCTCCCATCATATCCTCGTACCAACACCCTTGACATCGCCATTCAAAAACTATTAAGTCCTGATGAAATCTCTCACCCTGTTCAGCATTTTCAGCACCTAAGTTTGTATCAATTTTAAAAATCGGATGATAAATAACAAAGTTACAAGAAAAAAACCATTTCGACGGAATTTCGCGGGATCAGAAAAAAAAAATTTTGTTGTCCCTTAATCCTCTCAATATAAACTTAAAATTTAGGGGTGGACATTCACAACTTTACATATCCTGAATTGGTTAAAAGAAATGAGTTAAATAATAGGTACATTAACGTAACTTCTTTGTTTATTAATTTAGTAAAACCCTTTAAAGGCAACATTGTCATGAATTTTGAAGCACTTTCATTTGGCAAAACAAAGAGGATAATTCATGGATATACAAATAAGTTAGCTGACCCAACTATGTGAAAACGACTTCAGAGCTCAAAAGAGCATTATTCAATTCAAAATAAAAAATATTTTTCATCTGCACAAAAAACGGATAATTTTACACCCAGCATGTGCACTGGGAGTTTTAATTTTATGCACAATATATAGGATTTTTAGGAGTAAATTACTGATACTTCTATTAATATTGGCCAGAAACTGGACCTAACTTTGAAAACATAAATAAAAAATGCATAAAACCAAAAAGCAATCACCTCAATATGTTACAAATTAATTTTATTTTTAAATCAAAATTTCTTCAATTTGCTACACTGTCGGTATGACAAATTCATTTCAGACCAATTTGAGTTCCGTCAATTTCGTCACAATCTTGTTTACATTATTTTTATCTAGATAAAGAAAAAAGTATTGCCCTGCCAAGCCAACAAAAACAAAGGGGCCTTAAACTTGCACTGAAAAACAGCACAGGAGTTTAAACTTAGTTCAAATTTGAACGGAGTTTTACAAAACTAAGTATAAACTTAGTTTAAACCTGCACTGAAAAACTGGCCCTTAGTGTGCGATATATCTCTCAATTTTTTTGTGGCAGACCCAGTTTTTGAGATATTGGTAAAAATGTGGAAAAAGCCATATATGCAAGACATTGCATCACATAAGTGCATCAAAAAGTTTTATTAGACATCGTGGCGATTTGACATCTAGGAAGTGCTGGTGGGGGGAGCTCCAACAAACATTTTTTGCCTTCACACTCCAAAATTGGTCAAGTAGTTTGGTTACAATGGCCAAAATAATGAAAAAAAAAAACTTAAAAAAAATCAAATTTTTTTAAAGAAATTTCAGATTCGACCGTCTAAAATCAGAAAAATTGTATGGGGGACAAAAAGCTAGCCCCCCTATCCTATAGAGAATTTAATTGTGAACATTTTAAGACTAATTGTGTAATAATCGGATGTACCGTTATTTATATTTATCTATTTTTTTTGAAAGTCCTTAACCAAAAATTTTCCGGAAGAGTAAAATTTCAACATCAAAACTGGGTTTATTCATAAAACTTTATTAAGGGGTAATACTCAAGATTATTTAATTCCATTTATTACGTGTTTGAAGTGCACAATATCTCTCAAAACAGCGATTAATAGGAAAAAAATTAATTGAATAAAAAAATATCTGCATTTCGCGATTTTAAAGAGAGGATAAATAATGAGCGGTGTGAGTAAGTACATTTGACTACTCTTTTATGATTTTCTGCATATGTTACACATATGATTGTCCAAAAAATAGTCTCCCATCATATCCTCGTACCAACACCCTTGATATCGCCATTCAAAAACTATTAAGTCCTGATGAAATCTCTCACCCTGTTCAGCATTTTCAGCACCTAAGTTTGTATCAATTTTAAAAATCAGATGATAAATAACAAAGTTACAAGAAAAAAACCATTTCGACGGAATTTCGCGGGATCAGAAAAAAAAAATTTTTGTTGTCCCTTAATCCTCTCAATATAAACTTAAAATTTAGGGGTGGACATTCACAACTTTACATATCCTGAATTGGTTAAAAGAAATGAGTTAAATAATAGGTACATTAACGTAACTTCTTTGTTTATTAATTTAGTAAAACCCTTTAAAGGCAACATTGTCATGAATTTTGAAGCACTTTCATTTGGCAAAACAAAGAGGATAATTCATGGATATACAAATAAGTTAGCTGACCCAACTATGTGAAAACGACTTCAGAGCTCAAAAGAGCATTATTCACTTCAAAATAAAAAATATTTTTCATCTGCACAAAAAACGGATAATTTTACACCCAGCATGTGCACTGGGAGTTTTAATTTTATGCACAATATATAGGATTTTTAGGAGTAAATTACTGATACTTCTATTAATATTGGCCAGAAACTGGACCTAACTTTGAAAACATAAATAAAAAATGCATAAAACCAAAAAGCAATCACTTCAATATGTTACAAATTAATTTTATTTTTAAATCAAAATTTCTTCAATTTGCTACACTGTCGGTATGACAAATTCATTTCAGACCAATTTGAGTTCCGTCAATTTCGTCACAATCTTGTTTACATTATTCTTATCTAGATAAAGAAAAAAAGTATTGCCCTGCCAAGCCAACAAAAACAAAGGGGCCTTAAACTTGCACTGAAAAACAGCACAGGAGTTTAAACTTAGTTCAAATTTGAACGGAGTTTTACAAAACTAAGTATAAACTTAGTTTAAACCTGCACTGAAAAACTGGCCCTTAGTGTGCGATATATCTCTCAATTTTTTTGTGGCAGACCCAGTTTTTGAGATATTGGTAAAAATGTGGAAAAAGCCATATATGCAAGACATTGCATCACATAAGTGCATCAAAAAGTTTTATTAGACATCGTGGCGATTTGACATCTAGGAAGTGCTGGTGGGGGGAGCTCCAACAAACATTTTTTGCCTTCACACTCCAAAATTGGTCAAGTAGTTTGGTTACAATGGCCAAAATAATGAAAAAAAAAAACTTAAAAAAAATCAAATTTTTTTAAAGAAATTTCAGATTCGACCGTCTAAAATCAGAAAAATTGTGATGCAATGTCTTGTGTGATGCAATGTCTTGCATATATGGCTTTTTCTACATTTTTACCAATATCTCAAAAACTGGGTCTGCCACAAAAAAATGGAGATGATATTCGGAATCAGCGTATTCGGAATTCGCTTTAGAAAAGTATTATTTCATTTTTGGTGGTTAAAGTTGATCAAAATTTGTCGAGTAGTGTTATCAGATGTGAAATTACTGAAAACTTAAAAGAGAAATTACAAAACACATATTCTAGAGTCAAATTTTTGCCACCACCTCTGTAGTTAAAGGTTAATCAAACAGCTGATTTAGGTATATCCGTCAACGTTTCCTATGTGGCGACCTCTCCGTCAAGTACCTCAGCTATCGGTCACATACGTCGACGTAGACGGATTGACGTATGCTATGTGTCGGGGCTATGAGCCATTACCGAATTTTGGCATAAGTAAAGGATTCCGTCGGGTGAGCGTGGTCCGCCTTTTTATTCTCAGTTTAGTGATATACCTCTTTTTTGGCGCAAACGATTTTTTAGGGAGTTAGAGGGGGATGAAGTTAAAAAAAACCTTTTTTTTTAAGCCTATATCTTCCAAAATATTCACTCAATTTTAAAATTAAGGTATCGTTGGAAAGCTTATTTAAAGGCCTTTCATATGACGTATCAAAATTTTCGTAAATTCCTTACAAATTTTGTTAAAAAACAAAAAACTCAATTTTTGGTATTTTTTGAGGGAAAAACTGTGATTTTTTTTGTGTTATTAAGTATATTAAAAAATATATTCATTTAAAAAAGCATAAAAATATCTTTCATTTCATATACTATTCTCTATAGCAAGACTTAGCTATCGTGAAATGAAACGATGTTTTAGTAGTTTTAAGTATACAGAGAATCATTAAAAAAGTTGTACAGTTGTCTTTTCTCACACACGAAGGGTGTACTACGCAGAAGGACATCACCGTGGCGGTAGCCACGGTTAGGGCACACGTCCGGACAGACCAGGTTATTTTTTATAAGCGCGGCCGAAGGCAGCCAACGCAGAAAAGTGTTCTGCGCAAAAGCACTGTGGACCGGGCCATAGATATTACTCCGAAAAGAGAATTCTGGCGGCTGAGGGTTATTTTTTATAAGCGCGGCCGAAGGCTCCAACGCAAAAGCTGGTCTCCGCAAAAGTTTTTTCTTTATCTATCGAATTTCTATGGAGTTACTAAACTTTAACCGTAAATTCCTCGAAAACGGGGTACGTCCGGCGCCTAAATTTTTTTTTTAAGGTTAATATATTTCAATTTTATTAAGTCTAAGTCTAATCTTACAGACTAGATACAGTGCAGTTACAAAATTTCCATTTGATACAAATGAATACTTATGTGTATATATATGTCAGAGCTGTAAAAAGCTGCAATCATTCTTCCCAGCAATCATTGATTCTTCTACCAGTTTTATTGCAATGAAAATTTATTGCAGTTTTTTGATTGTAAAAATTTCAATTTGAAATAATTTGTGTTCCATAGATTGCAATAAACATTTATAAAAAATTTTTAATTGTAAAATAACTACAATCAGCAATAATTTACCTTCCATTTATTGCAATAAACGTTTATTGAAATTTCTGGGGATCAAGTTCATTGCCGCTGGCCAAATATAAACTTTCGTCCTGATCGGAGACGGTTAAAGGGTGTCGCCCGGGGTCCCATATGGTTATCTATACTTTGACTCCTTTGCGACACCCCTTAACCGTCTCCGATCGGGACCAACATTTATTTACGATACCTTTGATCATGCTGTTAACGATGTAGGGGGTGAGATCGAAGAAAATCGCTAATCTGATTTTAAGGACACCCTAATGTACATATGTACATACATATGTACCCCGGACATGGGCTATTACGTGGCTAAGCGTGTGATATACATAAATGCCGGGTATTACTCCAATTACCCAGACGCTTGCCTTTCATCAGTCCAAATGCATGCGTATAAAGTTATGAAGAAAATGATTGCTATTGCAAGCCTTGCAATCAAACATTTTTCAATCAAATTTGATTTACGATGAAAATTTATTACAATACAATTATTGCTATTGTAATTTTTACAATGAAAATGATTTACGTTTGAAATTTATTGTAATGAAAAATTTTGTAAATTATTGTAATGAAATGATTTTCGAGAAAAGTGTATTGCAATGAATTTTTTTTTAAATTATTGTAATTGTAATTTTTTCAATTAAAATGATTTACGGTCGAGGTTGATTGCAATGAAACTTTTGTAAATCATTGCAATTCTAATTTCTTAAATCAAAATGATTCATGGTGAAGGTCGATTGCAATAACATGCTTTTAAATTTTTATTTATACAATCAAAAAATTTACTAGCAAGATGATTTACAATCAAAGCTGCTTACAATAATATAACTTTTTATGATTGCAATACAATCTGATCGTGGCCGCTGTGGTGCAGTGGGTAGAGTGCTCGCCTGCTATGCCAGAGGTCTCGGGTTCAAACCACGGTCCGAGCCAAACACTAAAACAATTTTTCTAATTAGTAAAAATCCAATTGTTCGGTTTTTTAAGAGCAGCGGTCACCTCTCGGCAGTGGGCGGCATACCCTCCGAGTGTATTTCTGCCATGAAAAAAGCTTCTCACAAAAAATGTATTCGCCGTTCGGAGCCGGCATAAAACTGTAGGTCCACTAACTGTAGGTTAGTAGGAAAAACAAAAAGGAGCACACCTCGAATTGGGAGAAGCTCGGCCATAAAACTCGTCAGAGTTATAATAGCGCCATTGTATTATATTATTATTAATACAATCCGATATCAGCTTTTTAAAGCTCTGATATATGTGTACATGAAAAAATAAATAACAGTTTAATTACACATAATAAATTTTACTCGGTAGGGAGTAATAATAAAAATATGCAAATTATAATCATATGTACCCAGTAAGGGGCATTTGGGCCAGAAAGGACCCAGACAAAATTTAATTATACTAATTAAATATACCCAGTAAGAGGCGAGTGTGCCATGAAGGGCACTTGGGCCTGAAAGGACCCAGAATAAGAACTTACAGACTACAAAGATACAATATTAACTAGAGCTAGAACTTAAGAAAATGCATCATTTAACATAGCCTTAAATTTAACCTTAGATAGAGAAAAGTCTATGTCTAAAGAATTTGAAAGAACATTGAATTCCTTCAAAGCTCGGTATATGGGAGCATTAGCACAATAGAGCGTACGGGAACATTCCGTGTAGAAGATGTCAACAGTGCGAAGAGATCTTGGTGGAATATGGAAATCAATACTTTCAAGGAGAAGAGGGGAATCAATCAAACCTTTGATTACGTCGAAAACAAAGGTCAGCGCTAGACATATACGCCGACAGTGATTCCGGCGGCGGCGGCGCCATTCAAAAAAAATTTCGGCGGCGGCGGCGACGCCGGCGTGCTTTTTCGCGCCGGCGCGCCTGTCCCAAATCTACAAATCACAATCCTTATTCAAATCTTAATTTTATTTAGTTACCTTAATAGCGCTGGCTGAATGGAATAAATAAACTAATTTCCACCTTAAATTGTTGAAACTTTTTTATTAACAGCAAAAAACAATTATTACATAAACTAAAATATAAAATAAAAAAAATAAATATTAAAGAATATACACAAATCCATATGTAAGGGTTAATTTAAATTCATTTGCTTATTTTGTATGATCCCTGCAAAAAAATGTGCGATTAATCTCGAAAGAGATTTGTCCCGGATTGATCTCTTTCGAGAACAATCGGTCCACAATTAGTCCCCGATTGTTCCCGTACGGTATAAATGTAGACTAATTGTAGACCAATTGTTCCCGAACGGGTATAAATGTAGACTAATTGTTCCCTAACGGGTATAAATGTACGAACGGGTACAAATGTAGATTAATCGCTTTCATTCCGAATATGTACACATCTCGCTCCATACGGGTTTTGCGCGCCAGCGCACGCCGCCGCGCCGATACGCCGATTTCACGGATTATGGCGGCGGCCGATTATGAAGGTAATCGGCGCGGCGGCGGCGGCGTCAATCGGCGGCGTATATGTCTAGTCAGCGCAAGCATAGTTTTTCTACTTTGAAGAGGTTTCAGATTGATCAAAGCACACCGGGCAGTATACGGGGGAATTGGATCACTGAAATTCAATGAGCGAAGGACAAAACGTAAAAAACTTTTTTGAACCCGCTCTAACCTATGTATGTATATGACATTCATGATATGGCCTCCATGTAAAAGAGGCATATTCAAGTTTTGATCGAACAAGCGATGTAAACAAGACTTTTAGCACTAAATTTTTTTTGTCTAGCTTAACGGGCCGTATTCTGCACTTATGCCGCATTGAGTATGATTTAGCATCAATAAAAGTGATGTGACTATTGAATGAAAATTTCGTGTCAAAGACTTCCCCTAGGTCCGAAAACTCAGTCAGAGTGGACAACTGCGTACTGTTAATAGAATATAACGTGGGGATTACAAAACGCGATTTCGAGAATGATACATGAAAGCATTTACTTATGTTTAATTGCAAGCCATTAATACGACACCATGTTGAGACATTATTTAGGTCGGATTGAATCTTCACAGAGTCGGCTGCACAAGATATAGTGGAAAAAATCTTCAGATCATCAGCATACAGAAGAAATTTAGAATGTTTGAAACAGGCCGAAATGTCATTAATAAAAATCACGAACAGCAAAGGACCTAGGATACTGCCTTGTGGGACCCCGGAAAAAGCTATGAAGGGGTTAGAGTGCGTGTTGTCGATAACGACAACGCAATTGCGGTTATCCAGATAGGATTTAATCCACGATAAAAATATTTCACGGATTCAGAACACCCTCCCCTCCCCAACCCCCCCCCCCCCTTCCCTCCCTACCCCCTCGTTTTTTTTGAGGGCGTGTGACATTATTGGAAAGTTCACCATATATGATATTGCAGAAGTAGAATTCTGCTGGCTGAGGGTTATTTTTTTGCCAACGCTATTCGGAGTTCTGTATAAAATTACTGTTGTCCGCGCTATAGATGCTTCCTTCATGTTATACATCAGGGATGGGCGCCGCAAGGCACATAAACGCAGCAGAGGGGCGATCATGGGCTTTCGTGGGCACTGCATATTTTTCCGGGGAAAGGGGAGCTAAGGCGATATCGAAGTTGATGTACACTCCGCCTTAAGTGATGTTCATCGCACAGCGCATACGGAAACACTAAAAATGAAAATCACATTGTTTTATATAGAGAGAGGAATTCACCAATAATAAAATGTGCAGTGTTGCCGCTAAAAAATTTCGAAAAGTGGCCGAAAAAAGTAAAAAAAGTGTTTCCCAAATTTTTTTTAGCTAGAAACACATTTTTATATATTTTTGTGGTTTATTTAATGCTTAAAGCAATTTGCAAGCGGTTTGTACCCTTGGTCTTAAATAGTGAAAGTTTTGAAAATAATCTTTCTGCTGATGCACTGCTGGCAGCGTTAACATATTTGCAAGAAATTCACAACTAGTTCTCATTTAAGTTGTTTTTCATTCCCCCACGTTGTGCGAAAACACTTCTATTTCGGTTTGTTAAAACAATTTTCTTGCATTCTAAAAATTTTTACTCCCAAATAACTTTTTCGGGGTTTTCCTTCGCAGCGGAGAATTGCTAATTAAAAGTGAAAAGGTAACAAAGAGGCTTTTTTATGTGAATTTTATATGAGCTATTGGCCAGTTTTTAATTAAGAAAAATTTAAAAAAATTTTTTGGTAGAGGTTATGGATCCATTTCGGAGACCACCACATCCCCTCATCAGACTTCTTCCGGCGGCCTCAACCGAGGATCGGACTTAAGTCGTTTCGATTGGTAATCCAATGGCATCCCATTGAGCTACCACCGTCGTCAGCTTTGTTTCGCTTAATTCTCAATTTTCCTTTTATTACAATCTACATACCAACAACAGTACGGCAATGTAAAAACAAACGTAAAAAACTTTTTTTATATTTAAGGAAAAAACTAAAAAATATTTATTACATTATAGGTTTGAAAGTAAAAAAGGACCAAAAGGGGCCCAAATTTTTAAAAAGGTTCAAATATTGCATATTTTCAAAAAGTTGGGTTCCGGTAGCCTGACTCTTAAAAAATGTTCAAATTGTTACTTTAGTGGCCTCAGCGGCAATGCTGTACAATCGCTAATTTTGCAGTTTTTTTCTCGCTCTCCTGCTTTCGACTCCGATGCCACTTACTTCATTAGTGTCATAATTTAAAAAAACCAATTTATGTCTTCTTCGCTATATATGGAGGTAAGCTACTATACTAAAGCAACAATATTTTTTAAATAAAGCCCTTAATTTTCATCTATGACCATAAAATTTCATAACAAATAAATAACACTGATTCTCACTACTAAGTATCGATTCAGAAAATTGTGTTGTGTCGTTATTGAAGCAAGTGTGCTTTGTGCTTTTGGCATGTACATTAAGGTGGAGTGAAAACATATGGAGCTTTTTTTTGTTTTTTTTTTGAACGTACCAATGAAAAGTTGCCTTAATGAACCCCACAAAATTTTATGGCCATAGGATGACATTGTGAACTGCCCCCAGCCCCGCAAAGTTGAAAGCACGATCTGGTACAAATATGAAATTTTGAAAATTATAAAAGGAAAAAACCAAGTATGAGGATTGATAAACATGGCTAAGCTGAGTATTAAAGTGAATTTTTTTTTGGAAACAACAACAACAAAAGTTATTAAAGGACAAAGTTTATATTATGCATTCTTTAAATTGCAATTACTTAAAAACTACTGAACCGATTTCGAATATTTTTATACCATTCGATAGGTATTTTGATTCCCTTTAATTTCATATACATTTTACAGTGCGTTCCATAACACCCCCCAGCGGGGGTCAACCCCCTTTTACCCACCTTACTTTTCATATATAAAATGTATACCAAATTAAAGGGAAAATACATGCGAGTAGGTCAATAAAATTTTACAGGCTTATTTCTGGGTTAGGAAGGTGCCGTTCTGGCTTTGGAACAAATTGAATTTCCAAAAAAAAAAATTCGCCCCACCTTAATGTACATATGTATATATATATATATGCTCTCTTGTTCTCAATACCGAATATGCATTAGCGCGCTCAATATTGGTTGATATTGGTTGCCACTATCCTAAAAAAATGTTGATAATAATTCCCAACAAAATAACCAAAAAATTACAAACAGACTAATAAATTATCGCCTTCATAATTCGAATGATAAAAGAAACTTAAAAGAAGTACACCTGCTTTGGTTTACAAAAAAAAATTATCTGAAACGTAAATCACATCTATGAATGAATTTTGTTTGTAGTTCGTTTGATTTTTCTTTGGTCATAGCTTTAGTAGAAATTAAAAAAAAAAAACATTTTTAACATTAACAAATTAAGTATACCTTAGAATAGTTTTATCATATTGAAAAAGAAAAATACTAAAATCATTTGATAGTTACCAAATTACCAACCGCAAAAAAATACCTATTTTGGAATTAATTACCAAGTGTGGCAACCATATGCTCAGTTTGAGTTCGTCCTTCTCCCCACCAGCTGGTACATTTACCTATTTCACCATCCCCCTGCAATGAGCCGACGCGACCCGTACGGGTAAATACCCATATGGGCTCAATCGCCCATGGCTGTTATACATAACTAACAAGAATTGTTTTGCACGTTTTTAACAAAATTTTCTTAACAAATTATATATCAAATGAAAGGTAATTTAACGTTCTTTTTAATGTAATTAACGGTTGGAACTTCATAAGTCGTGCCACGATTCCAGGAAAACTGTTTTCTTAAGGGGCGTGACACCGCCCCCCGATTCTATATCTGAAGTCCAAACGGCAAGAAAATAAATAGTTTTGGAAATATTAACGTTTAAAGTTGTGTAAATTGTCACACTGAACAACCCTTTTTTGTATCCAAATTGATTGGTCTGTTGGTCTAGTGCTGCCACACAACAACAAAAAATCCACAAAAAAGAAGCAATAAAATTTTGTCTAAAATGGACAAAGATGTTTTATAAAAGTTATGCGTATAATACCCTTATGCGTTGGCGGCCTTCGGCCGCGCTTCAAAAAAATAACCCTCAACCTCTGGGCTACGCCATCCAAGTCCGGTCGTATATCATAACCTTGGCTACCGCCACGGTGATGTCCTTCTGCGTAGTACACCCTTCAGCGTATTAAATTTCTTAGCACCTGGCAACTTTTTGTTCGCACTAATCAACTGACAGTTGGGTGTATTCAGTGGATGAGTGTATGTTCAGTTAAAGCTGCTAGTGAGAAGTTCTCGTTAACAAATATTCCGTATTTTTGCAATAAAATTGTGAAAAATGTTTATAAATGGACTTGCAAATACCAGCTAAAATGTCAAACATTATAACAAAGTGAAATTTCAGTGTTTTCAGTGAAAGAAATACAAAAAAAACAAAAATAGAGGAAGAAATTTTTATTAACAAATGCAGCAAAAACTATAAACATTTTCATAAAAAATTGTACATATATTTGTTAATAGACACTCCCACTACACCTCCTGTGAATTTGATTTAAAAATATGAAGTGGTTTAGAAACTATGAACAATGGCACGACTTATGAACTTGCAGCCTAATTAACTTTGTATAATGTCAATAAGGCCATTTCAAAAAAAGAAAAAAAAAAAACAAAAAACAAAAAAAAAATAGCAAAATTAAGTTTTTTGCTTTATTACAAAATTTTTGTGGAATTTGGGGAAATATTGGGTCGGCTTTCTATTATTCCAGCATGCCCGACTTGTGCAGGGCGGTAGAGGGGCTCTCACAGATCTCAAAACTGAAAAGCAAACTTGCCCGAGGCCTATAGTTCCCGAGATATTCCTTCTTAACCTATTAGTGGTCAAAGCAAACCTACAATAAATATAAAATATATCATTGGGTGTTCCCAAATTGGCACGGCAACCACTAATGAGTTAAAGTTGTGAAAATACTACGCAGAAGGACATCACCGTGGCGGTAGCGCGGCCGAAGGCAAAAAACTTTAATTTTGCAGAAAAGTTTATTTTTTTGCTTTCCAACGATGACTTAATTTTAAAAATTGAGTGAATATTTAGGAAGATATCGGCTTTTTAAAAAAATGGTTTTTTATAGGCATGGGTAACACTGCGCTGCGCCGCGCAATTGCGCTGGCGCCAACCCTGGTGTTATTGCGCTAACTCCGATTTGGAAAATGCGCCAACTCAATGTAGCGCCAACTCAATGATGCGCTATTGCAATATAACACTAGGGGCATTTCAGTTATTACATCTGGGTCTGGGTTAAGATAAATTTTTACAGAAACAATCCGGCTCATAATGAAAATTGGCTGCACTTGAAAAGAAATAAAAAGAAGAAGAAACATATACAACATATACCCAGCAGTAAAAATCTGAAATGAATCCTTTATGAATCACTGATGAAATTCATCATGAGGAGGCATCAGTGAATACTTTCATATAAAGGCTGCTGAATTTTTTCAAATAAATGGTTTGCTTTCCTCATGCCTATATGACTCCATTCGGAGTCGGCATAAAACTGTCCAATGGTAGGAAAAACAAAAGGAACACACCTCGAATTGGGAGAGAAGCTCGGCCATAAAACTCGTCAGAGTTACCTCAAAAACATTTTGATTGACTTTAAACTAAATGAAAATAATATTTCAAAAATTATTTTTTTGGAAATTTGAATTTAAATTACTGAAATTATGAAACTCAAATGGCGCGATAGCAATGTATTCCATGTTATAAGGAGAAGCCAGTGCGCAGTATAATTTTTCTTCAGGACTTCTTTCCCCTTACGGCTAAAGCAGAAGCTTACAAGAGGCAAATTTGAAATTTGTATTTCCATATATTTTTTTATTTTAAATATAATTTTTTATAGTTGTCAAATTGAAAAATTTGTCAGAAAAGCTGCCGAATGTCAAAAAACCTACCGAAACACAAGCTGGCTCGTTGGTTTTTAACCGCCTAGATGGTATTTCGTTTGGTTTTTTCAATATAGCTTGCTCGCTTGCACCGACGCAAAACGATAGTGATGAATATTCAACAAAGAATCATCAATGATCATTTAGCAGTGAAACAAATTTACTGCAGGGTATATCTATATATATGTATACATACACAAATGTCACTTTTCAGTTCTGCCAAATCAAAAAAGCACTGTGCTGCCAAATCAGCACGGAAAAAACAAATCGAACAGGGCGGATAAGAAATTGAACCAGTAATTTATCTGGTTTAATCGAGCTGAAATCTTTGTTGTTGCATTTACATGCAAAAATTTTTATCTGGGTTAGGATCACCGTATGTGAACCACGGCTACTGACTCAATTTCGTGCGCTAACACCAGCACCAATATAGCGCTAGTGTAAAATGGCACCACCACAAAGCCAATAACAGCACAGCGTATATGACACCGTCACAATTATGTATGCTAACGCCATTACCGAAATATCGCTAATACGAAAGGGTATTGATATTTTACTTTCACAAATAAAGAAGACAAAATTGACATTATCTGTGAATAGGAGAGAAAAATATAATACAAAATAAATTAAATAAAATATTTATTAGCATATAGTATATTTTTGTTACGCATGGTAAATGGTAAAGGAAATTTCGATATAATGCGCCCGGACCCGGAATCTTTATTTTTAATAGGGTTTAGCCGACCCTCGTATTTCATAAAGATGCCGAAAAACGAGATGCCAGCATATTTTCACAAATATACGCAAATTATTTTTAAAATTAAATTTAATTGTGGCACAATTATTCTGCCAGCGTGTATGTAAGCAGAATTGCGCCAAAAGAAATAAAACGGGTATAGTAGACAATAAGAAGCGAACAAGTGTTATTTATCGATTATTCCATGGCAATTGCGCTAAAGGTGTTATTGCGCCAGAACCGTGCGCGGCGCCACGGTTGGCGCTGGTGTTATTGTATCAGCGCCAAAAAAATTGCGCCATTACCCAAGGCTAGTTTTTTAAACTTCATCCCCTCTAGCTACCCTAAAAATCGTTGCGCCAAAAAGGCGGACCACGCCCACTTTTGTTTTTTTTTTAAGCTGATTCCACATAGAACTTTGTGTTGCGCTACGTGACACTTTCTGCGTGACAACTGAGATTAAAATACATGTATCTATATGAGGTTTCTCACATAACAAAAAGTAACGCAACGCCGAACTTACGCAAAGCACAAAGTTGCACAAATCTCAACTTTTGGGGGCGTTGAAATTTTTTTTCAGTTTCACTTTAATTCAAATGTAAATAAACAAATTTAAATTTCACACAATTGAAAAATAATTTAATAGATTTTTATTTTCTTATTTACTTTTTTGTATGTATGAATGAGAGATTTTTCAGAAAATAAATATTTTTTGAGTGATGTTGCAGCGTTCAATGTGGCATGGTTTTTCAGTTTTGCGTTGTTTGACATAGAAAGCGGCGTAACGCAAAGCGGAAAAAGTTTTATGTGGAATCAGCTTTAGCTCACCGGACGGTATTCTTTACTTGGTCCCGCATTTTCAAAAAGTGGATATCGAAGTCGAAACTGGCCTTTTTTCGGCCACGTGCGGCATTATTGGAAAGCCGGCCCGAAAATTCTAAACGGTTGTAGTGCTTTATACCATTGCTACAAAAAAAAAACGAATTAAAAACCCACCTGCAAACAGACTTAAGAGACACTATTGGATGAGTGTTAAATACGAATACATTCTGATTCGTATCCACCCGCAGCAATTATTATGTTTGCCACTTTTTTAACGCTCGCGATATCAAAAACTTTACATATTCCGCCTTTGGTAAAAATTGTAGAAATATACGCGATAAAAGCATGTTCAGATTAACGTAATTTAAGAGTAATTTCCATTGTGTATAGTTAGAGCCTATACACACTTGCGACTCAATCGATTTAGGGTGCCGACAGTCATCAACGAGTCGACCGAACGAATCGAGTACCCGTAAACATAACGAGTTGAACGAATTTCATGCCCGCATGACAACACAAAAATCAGCTGTTTTCTATTTTGAACAGCCGTGTGAGTGTTGCCGTATTTGAAATAATGGGAAGACACAAAAATTTCGCATGAAATACCCAAACTTAGTACCGATATTTATTCTCGATTTAAATTTTTAAATATATTGTTTTCTTTCAGAAAAAAAGACGTAGGAAATTTTAAATAAAAATATGCTCGATTTTTTATTCAAAGTTTTGGTAATTATCTAGTTTAGGTGACATGGTGAAAATTGGTAAATTTTCAAGAACTGGGGTGTCAATCGACGCGTTTTGATCACATGAACACGAATTCGAAGCGGAACTTAATTTTTTAACGCAATAAAAAATTGTTAACAAAAGACGGCGGGGTAAAAACAGTTTTTTGAGTGGTGTGGTCCTGTCCCTCCTCAGGAGTCAGAGTTGCATTTCTGATGCATTTTGTAATTTTCTTGTTGAACAGTGAAAAATAAGTAAAAGAAAATACACTTTTTTGGCAATAAATAAAGGAATAACCATAAGCATTTTTTATTTCGTGCTTACACAAACAATTTTCTAAAATCTGCCTTCGTCGCAATTTTGTTTGCCTGTGTGGATTTTATGACGGAAAATATCAGTTGTTCACTACCCGCTGGCCCGCTATCCGTTGATCCGTTCAAAAATGGTAAAAGGGATAATTTTGAAATAAAAATTACTTTTATTTATCGTAAATTACTCTTTTCTTTTCATTGCCTAATTTCTCATTTATTTGAAAAATACGCTATCCATTTCCTATGTTGCAGGGATATAAAATAACTATTATTTCATGCAAACATGTACATTTTTCAACTATAACATCATTTATGCAACTTTTTTATTTCATCCTGTGCGAAAAGTTATGATCCGAAAAACATAAAAGTTATAACTGGATAATATCGATTTTAAGTTTATTTGAAACTAAAATAATGGCATTAAAAATGGTTACATGTGAATTAATAACATATACAGAAATGATAATTATTTTCAATAAATGAGCTAAACAATTATCTAATAACTCATATTTCGCTTAAGTAGACTTAAGCGGTTTTTCCTATGAACAAAGATATATTCTATTACATTTTACACTCGCATTGATTTCGTTTAATAATGCAATGAAAAATACTGTTCAAATGTTTTAGTGGCTAAAAAAGTTCGTTCGGCAATACCGCGTTGAGCAAAAGCAATCAGCTGACACGTTGTTATGGGAAAAATCAAAACTCGTTTGATTTCTTCGATACGGGCGGCTATGGGCGTTTATGTCAGCGTCGGTGAGATTTCGTTTACATGCAACTCCCATAAGATAGATCGTGTCAGCTGACACGGGTATGTGCGGGCGTTGATGACTGTTGGAACCATTAGTCGAATGTTGATTTGCATGGGAATGTATGGAAGCATTCACACTACATTCAATTAGTCGAACAACTGAAACAGTTGGATTGCAGCCAAATTTCATTCATGATCCAATTACCAGGTCGGTCCATGATACATACACACAAACATGCCGTGAGCTGAATGTCAAACGGAATGTCAATACTGAAAGGAGAACGAAATAATTTGACATTCAGCTCACGAGCGAATGATGGAGAAACTCAGAGAACGAAGAATTTGACCAATAGTAAACACGAATGTATGTATAGAATATGCAGAAGCAGAGAAATTGGATAGTTGTTGAAGAAGAAGAAGAAGTCAGCTGATCTGAAGAGCCGACCTGTATAGGTGGATCCTGATTTCATTCCAACTGAAAGGCAAATGCTACACTGTCAATATGAATCGCGATATTTGAATCGCGATTCATATTGATGGTTTGATTAATCGCAAACTGGTGCTACACGTTCAATATGAATATTGCGATATTTTTCTCGCTCTGAGATTCAAAATATTTTACTTCCGTCCTTTTCCCCCTTTCACTTTCAATTCGTTTATTGCCAATATTGCGATCCAGATCACGGAATTAAAAATTTCTAAAAATAAACGCATTTTGATGGATCGCAAAATTTTCATGCTATACAGTCAATCCGTATTGTCAAAATTGCGATCCGGATCGCGGATTTCTAAATTTCTAAATATACACGCATTTTGATGGATCGTAAAATTTTCATGCTACACAGTCAATCCATATTGTCAATATTGCGATTCGGATCGCGGATCGCAAAATTTCTAAGAGCCTATACACACTTGCGACTCAATCGATTTGGTCGAATTGGACTGTTGTATTCACACTACTCCAACTATTTAGTCGAATCGGTGGCAGCTATTCACACTTGAGACTAAATAGTCGTGCGATTGACAATGACATAGTGTTGCCAATGTTCACATTTTACTCAGCAAATTTTACATTAGTGGTCTTCATATAAAGTGATGAAGTATTAAATTGTTAAAGTTTATCTGCATTCTTACATGAAAGCACCTTCTTGTCAGCTGTCAACTTGATTAATAAATAAAAAACAATAAAATAAACAAAAAGTGCATACATTGTTTGGCTTTGTTTCTTATTAAACTAGCAACTACTTAGCTGTCAAGTAAATGAAAAGAGAAAAACGGAAGGAATTACGCTCATAAAGGCGAAACGAACAGAAGTACAAGAAACGGAAAAATAGTAAAAATCAGCCATTAATAATTTTCATGAAATTTCATTTTCATTATTTCTATTTTAAAATGCGATTAATGACATTTGAAGAGAACAACAATATCAAGAAACATATGAAAACGGAAGTAAATATCCTTAGTTAGATAATTCTTGTCTATAACTACACCATTTCCAGATGGATTTTAGAAAGCGTCAACTGGATTTTAGAAATGTCGATTTGATTTTAGAAAAGGGAAATTGGACTTTAGAAACTGTAAATTGGATTTTCGAAAATTTATATAATTATTAATTTATACTTTCATACGCAGTAAAGAATTTCTATTCGAAAAATTCTGTGTAAAATTTATTTTAAACGCACATTCTGAAATCCAATTCAAGCTTTCAAAAATCCAATTTTGTTTTCTAAAATCCTTTTAACGCTTTCTAAAATCCAATTGACATTTCTAAAATCCAATTTCCCCTTTCTAAAATCCAGTTAACGCTTTCTAAAATCCATCTGGAAATGGTGTAGTTAATAAGAAACGAACCTTTTGTTTTTAAACATTTTGAAAATATTAATTGAAATATTCAATCTCTACAATTTACCAAAAGTGAAATAAAAGTAGTGCTGTCAGCATGGCAACTCTTTCCACTACGAATATCACTGTTGTTGTTGTAGTCGTTCGACTAAATTGTCTCAAGTGTGAATACGTAGAAGGGCGCCTTGCTGATCAAGCAGTTGTACAACTGTTTCAGTTGGAATGAAATTGGGCTGCAAATCCAACTGTTTCAGTTGTACAACTAATTGAATGTAGTGTGAATGCTTCCATACATTCCCATGCAAATCAACATTCGACTAAATCGATTGAGTCGCAATTGTGTATAGGCTCTAAAAATTCGCGATCCAGGATCGCGATCCATCAATACTCGATGCTACACTGTCAATATGAATCGCGATCCACGGATTTCATCAATATATATTGATAATGTAGCATCCGCCAAACAGTTGGACAACTCCTTGATCAGCAAGGCGCCCTTCTACGTATTCACACTCGAGACAATTTAGTCGAACGACTACAACAACAACAGTGATATTCGTAGTGGAAAGAGTTGCCATGCTGACAGCATTACTTTTATTTCACTTTTGGTAAATTGCAGAGATTGAATATTTAATTAATATTTTCAAAATGTTTAAAAAAAAAAAATCAAATGGTTCGTTTCTTATTAACTAGAATTATCTAACTAAGGATATTTACTTCCGTTTTCACGTGTTTCTTGATATAGCATTTTCAGGTCGAATGAAACCTTTTTCAAGTCAAGTGAAACTTTTTTCAAGTCAAGTGAAACCTTTTTCAAATTAAGTGAAACCTTTTTCAAATAAAATGAAACCTTTTTCAATTTAGGTGAAACTTTTTTCATTTAAAATGAAACTTTTTTCATTTCAAATGAAACTTTTTTAATTTCAAATGAAACCTGTTTCAAATTAAATGAAACCTTGTTTAGTTAATACAATAATATTCTAATATGCATTTTTTGAACACGGCTTTTTTTCGAAAGTTAACAATTCAAAATATTTTACACAATTTGCACTCTAAGCTAGCAATATGTATACAAGTTCGACATCACCTCAGAACTTTTTGCATTTCAATGTTTTTGTTGTTTTATTGTTTGTATCCCAGCAAACATTCGGACTCATATAAGGGTCAGTAAACATTTCTTAAGCTTATATACCACATAAGCCGCTGTGGTGCTGTGGGTAGAGTGCTCGCCTGCTACGCCAGAAGTCTCGGGTTCAAACCACAGTCCGAGCAAACACCAAAAAAATGTTTCTAATTAGTAAAAATCCAATTATTGGTTTTTTAAGAGCAGCAGTCTCTCGGCAGTGGGCGGCATACCCTCCAAATGTATTCCTGCCATGAAAAAGCTTTTCACAAAAAATGCATTCGCCGTTCGGAGCCGGCATAAAACTGTAGGTCCACCCAATTGGTAGGAAAAACAAAAGGAGCACACCTCGAATTGGGAGAGAAGCTCGGCCATAAAACTCGTCAGAGTTATAATAGCGCCATTGTATTATATTATTATTATTTTATACCACATATGTCACACCTATATATTTCGGACTCATATCAGACTCCAAATTATGAGAATTTCAAGAATGTTTGCTGGGCTCAAAGAGCTTGATCTACTTAATTTTAGTACATATATAAATATATCATGTACATATATAAAAATAATGAAACCAATAACAAACTAAACAATTCAATTGTTGTTGCGATTATTTTGGAAATATATATATATATATATACCTAATATATATAGATAGGTACATATCTGTGGTCACAAGCAATAACCGCTTAAGTCGACTTAGGAAGATTTCGAGTTATATATACCACGTTATTCTCCTTTTAAAACTCTATATTTATGTAAAAGCCCCATGCTTATAACTTAATGCAGTCAAAAGATATAAATAACAACATTTAGGCTTAACTTAGAATAGAGGTATTTTAAACTTGCTATAACAGCGAAAGTAGATTTATAAATTCAATCAAATTTCTTCATGACATTTTGTTTTATTTACAAAATTTGATCGTAACATTGTGAATGGCTCACTGATTTTGCGTCCATAGTTTTTAACCGACTTTTATGATTTGTTAAGAAACGCTTTCGAATATAAAAATCAATTTATCTCGAAATCATTTTTTAAGACTTAAGCGATTATTGCAAATTGCCACAGATATATATTGTTGTACATAGTTACCACTACTAACATTCAAAGTTCAATAACTTTCGATGTGTAAAAGCCGTGTACAAAAAATTTATATAAGAATGTTATTGTACTAACTAAACAAGGTTTCATATAATTTGAAAAAAGTTTCATTTGAAATAAAAAAAGTTTCATTTGAAATGAAAAAGGTTTCATTTGAAATGAAAAAAGTTTCACTTAAATTGAAAAAGGTTTCATTTTATTTGAAAAAGGTTTCACTTAATTTGAAAAAGGTTTCACTTGACTTGAAAAAAGTTTCACTTGACTTGAAAAAGGTTTCATTTGACCTGAAAATGCTATATTGTTGTTCTCTTCAAATATGTCATTAATCGCATTTTAAAATAGAAATAATGAAAATAAAATTGCATGGAAATTATTAATGGCTAATTTTTACTTTTTTTCCGTTTCTTGTACTTCTGTTCGTTTCGTTATTTATGAGCGTAATTCCTTCCGCCTTTCTCTTTTCATTTACTTGACAGCTAGTTGCTAGTTTAATAAGAAAGAAAGCCAAACAAAGTATCGACCTCTCAAGAAACGCAAAAGTTTCATATAAAATGACGTACAAGAAATGCTCAAGAAATTTTTCTTGTGAAATTTTCTTGAGCGAGTATCGACCTCTCAAGAAATTTAGTACACTTTTTTAATACTATTTTTCAACGTTATGCGAACACAGCAACACAGGTTTTGCCAAGAAATATATCATCGAGAATTTATTTCTTAAAGAAATTTTGACGTTTGTTGTGTGTTGAAAAAAAGTCGTGGAAATCGTTAGTGAAAATGGCAAAAAAGAAACGAAAAATAGAATGCACAATTTTTCTAATTATGTAAGGGCATAGCTGGCATCGATTTCTCATATTTTATTCCATTCCGGCCATCAACATACCACAGTTTACCAGTAATATAAGGTCATCCTCGTCGCTTTCGATGATTTCCTAAAATAACAACAAAATAAAACTATTGAAAACATATATTTAAAGTTTTTATTTAATATTTTTTAAGAACTTACTAATTGCTTATGTTTACAAAAAGGTTTATTTTGTTTACGTTTTTGATTCTCTTCTTCATTCCACTTGGAATTCACGGTGGATTACTAAACGTCAAAATTTCTTGCCTACTACTATTTTTTACTCAAGAAATAAATCCAAAAATTTCTTGAGCTGTTTCTTGAGAGGTCGATACCAGCCTTTATGAGCGTAATACCTTCCGTTTTTCTCTTTTCATTTACTTGACAGCTAGTTGCTAGTTTAATAAGAAAGAAAGCCAAACAATGTATGCACATTTTGTTTATTTTATTATTTTTTATTTATTAATCAAGTTGACAGATGACAAGAAGGTGCTTTCATGTAAGAATGCAGATAAAGTGATAAAAGCAATTAATAATTCATCACTTTATACGAAGAGCACTAATGTAAAATTTGCTGTGTAAAATGTGAACATTGGCAACACTATGTCATTGTCAATCACCCGACTATTTAGTCTCTGGTGTGAATAGCTGCCACCGATTCGACTAAATAGTTGGCGTAGTGTGAATACAACAGCCCTATTCGACCAAATCGATTGAGTCGCAAGTGTGTATAGGCTCTTAGGGCCGGTTTCACCATCTTCGGTTAAGCACTTAGGCACTCTGCACACGGAGCGTACTGCTTTAGACGCGTATTAGATACTACAGACGAAAGCTGTACGCTTTGATGTCGCGCACGTATATTTCAATTGAGGGCTGCACACGAGTCGTCAGCTTCATGCATTCGTCAAAGTATGCTAGCTACATGTCGCTTGGCGTAAAGCAGTGCTGGTAGCTAGGCGTACTACGCTTAGAAAACAGGAAGAAGAAGATGTTTGTTTACATTTTTCCACTTGGTGGAATTTATGAAAGCAGTAAAATTTGTGTAAAAAATCGGAAAAAATGAGTGCATAATGAAAGAAAATTGAAGATTCCGTAAAATTTTTCATCTTTTCTATTTAAAGCTTCGAAATTTAAAGCAAATGCCGTATTATTAATTTGTTTGTTTGTTTTGTGCAGCGAAGTTTCATGTCGCTTCGAGTGCAGATATTGAGGCGTAGGGAAATCGACGCTACATAAAATGTCTCGTACGCGTCTATGACGATACGCCTCGTGTGCAGAGTGCCTTAACCAGAGATTTTTGCCCGGTTAAGCTGGGTATCCACATCATAAGAAATTGCTCAAGAAAAAATTGGCATTTATTTCTTAAGTAATTTTGACGTTTCATTTTTTCTTGAAGAAATATATACAATCGTATATATTTCTTGGCAAAACCAGCGTTGCCAACCCCATTTTTCGTCACGTTGCGACAACGACAGTCTGTCAAAATTAAAACCCATGCGTTCTGATGAAAGTTATTATAACAAAGACGACGCGGCACGACGTCGTCCACCGACAAAATAACGCTTAGACCGATTTCTAATTTTCGTGACGACGACGAGTTGCCACTGCATTATGAAATATGAGTATTTTGACAACTCAATAAATCTAACGAACTTTAGGAAAAAAAGTAGAGGTATTTATACACAACCAAATGTAATAAAAGTTTAAAGCATTAAATTAATAAATTTAACTATTTAATTTATTATTTTACATAAAAAAATTACGATCTGATCCAAAAACTTTTTAGCTGTGAATGAAAAACTGTAATGTGGCAGCAACAAGCCTTCTGTAGGGGCGGTCGTTGCCGCATTTATTATGTTTCAGTCGCTGGCTTCGCACCGACATTTTTACGTCAAGAGACTGTCGTTGTCGCAATGTCGTGTCGTTACGCACCGATTCTGTTTTCACCCTAATATGAGCAGTGACTGCCCGACCAAACACAATAGAGCGTACGCACTATTTGGCAGTGACTATTTATATATTCAAGCCTGTCGCAGAATCCGACTCGGAATTGCATTTTGTCGCAATTGCAAATCAATATAGATTTCATTTGGTGTCGTGAATTCCGACCGGATTGCAATTTTTCGAACTTGAGCAAAACCGATATTCGAAATCAGCTGTTTTTGTACATCTCGAAATTAATATACTTATAGGGCCTTCACAATGATTACGTTCAGAAGGCGCAACCGTGGCGCAATAGTTGCGCATCTCTTGTGTTTTATCTTCTGAACGCAACGTTGAGTATTTCTGATCAACACAACATGTTGTGAGTTTGGAGTCTTTTTTCCATCATAATTTTTTTACGCTCACTTTAGACAACATGTTGACTTTGCGATTTTGACATTTGTACAAAAATATAAATAGTATTTATGAATTTTTGAATGTTTTTATTCAAGCGCATATACATCTTAAATTTCTTATGGACAACTAAGCGCAGATAGAGATTTTTTTTTTTCGGATATAGTTTTTATTGTATCATTCTTAGAGAATATGACAATTTTTATAGAATCTTAACCTAGAATACAATGACGTTATTCGTAGCCACTGCTTCAAATAACATATGGATGAAAATTTTATTTGATATAAAATAAATACTTATGAAAACATTTATTATGTGTATGTGAATGTTTTTGTTTTTACCAAGAGTACCCAATTTGCCACTGAGTGAAGTCGAGTTCGAATCGAGGTCGATTCGACGTCGTTTTAGGGAACTCGCCGGGATGAACTCGAATCGAATTCTTTATTTTATAAAAAAATCAAAGTCGTTCCGACTTCGATTTATAACATCGGATCAATTCGCCACGATGTCGGTTTGTCGAATTCGTGGCGTGTATTTTGTAACAAAGCGGGAATGAATTCATATGTACATCTCAACTTATTTTATACCCCGCACCTCTTAGTCACAATTTAGGCTACTAACTGCACCATGAGCTTGAAGAGCTGTCGTCCGAAGTGGAAACAGACTGTAACCCACTGTGCGGCGCAGCGTTACAAAGGCCTATTTGATTTAATTTGTATACATATATGTATATACATATTCACTTCAAACACTTGCAAAAAAAAGTAACGTTGATGTACACGCATGAAGTGCATTACCTACTTTGAAGAAAAATTTAAAGAAATCTAAGCAACATTTGACTTAGAAAATATATTGAACAAAAATATTTCATTTTTTACAAATAATACAAAAAATATTATGAAAAGATTACGCATTGTGAGCAGAAACTGCGATTTTTCGATATCTGTGATTTTGGTGATTGCTATTTTTAAATCACTGCGATTTTAAACTGCTATTGCGATTGCATGGACTGCTATAAAATCATCAGTTACCGGTAGAGATTAATTTTGCGTTTTCTGAGCGATATAACCTGTCTTCATTTTATGTTAACAAAATGATAGGAATAACTACGTATTCCGCAGTAATTTCGCTCTTTCTAAACATTTTTGAAAGATAAATTGTAAATTCAATAATACCGGTAGAGATTAATTTTGCGTTTTCTGAGCGATATAACCTGTCTTCATTTTATGTTAACAAAATGATAGGAATAACTACGTATTCCGCAGTAATTTCGCTGTTTGTAAACATTTTTCAAAGATAAATTGTAAATTCAATAATAATTTTTTTTTTATATTTCTATATACGTATGTGGTCTGCTCAAAAGTATAAACAAAAAGAAATTTATAATGCTTTTGCGATTGCGATTCACATAGGTGAACTGCTTACTTGCTACATCGATAGCAGTTCCCAATAAGTAGTGAACTGCTATTTTGAAAAAGTGATCGCAATTGCGATTTGCGATTTTTTATTCACAGTGAAAAAATCACCGTTTGCGATATATCGCCCATCACTAGTGAGCAGCGATTTTTGCGGTTCAGGCGATGTATGTGCTTCATCATTCAGTGAGTAAACATAATTCAAGTATCCTGGATTTAATTACGTCTGTCTCCTGCTTTCTATTATTCTTTACAGAAAGAGGTACAGATGTTGTTCTGGAAAAACTGGAAACCATGCAAGAAACCCAAAAGAAGATGGTGAATTGTATTTGTGGCTTTAAAATAAACCTGCTTTCGTCCAATAAAACCATTGTCGTAAGAGTACCATGTTCTTTTTAGCTAAATTTCTTGTGTTGAAGAAGTGTTTTCTGTGCTCACCGCATTAGCGACTCCCCGACGTTCCAATACTCCAAACATTCGTTATGAAGCGTTATCAAGTCGTATTGTACGTCGTCAAAGAGTCGGTTTTGTACGTCGCTATCTTGTAATTTTTCCACGTCGTCAACGAGTCGTTTTTGAACGTCGTCAATGACTCGTTTATGTGGCTCGCTAGTGAAATGTTATTTTCATCCACTTACGACTTCGCTGGCAGGTCGCACGCGATAGTCGCCGGCGAACGAATCTTTCACTAGACCGAGCCGGAATCGAATTCGATTCGAAGTCGTTTGGCAAATTGGATATGTACGTTATTTTATTTTATATTCGTTCCCAATTTGCCACTGAGTGAAGTCGAGGTCGATTCGACGTCGTTTTGGAGAACTCGCCGGGGTGAACTCGAATCGAAGTCTTTATTTTATAAAAAAAAACTAGCATACCCGGCCAAGCTTCGCATTGGCTTTCAGTTATCAACAGTCATCATCATCTTATTAGTGATTTGATATTCAAAATAAAAGATACTTTTTTTTGTGATCTGATTCGCCATCCTGATAAAACATATTTTTTTATTACTGGAAATGTTTCTATTTTCAAAAAATGAAATACACGATATTCTTTGATTTGACTGAAAATGAAATCACAAATAAAAAGTTGTCTGGATTTGGATGAAGAACGAAATCAGAAATAAAATTGATTCATTATATGAAATCAAGAAGGATTTGACTCACGCAACGATAAAATTCATGAATTTGCTGTGGTGTCGTTGTTGTGTTCTATTTCTATTTACGGCAAAATATTAGAACATATTTGAAATCCTCTAACGGCCTTATTCCGCGGGGTAACATAATTTACTTTACCGCTAAAGTGAAGACTTGACCTTTGAATACCTTTCTCGTATTCTATTCCACCTCAATAAGTGATAACAATGTGTTAGCATTTTGAGTCCGATTCCATTCCATTCGTATGGAATCGCTTTGATAGCGTTACCATTTGTTCGAGAATACCGATTGAGGAGATGGTAAAACTTTTCAGCAAAGTAAATTACCAGTAAAATAACATTGAAGTAACGCTCAGGATCGAGCTGTAAGTGGTGTTTCTTACATAGATACATACCTACTTATGTATATCTTTCCTTTATATGAATGTAATTAACCCAGTAGCCCTTTTTGATTTTAAATATATTTCAAGTCAAAGACTGGCCTCTGGTCCACTGTGGTGTATGTGTGAAAGGCTCGCCTGCCATAAAAGAGGTCCCCAGTCCGGATAAACACCAAAAAAAAAATTTAATTAATTGGGAATCAGAAATAGCGGTCACCTCTCGGCGGTGGGCGGCATACCCTCATAGGGTATTTCTGCCATGAAAATGCTTCCCACAAAAAATGCATTCCCCATTCGGAGCCGGAATAAAACTGTAGGTCCACTCAATTAGTGGGAAAAAAACAAAAAAATAAGGAATGCGCCTCAAATCAGGGAGATAAGCTCGTCCTTACAACTCGTTAGAGCTATTTTAGCGGCATTGTATTATACATACTATTATATTCTAGTCAAAGATATTATTAACAAACATTTTGTAACAATTCCTAAGTTTTCGGTTATGGAAGGAACCTAAAATTTAATCGATAAATTCAAATTTGGACCGATACTTTGGTGTAAATAGAAATAAAATACAACAGCGATAGCTGCCGGATTTTTCTTCATATGTATGTACACTAAGCCGTATCACGTTATATGGACAAAAAAAAAGTTTAGTGTGTGTCAGTTTTATTTGAACACTTATGTCGAAAAAATATTTTTGGTGTAAAAATTTTTTTTTAGGCCCGCGTTAAAAACAGCTAAATCGCGTTTTTTGTAATAACTTCCTTATTTGATGTCCGATCTCTATGATCTTAATGTCGCAGAAAAGGTCTCGCTCAGCACTATATTTGGCCCATATAAAGTTGCGACCTCAAAGGTTGTCCTGAGTTTTACCTTTAAAAATTTTGGAGTTACTATCCCTAGATTTTTTTATTTTTATCACTAATACAAAGCTCTCAAAAAACCATGGGGAATCCCCCAAAGAAATTCTAGCCTTTATTCACAAACAAAAAAGTTATAACGTTGTAAAATGAAACACTTGTTTTTTTTTATAAAAAATTACCACAGAGAAACGGCGAAACACGTCAACTTAATTTTTGGCTCCAGATTACGATGGCGTTTTTAGAAGTGCAGTGTATGCACTCCCATTTTCGAGATATTTAAGAAAACATTTTCAGTTTTCACATACAAAGCGATGTTGACTATTGTTGAGGTAATAAAAATAAAGAAAAGGGGAAAAAACTATACGTACATATCTATATATATAAAAATCTCATGTAACATTCTTTGTGCGGGATAAACTTTTAAACTACTGAACCAATTCTGATAATATTTGGTAGTAACATGTAATTGTGCTCCGATTGAGTAGTCAAATAGTTTTTATTTAAACTTTTGGTCAAATACCGTAAATTTATGTAAAAATGTGTAAAAAACCAACCAAAATTAGCTTTATACGGCCATAAATCAAAACCGGATCAACCGATTTAAATATTTCTTCTTGGAAATGAAACTTTGAACCTTTTACTAAAGTTCTGCATAAAAAAAATTAATAAATTCTCTTTTTAAATAACAAAAATATAATAAAAAATAGTATAAATTTTTGAAAAAAGAGTCATTGGCATGGTTGGTCGCCACAAGCAATCGGTAAAGCAGAAGACAAAACAACGAGAACAACACATACCTACGTACATATTTACATAAGCAAAGAAATGACACGAAGATACATACATATGTATATACGACCAAAAGTGAAGCAATTCGTTTAAATGATAAAAACGGATTCGATTCGTTTTGCGTGCAAATGGTAGGTTCGATTAACATTAAAATGTTTTGGTTTTTTGAATTTCACTTTATTTTTCAATTTATTTACAATATCTGGAAAGGTAAGTATTTTCCTAATATTATGAACAATCGTTTTTCTTTTATAACAGAAATGAAAATTGGAAAATTATTTTTAAAATTTGACCTCAGATATGTATATACCTATTTTTATCTATTTACGTATATCTGTAACCGAATTTTTCATACCTAAAACCTCTGGAGTGCTCTGGCCTTAGATTCATACATATCTCTATCTACGTACATATATATATATATAAATCTCATGTAACATTCTTTGTGCGGAATAAACTTTTTAACTACTCAAACAATTTTAATTATAATAATTTTTTTTCTTTTTTGTTGTTGTTTGCTTCTCCGACGGGGTAGGATTGCGATGTATTGCGGAACGAATTTCCGTCATCCCTTGTCAAGTTTGATTTGGTTATTTGGTTTCGAGAACGAAACAAGATACTGAAGATGGCACATAGCCGAAACCGGTTTATAATTAAATATAATATAAATTCGTTCCGCAATACATCATAATAATTTTTCTTTTACAATAGAAATTAAAATTCAAAAATTATTTTTAAAATTTTACTTTAGATATATACCTATCCTTATATAATTTCGTCTAAAACTACTGAAACATTTTAGTGAAATTTGGTAGATATATCTCATTGGCTTCCATTAAGGTTATTAGTATGGAGATAGAGAATACCAAAACATGTGTACATTAAGCCGTATCACGAAAATAAAGTTTGCGTGTGTCAGTTTTATTTGAACACTTACGTCGAAAAAATATTTATGGTGTAAAAATTTTTTTTTTAGGGCCGCGTTAAAAACAGCTAAATCGCGTTTTTTGTAATAACTTCCTTATTTGATGTCCGATCTCTATGATCTTAATGTCGCAGAAAAGGTCTCGCTCAGCACTATATTTGGGCCAATTAAAGTTTCGACCTCAAAGGTTCTTCTGAGTTTTACCTTTAAAAATTTTGGAGTTACTATCCCTAGATTTTTTTATTTTTATCACTAATACAAAGCTCTCAAAAAACCATGAGGACTCCGCTAAAAAAGTTGTAGCCTTTACTCACAAACAAAAAAGTTATACCGTTTTAAAATCAGAGAACCTGTTTTTTGAAAAATTATCCCAAGTTCTTATTTATATGAGGCAGTAACGCCATATAGTATGAGTTTTTGATTAAAAAGTATTCTAAGTCCTCACTTGACTTGAGAATCTTGTACCGCGATGGAACAGCTACCAATACTGGATACATGATATGCCAAAAATTATTGATGATTGGACTATTCGTGCTGATCAACGTTATTTATATTGAATGATAATGGCTGTAGTGAAGATTTGGTAAGTATTCAAGTGGGATCTCTAAGCACAACGCGCTGGCTTACAACGGCTTCACGATTTCTGCATCCGTGCGTATCGTAAAATCATCCAAGTTATTTAGAAAAACTGCTATAGTTCGTTGTAAAATTATACGCGCCTAAGAAGAGACAACGGAAGTCTAAATGTATTATAAATACTTGCGCTGGATGCGTCGTCTGCCCCTAGAAATGCAGTTAATTATTCAGCCTACAATTGAAAACAACGCACTTTACTTTAATCCCAAAAACATCTTCTTATCTATGATAACCGAGACCAAAAATGACGATGTCCTCTAAATTTAGAGATATTTATGAAAGCAGTTTCAGAGCTCTGAAAGTGAATTCTTCGTCGCTTATATTACTTTGCTCACACTCAAAAACAAATTACTCAGATTATGGAAAAATGAGAATGATTCGCCGCTAATGACATATTTTCATTGTTTTGAATAAAATTTTCTTTCAAAACGTTGTTTTTATTCCTTGATTTAAAGAAAGTTGTACATCAAAACAATGAAAATGTGTCTTAAGCGCCGAAACATTCCAATTTTTCCATAATCTGGGTAAGTTGTTTTTTCAGTGCAGGTTTCGAACGTTTAAAACAAATTGGAATTTATGTGCAGGGAATTCTCTTCCTTCTCATATGCATTTTATATACATATATGTACGTATAGTTTTTTCCCCTTTTCTTTATTTTTATTACCTCAACAATAGTCAACATCGGATCGCTTTGTATGTGAAAACTGAAAATGTTTTCTTAAATATCTCGAAAATGGGAGTGCATACACTGCACTTCTAAAAACGCCATCGTAATCTGGAGCCAAAAATTAAGTTGACGTGTTTCGCCGTTTCTCTGTGGTAATTTTTTATAAAAAAAAACAAGTGTTTCATTTTACAACGTTATAACTTTTTTGTTTGTGAATAAAGGCTAGAATTTCTTTGGGGGATTCCCCATGGTTTTTTGAGAGCTTTGTATTAGTGATAAAAATAAAAAAATCTAGGGATAGTAACTCCAAAATTTTTAAAGGTAAAACTCAGGACAACCTTTGAGGTCGCAACTTTATATGGGCCAAATATAGTGAGCGAGACCTTTTCTGCGACATTAAGATCATAGAGATCGGACATCAAATAAGGAAGTTATTACAAAAAACGCGATTTAGCTGTTTTTAACGCGGGCCTAAAAAAAAATTTTTACACCAAAAATATTTTTTCGACATAAGTGTTCAAATAAAACTGACACACACTAAACTTTTTTTTTGTCCATATAACGTGATACGGCTTAGTGTACATACATATGAAGAAAAATCCGGCAGCTATCGCTGTTGTATTTTATTTCTATTTACACCAAAGTATCGGTCCAAATTTGAATTTATCGATTAAATTTTAGGTTCCTTCCATAACCGAAAACTTAGGAATTGTTACAAAATGTTTGTTAATAATATCTTTGACTAGAATATAATAGTATGTATAATACAATGCCGCTAAAATAGCTCTAACGAGTTGTAAGGACGAGCTTATCTCCCTGATTTGAGGCGCATTCCTTATTTTTTTGTTTTTTTCCCACTAATTGAGTGGACCTACAGTTTTATTCCGGCTCCGAATGGGGAATGCATTTTTTGTGGGAAGCATTTTCATGGCAGAAATACCCTATGAGGGTATGCCACTCGTCAGAGTTATAATAGCGCCAGTGTATTATATTATTATAATATTAGGAAAATACTTACCTTTTCAGATATTGTAAATAAATTGAAAAATAAAGTGAAATTCAAGAAACCAAAACATTTTAATGTTAATCGAACCTACCATTTGCACGCAAAACGAATCGAATCCGTTTGTATCATTTAAACGAATTGCTTTACTTTTGGTCGTATATACATATGTATCTATCTTCGTGTCATTTCTTTGCTTATGTACATATGTATGTACGTAGGTATGTAGTGTTCTCGTTGTTTTGTCTTCTGCTTTACCGATTGCTTGTGGCGACGAACCATGGTTTTTTACACATTTTTACATAAATTTACGCTGTTTGACCAAAAATTTAAATAAAAACTATTTGACTACTCAATCGGAGCACAATTACATGTTACTGCCAAATATTATCAAAATTGGTTCAGTAGTTTAAAAGTTTACCCCGCACAAAGAATGTTACATGAGATTTTTATATATATAGATGAAAGTCGTTCCGACTTCGATTTATAACATCGGATCAATTTCGCCACGATGTCGGTTTGTCGAATTCGTGGCGTGTATTTTGTAACAAAGCGGGAATGAATTCATATGTACATCTCAACTTATTTTATACCCCGCACCTCTTATAGGCCATTTACATATACGAGATTATCTACTTTTTTCGAGGTTGACACAAAATCTTCGATTGAAATTCGAGGTTTGCCATACAAAAATCCGCTACCAAAAATTCGCGATTTAAAATGAATCTCGAGATTATCACGATAGTTTTCTCAATGCAACCCTCTGTTCTTCGTGTTATCGATATTTTTTTGGCCAATTTGGGAGAAACGTCAAAATGAAAAGTAAACAAAATGGACGCCAGTAAGTTTGGTCCAACAAGAATCGTATCGCAATAGTAAGTCGCTCTTCTTCTTTCTGATTTATAGGTTATGAAATGATCGTCTTTTTTTTAATTATACTTTCTTTAACGTGTTAATCGTGCAAAAGCTTGTGTGTTTGCTAGCGTTTTTCAAGTTAAATAAAAACAAAATATCTGCTTTTTATATTCGTGAAAACAGCCATCGAACGGTAGTTGCCTATTCTCTTTTGACTGCTACGACCATATTATTATTGGGTCATGCAGGTAAGGAAAATTGACAGTTGACAATCCCTCTCCCAGCAAATCTAGATTTCATGTTATATGTAAACGGGTAGATTTGCGAATCGAGATTTTCTGATAATCTCGTTATATGTAAACATGGCATTAGTCACAATTTAGGCTACTAACTACACGATGAGCTTGAAGAACTGTCGTCCGAAGTGGAAACAGAGTGTAACCCACTGTGTGGCGCAGCGTTACAAAGGCCTACTTGATTTAATTTGTATACATATAAGTAATGTACACTATTTGCAGAACCTTTTTAAGGCCATGCAATTGTCGCTAAGAATAAGTATTGTATTGGTTTTGTTTATGGTTGTGCTCTACTTGCGCTTATTCGCAAACGACAGAAACAAGTAGGTACTGTAATTGGACGGTCGCGAATATTTTGTTGGTCGTTTCGAATCCATTCGTGCAGCCCTCTAATGTACATACAGTGGCTCTCAGAAGTATTTTGCATAATTCATTTATTAAGAAAACGTTAGAAATTTTCCTTTTTTTTGAATTCTTTTGCAAATTTTTTTAATATGGTCTTATAGCTGAATCTTCATACTACAAAAACACATTCATTAAAAAACCAAAATGCATTTCATCTTTTTTATAAAATTAAGGAAACGAAGAAAGTCATACATTTTTGCTCACAAAAGTATTTTGCATATTGGTAATTTTGGTGAATAAATGCATCTACAACCTGTTTAATATTATTTATGATATCAGTTCTTTTTCGAAATGGCTTCCAACAGTCTAGGGATGGGCTCTGCTAATTTTTGGCAAAAATTCCGAAGGTATTTTGTCCCACCTCGGCCAAAACCGATTTTCTCACATGATCTTCAAGATGGGATCAAAATTTTTGAATGGTTCTTATATCGGAGCTTTGAACACAAACTTGGAAGTTTTTTTTATTCGAAAGTTTTCACATTTTAACATCATGAGTGATATTTTTCGGAAAAAAGTTGCTAGTACAAAGAAGAACGTCGCTAGAAGAACGTGAAATATTGAGAGAAAATCAACTAAACCCACACACTTAAGCTCCTACAATAAACAGAAAACTAAATCCAATACTCAATAATCAAGTATCGGACGAGACAGTGCACAGGGTGCCGAGAAAAACCACATTCACCGCCAAGTACTGCGCAACGAACTTTCTACCTCAAAGAAAGTGTCTTATTTTCCGCAACAAACACAATATAAAAAAAAATTGACATTTCTAAAATCTTAATTTTAAGTGCGGAAAGCAAATATAATATTTTTGAGTCGTATTTTATGGTGGAAGCCCAATTAAGAGCTGAAAATCAAAAACATTATAAGCACTGTAGGAGTTTATGATCAATCGAGGCTCAGGGAGTTCGTATATCACCGCACTGAGTTGTAAAGCTTATTTTAGTGGATAGTACGATGGACGAGCATTCCCGATTTTCCATGTTCAGGGAAAACCTACGTTCTAGTGCAGAAAAAATTGGTATGATATACAATGGGTTTTTAATTCAACAAGATGATAATCCGAAAAATACCGCTAATGGTGTTAAAATGTGAAAACTTTCGAATAAAAAACACTTCCAAGTTTGTGTTCAAAGCTCCGATATAAGAACAATTTAAAAATTTTGATCCCATCTTGAAGATCATGTGAGAAAATCGAAGATTTCCCCAAAAGAATTATCCAAATGCGGCTTTGGCCGAGGAATGGGACAAAATACCTTCGGAATTTTGCCAAAAAATAGCAGAGCCCATCCCTAGACTCTTGGAAGCCATTTCGAAAAAGAACTGATATCATAAATAATATTAAACAGGTTGTAGATGCATTTATTCACCAAAATTACCAATATGCAAAATACTTTTGTGAGCAAAAATGTATGACTTTCTTCGTTTCCTTAATTTTATAAAAAAGATGAAATGCATATTGGTTTTTTAATGAATGTGTTTTTGTAGTTTGAAGATTCAGCTATAAGACCAAATTAAAAAAATTTGCATTAATAAATGAATTATGGGTCAGAATTTTTCAAATCAGCACAAACAAAAATTTTTTCTTTGATTTTTATGATTCGCGTCTTAATCGATAGCTCTCCGTGTCAAGAATTAGTTCCCGAAATATTTTTGCAAAATGAACATTTTTGCAATAGTTATTCGCCATGAAAGTTTAACATCAACTTCTTTAAAAAAAAAATTATTGTTAATCAACGGTACAATTAAATTTAACGCGAACTACGCCAAATGTTAGGTAATTATATATATTTTAAAATAGTTTTTGAAAAAAATTAAAAAAAAAATGTCTGTATCCTTTTTAAGGATAATTGTTGTTATCAATGTTCTCCGCCTAGGAAAAATTCGGAAAAAATATTGTAGATGTAATGATGCATCGTAAGCTGAATTCCGAAGAAAAAAAGATGGGGACTCTTACCGTTTAAATGCAAAATGCGATTGAACGATTCCCCTCTTCAGCTGAGTAACATTACACTACTCTAAAATTATTAATTTGAAATAATTCCAAGAGATTCAGGTATAGGGGAGTTGGTCCGGTCTTCCTGATCTCAAAAATTGTTTTCTTTATATTTTGTAAAGTTAGTTTTCGAGACAACGGTCAATTTTTGCAGTTTTGGGTATCACTACATTCAAACCTATTTTTCGCCAAGGTTGCAAGTGCGATAACCGCAAGCAGTACCTTGTTAGAAACATAATTAAAATACGCTTCTAACGACATGCAACTTGCAGTGATTGAACAAACCCTTGCTCGTCAAAATCAGAATTTTGTTGGTTTTTCTGATTCATTTTTTTATTCAAATATTTATCGTTTTTATAAAAAGGATTATGCACAGTATACACAGTAGATTCTCTACATTACAGAGTTTTGGCAACGGTTGTTATGAACGAGTGGTACGATCGAGTTCCAACTAAGGTCATGGTTTACTAGAAACGAGTGCTTAAAGCATACTTTTCGATTTATGCTCCTCTAGTGAGCATTTAATTACCTACCACTTTTTTACATTTTCTGGCTCACTTTTTTCATTTATCCTTTTACGATCTACTTACTATCAACTGTGACCATAGTTGGAACTCGTTCGTACCACTCGCTCATACCAACCGTTGCCAAAACTTTGTAATGTAGAGAATCTACTGTGTATACTGTGCATAATCCTTTTTATAAAAACGATAAATATTTGAATAAAAAAATGAATCAGAAAAACCAACAAAATTCTGATTTTGACGAGCAAGGGTTTGTTCAATCACTGCAAGTTGCATGTCGTTAGAAGCGTATTTTAATTATGTTTCTAACAAGGTACTGCTTGCGGTTATCGCACTTGCAACCTTAGCGAAAAATAGGTTTGAATGTAGTGATACCCAAAACTGCAAAAATTTACCGTTATCTCGAAAACTAACCATACAAAATAAAGAAAACAATTTTTGAGATCAGGAAGACCGGACCAACTCCCCTATACCTGAATCTCTTGGAATTATTTCAAATTAATAATTTTAGAGTAGTGTAATGTTACTAAGCTGAAGAGGGGAATCGTTCAATCGCATTTTGCATTTAAACGGTAAGAGTCCCCATCTTTTTTTCTTCGGAATTCAGCTTACGATGCATCATTACATCTACAATATTTTTTCCGAATTTTTCCTAGACGGAGAACATTGATAACAACAATTATCCTTAAAAAGGATACAGACATTTTTTTTTTAATTTTTTTCAAAAATTATTTTAAAATATATATAATTACCTAACATTTGGCGTAGTTCGCGTTAAATTTAATTGTACCGTTGATTAACAATAATTTTTTTTAAAGAAGTTGATGTAAAACTTTCTTGGCGAATAACTATTGCAAAAATGTTCATTTTGCAAAAATATTTCGGGAACTAATTCTTGACACGGAGAGCTATCGATTAAGATGCGAATCATAAAAATCAAAGACAAAAAAATTTTTTGTGCTGATTTGAAAAATTCTGACCCTTATGCAAAATACTTCAGAGAGCCACTGTATGTACATATGTGCTTCATCAGTCAGTAAGAAAACATAATTCAAGCATCCTGGCTTTAATTACGTCTGTCTCCTGCTTTCTATAGAAATAATATATTATTCTTTACACAAAGAAGTGCAGATCAAACGCTAGATGTTGTTTTGAAAAAACTGGAAACCATTCAAGAAACCCAAAAGAAGATGGTGAATTGTATTTATGGCTTTAAAATAAACCTGCTTTCGTCCAATAAAACCATTGTCGTAAGAGTACCATGTTCTTTTTAACTAAATTTCTTGTATTGAAGAAGTGTTTTCTATGCTCACTGCATTAGCGACTCCCCGACGTTCCAATCATTGTTTATACTATATAGTTTGGTCACTCAAATGGTCTTCTTCTTGTTCATTTTTAAAAATGCATTTGTATTTGTGCGAAAATCGAGAGAATGAAGGAATCAATGCTGTGCAATTTCGTAGAATTGCTGTTACTACCAAAATGGGAGCAAATTAGTTAGTTTCATTCGGGTCTCTTTTGACTGAAAAATAGCCATTATACGTCGCCTTTTGCCATGTAATTGCTTGTAAAGGCAGGGCCGCGGAGAGGGGGGGCAGCCAGGGCAATTGCCCTGGGGCCCGGAAGGTTTTTGGGGGCCCGGAAAGGCAAAGCATTATTGACAGTACTCGAACTAGGATTTCATAGATAAATACATACATAGGTATTTTGTTTCTGCAAAAATTTTTGTTTAAAATTGAAGTGTTTAACTTAACCAAATCTCCAAACTAAAATTGTAAGCATCCAATCAAACATTTACCTTGTTTATACATGGGCAAATCTTAGAAAAGTGAGTTGAAATTGAGGAAAATCCGCTTTGATTTGATTTTTGTATGTTATTTTTTTTACTAAATTGAGTTTATCTTTTAGGGGGGCCCGGCTCGGCTCTCTGCGGTTGAGTTTTGCTGTTGAATTCACATTTTTAACTAGATAATTTTGCAATTTAAGCTAGTTAAATTTACACGGAATGGTCGCGTTAAATTAGCAATAATATCTTTTTGATTTTACCTTAAATTTATTGTTAAATTAACTGGATTGATTTTACAATTTACAAAAATACAATATATGTATGTACATTCAATCAAAGAAGGTGCTTCGGTATTTGGAGATATGGGAGGATATCCTCCTGGTAAAATTGCAAATTATGAGGAGAATGAAGAAAATATTTTACATTAAAAACTTTTAGAAATAAAAATACGTTTCACCTTTAACTCGCCTACAAACTGAAAATATAAATGGAAATGCCATTATCACGCACTTCCAATGACGCTAAACTCTTCCCACGGCACCAGATTTTCTTTTTATTTAAAAAATAATAATTCCGTTTTGCACGAAAAGCAGAACTCCAAATGTTCAAAAAAAAAAATTGTGTATGTTTCAAAATAGTTTTGACGTTCTTTTTTTTTAAATTTTTTATCATGTTAAATAAACCAAATTCTAAATGACATTGAGGAATAAAATTTTAAATTTGATATGATTCATTCATTATTTTAAAATTGCCTAATGTTGCATCAACACTAAAATTTGGTTGAATTTACCAAAATGTCAAATGACGTTTTAAAAGCTAAAATCACGTTCCAAAAATCGTGTAATTTGAAAAAAATTGTTGCTGTTATATGTGTAAAGATCGATCGTGTTAATCTTACATGAATTAAAATTTGCATATACGCGAACGAAGTAGTAAAGGCATTGGTATCCGTATATTCCCTTTTCTATATTTCTAGGAAATATGTAGTAATAGTGCAGTACGAGAAAGTGCAACCCTGCTTATACGAAAATGTTAAAAAGGAAAGAAAAAAATTTGAATTCAAACGGCCATTTTGCATGGCGAAACCCAACAAACATTTAGGTTAGATATCGGTTTGGGAATGACTCAAGAACTAGCACTTTTCTAAAATCTCTAACGTTAGAGGACAAGTCGAGAAGCAGTCGAGAATCCTAGCGATTTCAAACAAAATGGGACATAATTCTCAAATTTAGAAAATCATAGTTTCCGAATGGAAATCAAATTTAGTTTTCTAATGAGATTCTAATGAGAATTCGCAAATATTTATTTTTCTAATCAGTCTTCAATTTATTTCTAGTGTAGTTTTCTACCTTCGCTTTGGATTAGAGGTAAGTTTGAGAATTAAACTCTCTACCAGTAGATATTGTGTTTGCTGATAAAACGCTGTGCCAATCCATACTTTTTGATTAATGCCTGGATGCCTTTGAACGCTTTGGTTGCTTTGGAAACTCTACATTCTCCTACATTTGGATAGATCCCAATTAGCACGAATCCAATGTTGGAGAAAAGTCTCAATTCTCAAGTTTATATCCAACATGTTTTTACACTTGAGTTACAACACTTTTCCAAACTGTACTGAGAGTATAATTAGCATGATTTAAATTCAATCATATTAGCAATAAATAAACTAAAAACGAGTGAAGAATATAATTTAAAAAGGAATGTATAATTCAACTAATATTTGTGTATAAAATGTTGTTACTATTTTTAAATGCATAACAAAAAAGTGAGGAAATAAGTTAAACAGACAATCATAATTGTTACATTTTTGTTCCTTTATTTCAATCGGATGAGCGTTTGTTGTTCAAAGGCTTTATCCTGACGTTTGATTTTGGTTGGAGAATATCGATAGAATTCAAGTCAAATCAATGAAATTCAAATGCATTCAAAAATGCTTATTGGGTAGCAACGATTGGCATCATGGATATTTCATTTGTTTTGTTTGTTTTGAAAAAATAAATGTGTATCTATATTTTTGATACATACAGTAAGTCGCAGTGAAAATGAGCCACGTTTTGTTGTCCGAAGTTTTATGAAAATAAAAAATTATACACAAACCGATTGAAAACCAAGATTATATACTTAGGTGTATTTTATAAAAAACCGCAATTTAGTATTTCAAAAAATATTTGATTGAAAAGTTCATGAAACGGGCTCACAGTGAAAGTTAGCCACTAAGAGGAATATACCCTAAAACGGTTTTAATACTTTGTTGCATTGTTTCAACAGTTCAATTACTCTATCCCTAATGAATTATATATAATACAAATTTTATAAGCATGCAATGTGTTTTATTCATCTAACAAAACACGATTTTTACGCGATCTAGCGTATATTGTCTGATAAGTATACCTTTTAAAATCGGAAAAAAATTGCCTGAATCCCCTTTTATATAGATTGTGTATACCTATAATTAACACATAAAGTAAGATGTGAACTGTAAATATATATAAGAGAAAAATAATAATTCTTGAGAGAAACTTTAAGTATTTAATCTAATTAATTAAGAAGAATTAATCTAGAAGAATTAATTTGATTGTTTTTGTTTTTCATCATTTCTGGCATGTAGTTGAAAGTTTTCCGTTGCAAAGAAATTAGGAAAGTCAAGTAATTGTTAACAAAGATATTTAATAATAAAAATTTGTGAATAAATGATGGCTCACTTTCACTGTGACTCACTGTATTCCCATCAAAACAAACTTCAACCATGGGAATTGTTGTCATTGTTTATACTAAATAGTTTGGTCACTCAAATGGTCTTCTTCTTCTTCAATTTAAAAAATGCGTATGTGTTTGTGCGAAAATGAAGAGAATGAAGGAATCAATGCTGTGCAATTTCGTATAATTGCTGTTACTACCAAAATGGGAGCAAAGTCGTTAGGATTTACTTCGTTTTTACTGAATTTTTTTCTTCACTACGAAAACAATTTTAATAAAAATATATTGCACCCTAAATCATAAGGTGATACAACTCAAAATTTTATTAAATCGACTTTTCATCATAAACCGGTACACAGAACATATCTCTAGCGATTGCCAACAAAAAAACTTTTCATTCGGAGTCTCTTTTGACTGAAAAATACGTGGCTTTTTTCCAATTCATTGGTTGTCAAGAAAAAGTTTTTTGGCTCCTGAAAATTTTTGAATTTTAAGTTGTGCCACTTTATGATTTAGTATGCGATATATATTAATTTTTTCCGCATATCGGCCCACGTGCGCATAAAATAACAGATACATGTTTTCATGTTGATTTTACATTTTTAACTAGATAATTTTGCAATTTCAGCTATTTAAATTAACACGGATTTTTTTTGATTTTACCTTAAATTTATTGTTAAATTAACTGGACTGATTTTACAATTTACAAAAATACAATATATCGCACCCAAAATCATAAAGTGACACAACTCAAAATTCAAATATTTTCAGGAGAGCCAAAAAACTTTTTTCTTTACAAGCAATCGTATGGCAAAAGACCACGATCACGCACTTCCACTGATGGTAAACTCTTCCCACGACACCAGATTTTCTTTTTATTTAAAAAAAAAGAATAATAATTGCGTTTTGCACGAACAGCAGAACTCCAAATGTTCAAAAAAATTGTGTATGTTTCAAAATAGTTTTGAAGTTCTTTTTTTAACATTTTTTTGTTTATATTGACACTATCATCATGTTAAAGAAACCAAATTCCAAATGACATTTAAGAATAAAATTTTATATTTAATTCATAGCGTATATTTTAAAATTGCTCTATGTTGCATCAACACTAAAATTTTGTTGCATTTACCAAAATGTCAAATGATGTTTAAAAAGCTAAAATCACGTTTGAAAAATCGTGTAATTTGAAAAAAATTGTTGCTATTCTATGTGTAAAGATCGATCATGTTAATCTTACATGAATTAAAATTTGCATATACGCGAATGAAGTAGTAAAGGCAATGGTATCCGTATATTCCCTTTTCTATATTTCTGGAAAAATGTATTAACAGAACAGTACGAGAAAGAGCAACCCTGCTTATACGAAAATGTTCAAAAGGAAAGAAAAAAATTTGAATTCAAACGGCCATTTTGCATGGCGAAACCCAACAAACATTTAGGTTAGATATCGGTTTGAGAATGACTCAAGAACTAGCACTTTTCTAAAATCTCTAACGTTAGAGGACGACTCGAGAAGCTGTCGAGAATCATATCGATCTCAAAAAAAAAATGGGACATAACTCTCAAATGGTGAAAATTATAATTTCCGAATTGAAATCCAATGTAGTTTTCTAATGAATTCTAATGAGAATTTGCAAATATTTCTTTTTCTAATCAGTCTCCAATTGATTTCTAGTGTGGTTTTCTACCTTCGCTTTGGATTAGAGATAAGTTTGAGAATTACACTCTCTAACACTCTCAGATTGTGTTCGCTGATAAAACGCTGTACCAATTCATACTTTTTGATTAATGCCTGGATGCCTTCGAACGCTTTGGTTGCTTTGGAAACTCTACATTCTCCTACATTTGGATATTTCCCAATTAGCACGAATCCAATGTGGGGAAAAAGTCTCAATTATCAAGTTTATATCCAACATGTTTTTACACTTAAGGTACAATACTTTTCCAAGCTGAACTGAGTGCATAATTAGTATTAATTAAATTCAATCATATTAGCAATAAGTAAACGAAAAAGTGAGTGAAGAATAAAATTTAAAGAGGAATGTATAATTCAACTAATTTTTGTGTATAAAATATTGTTATTATTGTTAAATGCATAACAAAAAAGTGAGCAAATAAGTCAAGCAGACAATCATAATTGTTACATTTTTGTTCCTTTATTTCAATCGGATGAGAGTTTGTTGCTCAAAAGCTTTATTCTGACGGTTGATTTTGGTTGGAGAATATCGATAAAGTTCAAGTCAAATTCCAATATTTTTTTCAAGTGGAGAAACAGAAACATTTTCATATCGAAAAATGGGCTGTTTCTGAATTCAAGTTAAGAATTATTGTTGGAAATTGGAAAATGGATTTGATCTCAATGAAATTCAAATGCATTCAAAAATGCTTATTGGGTAGCAACGATTTGCGTCCAGGGATGCCACTTTCGGGCTTTTCCTACCAAAATTGGTAGGTTTTATTCCTTTTGGTAGGTTGGTAGGACGATTTGAATTTTGGTAGGTTTTTGCCTTCGTTGAACTAACATCACTGATTTGGTACATTTGGTCACTTTGCCACAACACTGTTGAGAAAACGTGTCTCCTCAGTCAAGGTAGGCTCGGTGGCGAATTCAGAAACTACTTTTTTTATTTCCAAAGGTAAGGCTGGTATCGACCTTTCAAGAAATTTTTGGATTTATTTCTTGAGTAAAAAATAGTAGTAGGTAAGAAATTTTGACGTTTAGTAATCCACCGTGAATACCAAGTGAAATGAAGAAGAGCATCAAAAACGTAAACAAAATAAACCTTTTTGTAAACATAAGCAATTAGTATGTTCTTAAAAAAATATTAAATAAAAGCTTTAAATATATGTTTTCAATAGTTTTATTTTGTTGTTATTTTAGGAAATCATCGAAAGCGATGTGGATGACCTTATATTATTGGTAAACTGTGGTATATTGATGGCCGGAATGGAAGAAAATATGAGAAATCGATGCCAACTATGCCCTTGCATCATTAGAAAAATTGTGCATTCTATTTTTCGTTTATTTTTTGCCATTTTCACTAACAATTTTCACGATTTTTTTTCAATACGCAACAAACGTCAAAATTTCTTTAAGAAATAAATGCTCGATGATATATTTCTTGGCAAAACCTGTGTTGCTGTGTTCGCATAACGTTGAAAAGTAGTATTAAAAAGTGTACTAAATTTCTTGAGAGGTCGATACTCGCTCAAGAAAGTTTCACAAGAAAAATTTCTTGAGCATTTCTTGTACGTCATTTTATATGAAACTTTTGCGTTTCTTGAGAGGTCGATACTAAGCTGTAGAGTGTAATGTCAAAATCCAAGCGAATTCTAAGCATGGCCAATAGGAATGGGCGAGTTCCAAGCGAATTCAGATTTTAATCACGGCGAAACATAATTTTGACATTACACTCTACCAATTACAAAAACAAAATACATGGGGATTTTCTGAATTCGCCCCTGCGCCTACCTGGTATATCTACCTTGTCCTCAGTAGAGTTTTGTCAGAAAACTCTGCTAAATAGAAGCGCTTTCTTTGAGATTCAAGTACACTTGCCCCCACAGAGACAACTGGAGGAGATTGAAAATAGAAAGACATCTAATATTTTACGCAATATGAAGCAAACAAGGTTGTTTGTCTACATTGTGTGTAATAAAGAGCTCTGTGTGGTATCACAACAGGCCATCAGGCCTACCTAGGTAGTAAATGTGTTTGCTGCCACTAATACCCAATCCAACCTTTATCTGAAAACTGCTGCTTCCTCCTCTTTTCCTTCACATTTTTATCAAATTAATTGAAATTTGTTCAAATAATATTAAATTTAATACTAAAGTTTTCAAAATCAAAAAAAAACTGCTTTTTTTATTTTAAGCGGTAAAAAAAAAAAAGTGTCCGGTTACTACGGGGTGGTCGGTTACTGGCACAGTTACCCTAAATGAATTTGGTGAATATGTTTAAATCTCACAATAAAAAAAAAATTGGTAGGCTCGAAGCCATTTTGGTAGGTTTTTGGTAGGAAAAAAATTTTCTTAGTGGCATCCCTGTTTGCGTCATGGATATTTCATTTTTGTTTTGAAAAAATAAATGTGTATCTATATTTTTGATACATACAGTAAGTCGCAGTGAAAATGACCCACGTTATGTTGTCCGAAGTTTTATGCAAATAAAAAATTATACACAAACAGATTGAAAAACAAATTTATGTACTTAGGTATATTTTAGAATAAACCACAATTTAGAATTTCAAAAAATATTTGATGAACATTATTTTTTAGTTATAAAAATAATAGTTAAGACCGGAAAAGTTCATGAAACGGGCTCACAGTGAAGGTTAGCCACTGAGAGGAATATGCCCTAAAACGGTTTTAATACTTTTTTGCCTTGTTTCAACAGTTCAATTACTCTATCCCTAATATCTACACTTGTTTGTCGGCACATTGACATCCAAAATACAACTAATGCAGAGGAATATGCCCTAAAACGGTTTTAATACTTTTTTGCCTTGTTTCAACAGTTCAGTTGTTTGTTTGCACATTGGCATCCAAAATACAACTAATGCATCTATTGGCGCACTTGAATTAAATATAATACAAATTTTATTAGCAACCAATGTGTTTTATTCCACTAACAAAACACGATTTTTACGCGCTCTAGCGTGTGTTTTATGATAAGTACACCTTTTAAAAATGGAAAAAAATTGCCTGATCTGTTTTTTTTATATAATTAACACATAATGTAAAATGTGAACTGTAAAAATATATAAGAGAGAAATCGGTGTTCTAGAGAGAAAGTTTAAGTATTTAAATTGGAGTTGCCAGAAAGCTTGCTTTGATTGTGACGCGTATATACGTGTATGCTTTTGTTTTTCATCATTTCTGGCATGTTGTTGAAACTTTTCCGTCGCAAAAAAATTAGGAAAGTCAAGTAATTGTTAACAAAGATATTTAATAATAAAATGTCTGAATAAATAATGGCTCACTTTCTCTGTGACTCACTGTATCCCCATCAAAACAAACTTCAACCATGGGAATTGTTGTTGCAAAAAGTGACAGGCACATTATGTGTCAATGGGAGAATGGGAAACTAAATAAACCAAATGTGAAGAAGAATCGACCACAGTGTTGTATTCAAACGTAGCAAAATCTTCACAAGAAAATAGCCAAAATTCCGAATAAAATCAATTAAAACTCAAAAATATGTTAATTTTTTGTTATTATCGCTACAAATATAGCATTACAAATTCAATTCACCCAATAATTTTAAAGATTTAAAGATTTCAAAATTTATTTGAATTTTTTTTCTGTAACTTTTGCACAGCACTGCAGGGTGACAGGCACAACATGTCAAAGAGTGTCGCAACTTATAGATATAAACTATGATTGTTGTTGCAAAAAGTGACAGGCACATTATGTGTCAATGGGAGAATGGGAAACTAAATAAACCAAATGTGAAGAAGAATCGACCACAGTGTTGTAATCAAACGTAGTAAAATCTTCACAAGAAAATATCCAAAATTGCTAATAAAATCAATTAAAACTCAAAAATATGGTTTTGCACGTCGCTATCTTGTAATTTTTGCACGTCGTCAACGAGTCGTTTTTGAACGTCACTATCTAGTCGTTATTGTACGTCGTCTACGAGTCGTTTTGGCACGTCGTCAATGACTCGTTTATGTGGCTCGCTAGTGAACTGTTCTTTACATTCACTTACGACTTCGCCGGCAGGTCGCACGCGATAGTCGCTGGCGAACGAATCTTTCGTTTGGCAAATTGGGTTCATTATGTTATTCATTTTCATTATATATGTATTTATGCCGTCGGAATGGAATGGAATGGAATTCCAAGCAGCTGATTGTATAGTATTAAAAGTTCATACGGCTTGACAGGACACAATCATATGTTGCATTAGTAAGTGCTGTTGCAGCTTTCGGAATGGAAGGAATTCCAAAAAGCTGCGTGTATGAACTTAGGAATTTTTACGACCTAATGGGATAGGTTCGCCCGGAACACAGTCATACGTATGTTATACATGTGTATTAGTAAATGCTGTTGTAACTTTCTGAATAGAAGGAATTTCAGTAAGCTGCTTTTTGTAATTTAGAGGTTTTACGGCCTAATAGGATAGGCTATACGAGGTTTTAATTTTAGTGGCTCTAGCCTTGGTCACAATTTAGCTGGATATCCTTTCTCTTTAACCGCCTGGGGTATCTCTGTTCTAACAGGCTTTTAGCCAGTATGTTTGGATGATTGCCTCGTCTTGTGGCGTAGTTGGTTTGTATATTTTTTACTTCTTCAACAACTGTGTTAATCTTTAGATCCCTGTGTATAGCGGAATTTTTCACGTACCACGGCGCCCGGCATATTGATCTTAATATCTTAGATTGTAGCCTTTGTATTCTTTCTAGACTGGATTTGGATGCTGAACCCCAAAGCTGTATTCCATATATCCAGGATGGTTTTATCACCATATTAAAGAAAAGTATTTTGTTGTCTAGGCTTAATTTAGATTTTGAACCAATGATCCATTGTAGATTGCTTATTTTCAGCTTTGCTTGCCTTAACTTATTATCAATATGATATTTCCAAGTAAGCCTTCTGTCTAAGGTAACACCAAGGTAGGCGACGTAATCTTTTTGGGTTACTATTTTGCCATTAATTGAGACAGAGGGGCAGGTATCTTTTTTTAGAGTATAAGTGACTTGTACACACTTAGATTCGTTGACTTTAATTCTCCAATCTAAAAGCCATTGTTCTACAATTCTTAGATGGCTTTGCCACCGTCTGGCAGCCGTTGAGGGATTTGAGTGCACACTGAGTATTGCTGTGTCATCCGCAAATGTTGAAGTAAGGAGATTTTCATTAGTGGGCAAGTCACTTGTGAATATTAAATATAGAATGGGTCCCGAAACACTATCTTTTGGAACTCCGGCGAAGATTGGATAGCTTTCAGTGGTATAACTTTTTTGCCTTACTCGAAACTTTCTTCCCGTTAGAAAGTTCTCTAAAATAAGGCATATATTGTGCGGAAGTGTATCTACGTCTTATTTTAAATAATAGTCCTTCTAGCCATACCTTGTCGAAAGCTTGTGCTACGTCTAGGAAGAGTGCAGTGCAATACTTTTTGGTTTCAAAAGCCGACCGTATTTGAGTAACTATTCTATGCACTTGCTCTATCGTACCGTGTTTCTCCCTAAAACCAAATTGGTGACTTGGTATTGTCCCGCATGTGTCTAGGATGGGCTGCATTTTTTTCAGCAACAACTTTTCGAATAGTTTGGAAAATATTGAAATTAAGCTGATTGGCCTGTAAGAGTTTAACAGGGTTGGGGTTTTCCCTGGTTTTGGAATCATAATGATTTCGGAAAGTTTCCAAGATTCAGGAAAGTAGTTTAGTCGCAGGAGGCTATTGAACACGTATAATAATAACTTGGTAGCAACTGGAGGGAGTTGTTTTACCATTTCACCGGTTATTCTGTCGTGTCCGGGTGCCTTATTTTTCTGGATGTCGTTACAGATAACATTATTCAGGTCATTTATATTGAATTGGAGAGAGACTGTTGGTTAGCGAAGGGCGTGTTCTGGGAGGAAATTGCTCCCTAGATTAGGAGTAAATACCCGCGAAATTTGGGCTGCAAATGCGGTTCCTTTCTGGTCACTTCGAGCAAAGTCACCGTTTTCGGTTCGTACTGGAGGATCCTGCAAAACTGGCCTTTTGAAAGTTTTCAGTGACCACCACAATGAGTAGTCTGTAGAAGATGTGGCTGTCAAGGATTTAATTCTGTTTTGGAAATCTGCTTCTTTTTTGTCCTGCAATAGCATCTGGAGCTCTTTCGTGTATTTTTTCAGTTCATATTTCAAAGTTGGCGAGCGTAACCTCCGCCAGTCTTTCCTAAATTGCCTTTTCTTGTGAATGAGATCGGTGATATAGTTTCCTTTGAAATAATTAGGGACACTCCTCTGGGTAGTGTTAGGCTGTGGGTGCGTTGATACTTTTGCTGCTACTTGAAGGACATTTGTGAAGTCAGTAATCGCAGAGTCTACTTCGGCTGCTGATTTAAGGCTTGTATTTAAGTTGGTATGAGAACTGATAAATTTTTTGTACTTAAGCCAGTTTGTAAATTTATTGGTTAAGCCGTCAATACTAAAATTATTAAAGGCCGTCAAATGAGTTTCAGAGATTAGCATTATGTCTATCTGCTGTCTTTCTAGAAATATTTGGAGTTCGTTCCGGTGTTGGCTTAGGCCGTTAGCATTCCAAAAACCTATATTGAGTGAGTTCATGGTCTTGTTAAGATTGTTTGTAATAGGAGGTTTTGGTTTCTAATTAATTCTTGCATCATATTTTGCATTGATTTCATGTGATCTTGCATCATTTGCACAAAACTGTTTAAAGTTTTTTCCAAGTTTGTAGATGGAGTGGGAGTCTCCTGCGTTTCAGGCTCCGCTATACCTTTGAGGGCTTGGGAATATGTCCTGAAATGGTTCTGACGAACATTATTATTGACCGTATTTGGAACATTTTGGGGTTTTGGAACTAGTTGGGGCTTAGGAGTCAAGGCGGCGCTAGTGGTTTTCTTAGTACCCTTTTCTTTAAGGAGGTATACACCGGGCAGCCCCTGTAATTTGCCATGTGATTTTCTCCGCAATTGCTACATTTCTTTAATTGTGAGTTGTCTCTCGGTTTCACACAATCTTTGGAGGTATGTAAATCCCCACAAATAATGCAAACACTAGGCAGGGTACAGTACCGCTTAGTGTGCCCAAACTCCTGGCAGTTGTGGCATTGTACAAGGCCCACCCGTTTGTGTGGTTCTTCCACCGAGATACGACGGTGCAGAAGGTACCGTAGGTTGTATATGGGATGTACATCTCCCTTCTTTAAGAGTTGGAACTCTGGATCTATTTCTACTCGAAACATTGGCTGTGGTATGTTCGATTTGTTTTTTAAATTATGTACATATCGTACTTTAAACCCTTCTTCTTTTAGAGCATTCTCAATTTCAGTTGGACTTACGGAACTTTCTATTCCTTTCAACACAACAGACAAGCCGCGGCTACTCTTCAGCTGGAATGTATAGAAAGACTTCTTGTTTTTTTTAAAGTCGTTGGTTACTTTACGGAAGTATTCCGCCGTACGTTTGGATTTTGACTTCCTGGATATTTCCCTTTTTAATTGGTACAATGTGGAAATTCTTCTCCCCTATCAACGCTATCAATTTGTTTACAAGTAAGCCAGAACTTGGTTCTCTCAGGTAGATTGGTGGAGGTTTGGATTGTTTTTGCGGTATTTCCGGAGTCTTATCATCCTTTTGCGCAAGGAGGCTAAATCTGTTATTCGCTAATGCTACTTGGGGTGCATCATTTGGTGGTTCTTTCACCGTGGAATTTTTTAAAACTTTATTAGGTTTACCACTTTTTTCCGGGGACCGCTTTCTTTTAACTACTGATATATAGCGGTCCATGCCGGTTTGAACCTTTTCGCCCACTTTTTGCATTTCACTACTCGTTTTTGAGTTAGATGCAGCTGTTGTGTTGTTTGAATTCCCTAAGGATTGGGATGGAGGAAATTGCGGAATATTTCCTGGAATAGCGGGAGAGCAGGATCGTGCTCTTTTATCGTATGTTTTATCTGTATGTACCTTCAGGTTCGTTTCATTGGTACTGCACCTCAGTGTGAAATACCCATTGTTCCTCAATATGTTATTGTTAGAGTGAGTGCCTGGAGCACTCATGTATTTTATTTTATTTTAATCTATTTTATTTTGTTGTATTTTATTTTATTTATTTTATTTTATTTTATTTTATTTTATTCTATTATTATTTTATTCTATTTTATTTTATTTTAATTTATTTTATTTTATTTTATTTTATTGTGTTTTATTTTATTGTGTTTATTTTATTTTATTTACTTTATTTTATTTAGTATTAATTAATCTATTCTAATATATTGTTTATAATTTAGAGTGGGGCAGATCTCTAGTTGAGTTCTACACTCTTGGAATAGTGCAGATCTCTGCACGCGGATGTTCGTGCAGCGGCACCTACCGGCCAATAGTTGAACTAAATATCGGTAGTACGAATGGCAGCACCACTTGCTTTCCTGCACAGCTGATTTGAGAAAATTTATGCGAGTAAAAGGAGACAAAAAACAATTGTTGTTGCTTATTACACGCACTTAACTATGTACATGCATATGTAAATATATAAATACATACATACACATGTACAAATGTAATTTTGCAAGTATAATTTAAGTATTTTTCGATACTTAGCTTTCAAGTTTTTTATATTTCTCCACACAGGAGGCACAGCCACTATGTGTTTTTGAGAAACACAACTTTTTAAAGTCTTTAAACTTTCAAAAAAATCAAATTATATAGCACCGAATAAAAAATCACTGCGCTTAGAAATAGACACATTCAGTACGTCAATTTTCCCGTAACAAATACATGTATTTCAACTCAGTTAAACGGATACGGATTGCAGGAAATGTATTCATTCTGACAGACCCATTATTTATTTATTTCAAAATGCAGGAAATTCATTGCGTTTGTGTCTTTTATACACAAAACTAAAAAAGGATTATGTCTGCAGAAATTGTGTATGCTATGATGAAGGAGCAGTCGTCAGACCAGCCGGAAAAGCTCAAGTGGAGAGTTTTGCGAGATCGCAGTAATTCATTTCAGCTGCCCGTGTAAGAAAAATAAATACTGTAAAAGGCCACGGTTTCGTGGACTGCCGAATTGGGGAAAACAATGCGTATGCACTAAAGTTTTTAGGAGGTGCAGATTGGGCTCCCTGATTTTAATCAAAAACTTCCGTTGAAACATCGGTGATGCCACAAATATATCTTATGGTAATCAAATGGAAATATGCGTCGCTATTTTCACTATGCTCCATACATACATATGTAGTTCGGTGCATAGAAACTATCTCAGAAAGTGGCATTATCCCTTTGGACACGTGGTGACATAAATTTACTTACCATTTTCATGTCCACTTTTTTCAATTAAAATAATCAATCTTGTTTCAATTATTCTTCTTCTTTGCTTTTTTATCCCGCCAGCAATATTTGCTAGTGGAGATCAATTAAATAAAAATTAAATTCTCTCCCGTTTGCTGGCATCAAAGTACGAAAACACAAAATTAGTAAAAATATATTACATTGGATAGTACGGAAACAGACATAAGTTCACATCAACACTTAGAAGATGGCTGCGATTCAAGGCAACGGCAGCGAATTTAGAACTTGGGCTAAACGGAGCGGTGCTGCCAGCTGCCTCTGCTGTATTATGTGCCGCTTCATTGCAAACCGTATTTTCTAAAAATCAGCTGATTTCGAAAAACAGTCGCTGCCACAGCCACAGGGCTATTGTAATTCCGACTTAAGGTTCAGACATTGGTGATTTATCTGTAACCTTATAAAACAGCTGATTCAACCAACCTTACGACAAGCAGTGTTATAGGCCCGCGACATAGCATACGTCAATCCGTCTACGTCGACGTATGTGACTGACAGCTCAATAAACTGTGGGCTCCGTCGCCGCAACGTACAAAAGTTGCGCAACATTCCACTTTTGGTATACGTCAATCCGTCGCTATGTTAGCTGATTGGTTTTGATTGTTAACCTTTAGCTACTGTTGAATTTCACTTTCTTTGCAATTTGCTTTTCGAGTTTTTTTCTCATTTGTAAAACATTCCTCCATAAAATAAAAGTGGTCAATAATTATCAGGAGATGTGAAGTTACTGAAAACTGAATTTCAAGAGCGCAACTTAAAAGAGAAATTACAAAATATTTTAAAGAGTTAAATTTTTGCCACCACCTCTGTAGTTAAAGGGTAATGAAATAGCTGATTTATGTATATCCGTCAACGTTTCCTATGTGTCGACCTCTCCGTCAAGTATTTTTGTATTTGTATTTTGTACATGGCATACGTCAATCCGTCTACGTCGACGTATGTGACTGACAGCTCAGTAAAATGTCGGCATTTAAATGTACGTCGTCACACGTACGACGGATTCGTCGCTGCAACATACCGAAGTTGCTCAACTCTCTTGCCATACGTCAATCCGTCGCTAATGATCAGCTGATTTCATTCAAAGTCAACTGCTATTTTAAGTTGAATTTCAATGGTATTGTTTAAGTTGAATTTCAGTGGCATTGTTAGAAAAAAGAAGGTTGTACAAAAAATGGAATATATTTTAATAGAAGCGGTGCAAATTCACTCATGTTTGTACGACAAGAGTAGGGCTATTCGCTATCCATAGCATAACCCTAGCACGTAGCACGGATTGCACGGATTGCAAAGTTTTACAATGCACAACAACAAAATACAGGCGCACAAAAATATGCTAGACCTCAAAAATATGCTACACCAAAACCTATGTATATTTATTTGCTATGAAGTGTAGGAAATTAATTGCGACCCTGCGTCAGCTGACATTTGCCAATTGCTAATTTCAATTTCAATTTGATCATTCGAATTTTGCTTAAAATGTTATTTTTTATGTGTATTTATTAAATTTACTAAAATAAAATGATTTATTTATTAAAAAGTGAGTGATGAACGCGTCCCTTTGGCTAAAAAGAAAAGCTGCTTCTTAAAATTTCCTACGACTGTGCAATGGGGTGCTCTCGATGTGTAGCATATTTTGGTCTAGGATATTTGCAATCCGTGCTATCTTGCTAGGGATAGCGAATACCCCTAGTGTGTCCTCGTACAAAAATACATTAGCCAAGGAGACAGCTTGGCTTAAAGTGGCGGCCGCAAGCGGTAAGATTTCTAAGCAGTTGAATTTATGGACATTTTCTTTTTATTTATTTATTATTTATTTATTTAAAACTTTTTAGTGGAACAATGTCAAAGCCGGTGGAGGTCTCTTCGCGACGGCTATGTGAAGGCGAGTGGGAAGGCACCTTCGGGAAGTGCGGCCAAGGAAGGCAGTGGCTGGCAATATTTCGAAGCGATGTCGTTCCTTCAACGACACGTTGCTCCCCGACAGTAAGATTTCGAAATTATAAGAAGAAATCTCGTTACGTTAAATCACAAAGGCTTTAAAAAACAAGTTTTGCTTTTATACATATGTATATTAAATATTTGATTAAAAAGTGAAAAACTTGTTGGTTAGGGCCTTTCTGAACTAAGGTAACGATATGTATGTATGCATATGCGAAAATATTTAAATTTGTGTGCATATATATGTACATATCGTATATTTCTCTATCACAGGACGTTTGGCAACACAAGCTTTGTAGACCAGGAGCCCTTAAAGCGATACGATGACATTGCACAAAGCCAGCCGCTGTTTGAGGAGTGCGACGATGATGCATACGAGCCTCCATTCAATGCCCAAGACTCCCCCAGTGGACGTATGGATTTGCCCACTGATCGAGTGGATGAGCCCACTCCCTCTACAAGCAGGCAATCCAAGAGGAAAAGGGACGAGGATCGCCTTGACATGCTGTGTGGGGCAGTAAGCGGTTGACTCCAAAAGCAGGAGTCGGCCCCACAGCCAGTGAGCCGAAACGCAGAATTTCTAAAGGCCCTAGACGGCTACCTTTTAAAGTACACTGAGGAGGATCAAGATAAGATGATAGTAGAGATATTAAGTTATGTATTTAGTTACCAGAATCCCACTTAATTTTTTTATCGCTTTGTTTTTTTTTTAACTGCTATGTTTTGCTTCTTTTCACATCCAGTATTTTTTATTGAATTTAATTCCTTTTGTTTTTATGTTTGTAAATGTGTTATTTATTTTTATGTGTAATGTGTAATTAATTTATTTTTATTTTATTTTATTGTCACGTGAATTATCTTTTTTTCCGAATGTATGTGAAATTTTTGAATGTTTTGAATAAACTTAAATAATTCTTGATATAAATTCGTTTAGTATTATGATTTGAAACCCACCTAAATATTTATAAATATTTTAATTATTCCACATACGAAAATTCTCATTCCCTATCAATGGCCAACAAGCAACTTTATGATGCAGAAAGTTCAACTAATCGGTTATACGTGGTCCTAATTTTCTTAAATAAATACATATTAATGTATATAAAAAAACCAAAGAATGAATAAAATTCAATTAATTTCAATTTTAAAAGTAACACTTTAGTTCTTTATTCATAAAGGAATTTAGGCTATTGTAGTATTAAAGTATATACAATTATATGTATATGTACATACGTATATATATATTTATAAGACCGTCGTATTTACTGTATGTGCGTATGCATTTATTTTAGTTGCGATAGAAGAAAGGTATTTCGCATACACTATACGAAGTTAAACTCTAATCTTACATGAATTAAAATTTGCATACACGCGAACGAAGTAGTAAAGGCATTGGTATCCGTATATTCCCTTTTCTATATTTCTAGGAAAAATGTAGTAATAGTGCAGTACGAGAAAGTGAAACCCAACAAACATTTAGGTTAGAAATCGGTTTGAGAATGACTCAAGAACTAGCACTTTTCTAAAATCTCTAACGTTAGAGGACAAGTCGAGAAGCAGTCGAGAATCCTAGCGATTTCAAACAAAATGGGACATAATTCTCAAATTTAGAAAATCATAGTTTCCGAATGGAAATCAAATTTAGTTTTCTAATGAGATTCTAATGAGAATTCGCAAATATTTATTTTTCTAATCAGTCTTCAATTTATTTCTAGTGTAGTTTTCTACCTTCGCTTTGGATTAGAGATAAGTTTGAGAATTAAACTCTCTACCAGTAGATATTGTGTTTGCTGATAAAACGCTGTGCCAATCCATACTTTTTGATTAATGCCTGGATGCCTTTGAACGCTTTGGTTGCTTTGGAAACTCTACATTCTCCTACATTTGGATAGATCCCAATTAGCACGAATCCAATGTTGGAGAAAAGTCTCAATTCTCAAGTTTATATCCAACATGTTTTTACACTTGAGTTACAACACTTTTCCAAACTGTACTGAGAGTATAATTAGCATTTAATCTGTCTTTGAAGTCAGGAATTTTCCCAAAAGCGTGGAAAGAATCTTTTATTATTCCTCTACATAAATCTGGAAGTAGATCTTCCATCGAAAACTATCGCGGCATAGCAAAGCTTTCGGCTATCCCAAAGTTATTTGAGGCTATTGTCACCAATTGTGTAAATCATTCCATTTCCTCATCAATAGTAAGTTCGCAGCATGGTTTCTGTAGAGGCAAATCAACTGTTACCAACTTACTAGAATTTACAACTCATGTCTCTAACGGTTTTAGGAATAATGCTAACACCGATGTAATTTATACTGACTTCAGCAAAGCCTTCGACAAGGTCAATCACGCGTTACTTATCCATAAACTTGATCTTCTTGGTTTTCAACCTATTCTGTTAAAATGGATTGCGTCATATGTCACTAATAGAACACAAAGAGTTGTTTTTAAAAATGCTTTTTCCAACATCATTAACGTATCTTCAGGAGTTCCACAAGGCAGCCATCTTGGTCCGACTCTGTTTTTGCTGTTTATAAACGACATTTCTTATGCTATTTGTAACTCAAAACTTCTCATGTATGCCGATGATGTGAAACTTTTCAAGTCTTACTCTTCTTTGGAGGAAAGATCTGCCCTACAAAATGATTTAGATTGCTTCGCTACGTGGTGCAATATTAATCTTATGCCACTCAATCTTAGTAAATGTAAATTTATGAGCTTTTCACGGAAGATCCTTCAACCTGCGTCTTACACAATTAATAACTATAGTTTGGAACAGGTTTACGATTTTGTTGACCTAGGAATAAGATTTGATAGTAAGCTCCACTTTAACCTGCATATTAATGCTACAGTAAACAAAGCTAAAAGTATCCTAGCATTTGTAAAACGTTGGTCTAAGGAATTTAATGACCCTTACGTAACTAAAGCCCTGTTTACAACATTAGTACGACCTATACTAGAATACGCTTCAATAATCTGGAGTCCGCAATATCAAGTTCATTCCGATAGACTGGAATCAATTCAAAAACAGTTCTTACTTTTTGCGTTAAGGAACTTTCATTGGGACCCACGGACAAATCTTCCCTCGTACACTAGTCGCTTGAAGCTTATTAATCTTCCAACCTTATCAAGCCGCAGGGAAATGTTAGGTGTAATATTTCTGGTTAAACTACTGAAAGGATCCATAAGCAGTCAATTTCTCCTATCCGAAATAAACTTAAATGTTCCTATTCGACCATCAAGACATTTTCAACCTATCTTTTTAAAGCAGTGTAGAACTAATTTTGAATTACACGAACCACTTCGTTGCTTATGTAAATCTTTTAATGATTATTCTACTCATTTCGATATATCAGACTCTATTTATCTGATAAGAAAAATTCTGTTGTGCGCTCTTAACAAGTGACAACAAATCTCTCGCTCTAATTGACTATTCTATTTTTGTCTATTACTTTTATTTGTAGTTTTATATTTTATTCTATGTACATATGTATATCCAGCTGATGGAATTATATTTTCTGTAGCTGAGCAGTATAAGTTCTCGACGTTTAATAAACTTCTACCACTCAACACCTTGGCCAAATTTTATTTTAAAATATCCGTACGTCATGCGGATGCGCCCCTCGTGCGGTTGGGTGGGTGGAGGGAAATCGTTGGGTTTATTATTATTATTATTATGATTTAAATTCAATCATATTAGCAATAAATAAACTAAAAACGAGTGAAGAATATAATTTAAAAAGGAATGTATAACTCAACTAATATTTGTGTATAAAATGTTGTTACTATTTTTAAATGCATAACAAAAAAGTGAGGAAATAAGTTAAACAGACAATCATAATTGTTACATTTTTGTTCCTTTATTTCAATCGGATGAGCGTTTGTTGTTCAAAGGCTTTATCCTGACGTTTGATTTTGGTTGGAGAATATCGATAGAATTCAAGTCAAATCAATGAAATTCAAATGCATTCAAAAATGCTTATTGGGTAGCAACGATTGGCATCATGGATATTTCATTTTTGTTTTGAAAAAATAAATGTGTATCTATATTTTTGATACATACAGTAAGTCGCAGTGAAAATGAGCCACGTTTTGTTGTCCGAAGTTTTATGAAAATAAAAAATTATACACAAACCGATTGAAAACCAAGATTATATACTTAGGTGTATTTTATAATAAACCGCAATTTAGTATTTCAAAAAATATTTGATTGAAAAGTTCATGAAACGGGCTCACAGTGAAAGTTAGCCACTAAGAGGAATATGCCCTAAAACGGTTTTAATACTTTGTTGCATTGTTTCAACAGTTCAATTACTCTATCCCTAATGAATTAAATATAATAAAAATTTTATAAGCATGCAATGTGTTTTATTCATCTAACAAAACACGATTTTTACGCGATCTAGCGTATATTGTCTGATAAGTACACCTTTTAAAATCGGAAAAAAATTGCCTGAATCCCATTTTATATAGATTGTGTATACCTATAATTAACACATAAAGTAAGATGTGAACTGTAAAAATATATAAGAGAAAAATAATAATTCTTGAGAGAAACTTTAAGTATTTAATCTAATTAATTAAGAAGAATTAATCTAGAAGAATTACTTTGATTGTTTTTGTTTTTCATCATTTCTGGCATGTAGTTGAAAGTTTTCCGTTGCAAAGAAATTAGGAAAGTCAAGTAATTGTTAACAAAGATATTTAATAATAAAAATTGGTGAATAAATGATAGCTCACTTTCACTGTGACTCACTGTATTCCCATCAAAACAAACTTCAACCATGGGAATTGTTGTTGCAAAAAGTGACAGGCACATTATGTGTCAATGGGAGAATGGGAAACTAAATAAACCAAATGTGAAGAAGAATCGACCACAGTGTTGTATTCAAACGTAGTAAAATCTTCACAAGAAAATATCCAAAATTGCTAATAAAATCAATTAAAACTCAAAAATATGGTTTTGCCGGGAAGTGCGGCCAAGGAAGGCAGTGGCTGGCAATATTTCGAAGCGATGTCGTTCCTTCAACGACACGTTGCTCCCCGACAGTAAGATTTCGAAATTATAAGAAGAAATCTCGTTACGTTAAATCACAAAGGCTTTAAAAAACAAGTTTTGCTTTTATACATATGTATATTAAATATTTGATTAAAAAGTGAAAAACTTGTTGGTTAGGGCCTTTCTGAACTAAGGTAACGATATGTATGTATGCATATGCGAAAATATTTAAATTTGTGTGCATATATATGTACATATCGTATATTTCTCTATCACAGGACGTTTGGCAACACAAGCTTTGTAGACCAGGAGCCCTTAAAGCGATACGATGACATTGCACAAAGCCAGCCGCTGTTTGAGGAGTGCGACGATGATGCATACGAGCCTCCATTCAATGCCCAAGACTCCCCCAGTGGACGTATGGATTTGCCCACTGATCGAGTGGATGAGCCCACTCCCTCTACAAGCAGGCAATCCAAGAGGAAAAGGGACGAGGATCGCCTTGACATGCTGTGTGGGGCAGTAAGCGGTTGACTCCAAAAGCAGGAGTCGGCCCCACAGCCAGTGAGCCGAAACGCAGAATTTCTAAAGGCCTTAGACGGCTACCTTTTAAAGTACACTGAAGAGGATCAAGATAAGATGAAAGTAGAGATATTAAGTTATGTATTTAGTTACCAGAATCACATTTAATTTTTTTATCGCTTTGTTTTTTTTTAACTGCTTTGTTTTGCTTCTTTTCACATCCAGTATTTTTTATTGAATTTAATTCCTTTTGTTTTTATGTTTGTAAATGTGTTATTTATTTTTATGTGTAATGTGTAATTAATTTATTTTTATGATGTATTGTGGAACGATCCTCCGTCATCCCTTGTCAAGTTTGGTTTGGAGACAAACCGGTTTCGGCTAATATGCGCCATCTTCAGTGTCTTTTTTCGTTCTGAGTTATTTTGTGTAAGTTCGATAGTACTTATAGTAACTAACTTCCATCGTTTGGTCACGTACTTCGTGTTCGTGTGATGTGTACGTGTGTTCGTGCATTCGTGCGTTCGGGCGACGTGCATGCGTGTGTGCGTGCGAGTCTGCGCGTTTAGGTATGTAAATCTATTTTTGTATCCTCATTAAACAGGCAGGTAAAAGTCCGTTATTGTTCTCTTGTGTGTTGTTTTGTTTATGTCGGTTTTAGGTTTTTTGTCCTCTTTTCGGTATAATAGCTTAAGCGGTTCGAATAATGTATCTGATGCGGTGTTTATTTGTTCATTTATTATTTTACCTACGAATGTCTTCTGTTTGTATATCTCCATATTTTCTAATACGTTAAGTCGTTTTCCCTTGTGTTGTATGTGGAGAATTTTAGCTGTTTTTCCTATTTTCATGGGTGTACATTTGTTTTCTGCCATGTGGTTGGCGAAATTTGATTCCACTGTCGTTGATGATTTCCTTATTTTCTTATTGTAATCTCTTACGTGTTCTCGATATCTCGTCTTGATTTGGCGTCCTGTTTGTCCTATATAGCTATTTTGGCATTCGCAAGTCAATTTGTATACGCCTTGTTTGTCAAAGGAGTCTTCCTTGTTAATGTTGTTTCCTAGAAGTTTTTCCATGCTGTTCCTCGTTTTAAATGCTGCATTAATGTTATATTTTTGGAAAACTTTAGCCAACTTGTAAATGTTGCTCCGGTATATGATAAGACTGCCCATTTCTTCTTTACCTTTTCTTTGTTTTCCGACTTCCTTGAAGTTATGTTTTTCTGTATTTTCTTCACCAAACTTTTTTGATATCCGTTGTTCTCCGCGATTGTGTATATTGTGCTGAGTTCCTTGTTGTAAGCTTCCTTTTCTAACGGGGTCCGTTCAAGTCGTGTTAATAAATGTCTGAAAAATGTCCTACCCTGTCGGAAAAACAAGCAACCAAAAAGTATTTAATTTATTTTTATTTTATTGTCACGTGAATTATCTTTTTTTCCGAATGTATGTGAAATTTTTTAATGTTTTGAATAAACTTAAATAATTCTTGATATAAATTCGTTTAGTATTATGATTTGAAACCCACCTAAATATTTATAAATATTTTAATTATTCCACATACGAAAATTCTCAATCCCTATCAATGGTCAACAAGCAACTTTATGATGCAGAAAGTTCAACTAATCGGTTATACGTGGTCCTAATTTTCTTAAATAAATACATATTAATGTATATAAAAAAACCAAAGAATGAATAAAATTCAATTAATTTCAATTTTAAAAGTAACACTTTAGTTCTTTATTCATAAAGGAATTTAGGCTATTGTAGTATTAAATTATATACAATTATATGTATATGTACATACGTATATATATATTTATAAGACCGTCGTATTTACTGTATGTGCGTATGCATTTATTTTAGTTGCGATAGAAGAAAGGTATTTCGCATACACTATGCGAAGTTAAACTCTAATCTTACATGAATTAAAATTTGCATACACGCGAACGAAGTAGTAAAGGCATTGGTATCCGTATATTCCCTTTTCTATATTTCTAGGAAAAATGTAGTAATAGTGCAGTACGAGAAAGTGCAACCCTGCTTATACGAAAATGTTCAAAAAGAAAGAAAAAAATTTGAATTCAAACGGCCATTTTGCATGGCGAAACCCAACAAACATTTAGGTTAGAAATCGGTTTGAGAATGACTCAAGAACTAGCACTTTTCTAAAATCTCTAACGTTAGAGGACAAGTCGAGAAGCAGTCGAGAATCCTAGCGATTTCAAATGGGACATAATTCTCAAATTTAGAAAATCATAGTTTCCGAATGGAAATCAAATTTAGTTTTCTAATGAGATTCTAATGAGAATTCGCAAATATTTATTTTTCTAATCAGTCTTCAATTTATTTCTAGTGTAGTTTTCTACCTTCGCTTTGGATTAGAGATAAGTTTGAGAATTAAACTCTCTACCAGTAGATATTGTGTTTGCTGATAAAACGCTGTGCCAATCCATACTTTTTGATTAATGCCTGGATGCCTTTGAACGCTTTGGTTGCTTTGGAAACTCTACATTCTCCTACATTTGGATAGATCCCAGTTAGCACGAATCCAATGTTGGAGAAAAGTCTCAATTCTCAAGTTTATATCCAACATGTTTTTACACTTGAGTTACAACACTTTTCCAAACTGTACTGAGAGTATAATTAGCATGATTTAAATTCAATCATATTAGCAATAAATAAACTAAAAACGAGTGAAGAATATAATTTAAAAAGGAATGTATAATTCAACTAATATTTGTGTATAAAATGTTGTTACTATTTTTAAATGCATAACAAAAAAGTGAGGAAATAAGTTAAACAGACAATCATAATTGTTACATTTTTGTTCCTTTATTGCAATCGGATGAGCGTTTGTTGTTCAAAGGCTTTATCCTGACGTTTGATTTTGGTTGGAGAATATCGATAGAATTCAAGTCAAATCAATGAAATTCAAATGCATTCAAAAATGCTTATTGGGTAGCAACGATTGGCATCATGGATATTTCATTTTTGTTTTGAAAAAATAAATGTGTATCTATATTTTTGATACATCCAGTAAGTCGCAGTGAAAATGAGCCACGTTTTGTTGTCCGAAGTTTTATGAAAATAAAAAATTATACACAAACCGATTGAAAACCCAGATTATATACTTAGGTGTATTTTATAATAAACCGCAATTTAGTATTTCAAAAAATATTTGATTGAAAAGTTCATGAAACGGGCTCACAGTGAAAGTTAGCCACTAAGAGGAATATGCCCTAAAACGGTTTTAATACTTTGTTGCATTGTTTCAACAGTTCAATTACTCTATCCCTAATGAATTAAATATAATAAAAGTTTTATAAGCATCCAATGTGTTTTATTCATCTAACAAAACACGATTTTTACGCGATCTAGCGTATATTGTCTGATAAGTACACCTTTTAAAATCGGAAAAAAATTGCCTGAATCCCATTTTATATAGATTGTGTATACCTATAATTAACACATAAAGTAAGATGTGAACTGTAAAAATATATAAGAGAAAAATAATAATTCTTGAGAGAAACTTTAAGTATTTAATCTAATTAATTAAGAAGAATTAATCTAGAAGAATTACTTTGATTGTTTTTGTTTTTCATCATTTCTGGCATGTAGTTGAAAGTTTTCCGTTGCAAAGAAATTAGGAAAGTCAAGTAATTGTTAACAAAGATATTTAATAATAAAAATTGGTGAATAAATGATGGCTCACTTTCACTGTGACTCACTGTATTCCCATCAAAACAAACTTCAACCATGGGAATTGTTGTTGCAAAAAGTGACAGGCACATTATGTGTCAATGGGAGAATGGGAAACTAAATAAACCAAATGTGAAGAAGAATCGACCACAGTGTTGTATTCAAACGTAGTAAAATCTTCACAAGAAAATATCCAAAATTGCTAATAAAATCAATTAAAACTCAAAAATATGGTTTTGCACGTCGCTATCTTGTAATTTTTGCACGTCGTCAACGAGTCGTTTTTGAACGTCACTATCTAGTCGTTATTGTACGTCGTCTACGAGTCGTTTTGGCACGTCGTCAATGACTCGTTTATGTGGCTCGCTAGTGAACTGTTCTTTACATCCACTTACGACTTCGCCGGCAGGTCGCACGCGATAGTCGGTGGCGAATGAATTTTTCATTTGGCAAATTGGGTTCATTATGTTATTCATTTTCATTATATATGTATTTATGCCGTCGGAATGGAATTCCAAGCAGCTGATTGTATAGTATTAAAAGTGCATACGGCTTGACAGGACACAATCATATGTTGCATTAGTAAGTGCTGTTGCAGCTTTCGGAATGGAAGGAATTCCAATAAGCTGCGTGTATGAACTTAGTAATTTTTACGGCCTAATGGGATAGGCTCGTCCGGAACACAGTCATACATATGTTATACATGTGTATTAGTAAATGCTGTTGTAACTTTCTGAATGGAAGGAATTTCAGTAAGCTGCTTTTTGTAATTTAGAGGTTTTACGGCCTAATAGGATAGGTTATACGAGGTTTTAATTTTAGTGGCTCTAGCCTTGGTCACAATTTAGCTGGATATCCTTTCTCTTTAACCGCCTGGGGTATCTCTGTTCTAACAGGCTTTTAGCCAGTATGATTGGATGATTGCCTAGTCTTGTGGCGTAGTTGGTTTGTATATTTTTTACTTCTTCAAAAACTGTGTTAATCTTTAGATCCCTGTGTATAGCGGAATTTTTCACGTACCAAGGCGCCCGGCATATTGATCTTAATATCTTAGATTGTAGCCTTTGTATTCTTTCTAGACTGGATTTGGATGCTGAACCCCAAAGCTGTATTCCATATATCCAGGATGGTTTTATCACCATATTAAATAAAAGTATTTTGTTGTCTAGGCTTAATTTAGATTTTGGACCAATGATCCATTGTAGATTGCTTATTTTCAGCTTTGCTTGCCTTAACTTATTACCAATATGATATTTCCAAGTAAGCCTTCTGTTTAAGGTAACACCAAGGTAGGCGACGTAATCTTTTTGGGTTACTATTTTGCCATTAATTGAGACAGAGGGGCAGGTATCTTTTTTTAGAGTAAAAGTGACTTGTACACACTTAGATTCGTTGACTTTAATTCTCCAATCTGAAAGCCATTGTTCTACAATTCTTAGATGGCTTTGCCACCGTCTGGCAGCCGTTGAGGGATTTGAGTGCACACTGAGTATTGCTGTGTCATCCGCAAATGTTGAAGTAAGGAGATTTTCATTAGTGGGCAAGTCACTTGTGAATATTAAATATAGAATGGGTCCCGAAACACTATCTTTTGGAACTCCGGCGAAGATTGGATAGCTTTCAGTGGTATAACTTTTTTGCCTTACTCGAAACTTTCTTCCCGTTAGAAAGTTCTCTAAAATAAGGCATATATTGTACGGAAGTGTACGTCTTATTTTAAATAATAGTCCTTCTAGCCATAACTTGTCGAAAGCTTGTGCTACGTCTAGGAAGAGTGAAGTGCAATACTTTTTGGTTTCAAAAGCCGACCGTATTTGAGTTACTATTCTATGCACTTGCTCTATCGTACCGTGTTTCTCCCTAAAACCAAATTGGTGACTTGGTATTGTCTCGCGTGTGTCTAGGATGTGCTGCATTTTTTTCAGCAACAACTTTTCGAATAGTTTGGAAAATATTGAAATTAAGCTGATTAAGGAACCACGGTCCGAGAAAAATTTATTTTTCAGGGAGGTAGAGGGCCTCTCACAGATCTCAAAACTAAAATCAAAACCTGCCGGAGGCTTATAGTTCATGAGATATTTGTTGGTAGTTTATTGGTAGTTGGATGGGTCCATAGATGTTACCCCATAAAGAGAATTCTGTCGGCTGAGGGTTATTTTTTTGAAGCGCGGCCGAAGGCCGCCAACGCAAAAAGGTGTTCTGCACACAAATATACATAGTGCGTGTTTTTATAAGTGTCTTCATACGGTAATACTGCACAGTTTTGGGGTTTTGTTTTGTAAATTTTACAACTGACAAATATCTCCGGTCGACGGAACTTTTGGATTTTGAATAAGCAGGACCCCCTCTACAACGCCCGACAAGTCCTTTTTTTCAATGCGTGGTAGACTGTTGGAAAATTTTCCCTACATATGTAAATGTGAAAAAATTTTATAACGTTTCGAAATTCCGCGACGAAACAAGAATTAATTAACAGCCCCGTTGATTGTTTTTGTGATGCCTTCGTCTCACCATTCTTACCATCGCGTTTTACAGGTAAGCTAAAGATCGCAATGACGAGACTTCTTTTCCTCTAATCCCAATTCTTTTATTCAGTTAGATTTTGAAATACCGTGGCGAAATCTAATTTACAATTATTAACCAATCGATTACACAATATTGGTTAAGACGTATGCAACAACAAACGCTACAAGTCCGGGTGGAGTTGGTGCAGCTCGCAATGATGGTAACATGTCTGTGAAAGCAGGTGGAACTGCAAGGGTGAAATCATCGCCGCCCGATGACTTGGCTGCATCTTTGCAACCGGTAATGGTGTTGCTGAACAAGCCAGCCGACGAATATCCATCGACAACGTATGCGTCATCACAAAAATTGCGTCGACAAACGCAATCAATGGAGCCGCGCAGGAATGTTATTAAGCCACGTCAACCGATCAAAACGTTGCAACAGCGTTAAAAGGAATACGGAGAAGCACGTTTGCGTATATTGGTTCGGCGAAAAATCCCTAAGATAGTGTGGGGTGAGTTCGGTGAAATTTGGCTCCTTTATTTTTCTTATTACAGCTTTTTTTTTTGTTTATGCAGAATATCAAATTCTACGAATGTACCGTCCACTTCCAACAACCGCAGTTTCTATCAGTACAACTGCCAGCGCAAACAATTCTAACAAAGGCAACAAAATAGCAGCAATGCCAATGCCACCGAATGGAAATCAGCTTGGCATGAATGGCGATGGAGGTGGTGACAGTGGTGGTGGTGGTCTCGATAGCGGTGTTACTTGTGGACGATTTTGGCCTCAGAAATTCTGGTTCACCTTTAAGTCCATACAATAATTATTATAATCGACTGCAACAACAACAACAACAGTCACCCCATCTCATGCAGCAGCAGCAAAAAAACACCAACCGCTTATAATGTCGTTCAATGTCAGCGCTGTTGCCGTTACCGCTTCGATTAGCAACTACGCTTCAACATCAGCAACAGCAACAACAATATCAACTACATCAAACTTGGTCGTCAGTTGTTGGTGGCAGCGTATCGTTCGCAGCATTAAGGCAACAGCAACACTACCAACACCAACAACAACAAGAAAGCATCTTAATAGCCCCGACACAGAGCATACGTCAATCCGCCTACGTCGACGTATGTGACTGACAGCTCAGGTACTTGACGGAGAGGTCGTCACATAGGAAACGTTGACGGATATACATAAATCATCTGTTTGATTAACCTTTAACTACAGAAGTGGTGGAAAAAATTTAACTCTTTAGAATATTTTGTAATTTCTCTTTTAAGTTGCCCTCTTAAAATTCAGTTTTCAGTAACTTCACATCTCCTGATAATTATTGACCATTTTGGTTTTATGGAGGAATGTTTTACAAATCAGAAAAAACCAGGGACCGATTTTAATCGTTATTTTCATTTCTTCGGATGAAAAAATCATTATGAAAACTTCGTTAACAATAAAATGCAAGTATGCCGATACAATGATTTTAGCACATTCTTTCCAAATATGAGCTCATCTTTATTCTAAAGATTTTTATTTTTTAAATTTTTAAATAACCATTATTTACGATTTTTATTTTTTTGATCAAAAATAATTTTTATTATTGAATTTAAATTTTTCCGATGAAACTTGATCGATATTTTATGATTTTTATTTTTTCGATCAAAAATAATTTTTATAATTGGATTTAAATTTTTCCGATCAACTTTAATCAATATTTTTTTATTTTTTCTCCGATCATAGTAATTTTTTTCAAACGTTAGTGGATCCTATATTTGATGGCTTGAAGTTGACGATTGTGCCAACATTGGCGCAGTTCTATTTGAGAACAAAATTTGCAAAAAAAACAAGTTTTTAGAGTTTATTATAATCGGAAAAATTTAAATTCAATAATAAAAATAATTTTTGATCGAAAAAATAAAAATCATAAAATATCGATCAAGTTTCATAGGAAAAATTTAAATCCAGTAATAACAATTATTTTTGATCGAAAAAATAAAAATCATAAAATATCGATCAAATTTCATTGAAAAAATTAAAATCAAATTATAACGATTAAAAATGATTTTTTTATAAAAATGATAATCGTTACGGTCCCTGGAAAAAACTCGAAAAGCAAATTGCAAAAAAAGTGAATTTCAACAGTAGCTAAAGGTTAGGAATCAAAAGCAATCAGCTGACATAGCGACGGATTGACGTATGCCAAAAGTTGAGTGTTGGCCAACTTTGGTACGTTGCTGCGACGGATCCTCGTACTTGTGACGATGTACGTTTAAATGCCCACAGTTTACCGAGCTGACATACGTCGACGTAGACGGATTGACGTATGCTATGTGACGGCCCTATAAGTTTGCCACGCGGACCCGATGGCTCTGCTGGTTTTCGGATGCGTCGGTAACATGTTGATGGTGGCGGCGCAAGCATAGGCGGATGTACTACTAGTAGACTATACTACATAGATGCCCACACAAATACAGTCTCATTTTGTCGTAGTGTTGATGCATGGCGTTTGGTCGCTAGAAACGTGAGTTGCCACTTCTCTGTAATGGCACCGAACTGAGGTGTTTTTGTATGCTAATGATGATTTTAGGCTAGTGATAATTTTCCAGGTAAAATTTTAGACTTCGATACCCCGGCTAGAAAAAAAACGGTTTTTTAGGGGGGTTGGGGGGGCGGAGGGGATCACAAAACTGAAGACCCCACCCTCCGGAGGCCTATGGTTCCCGAGATATACGTCGTTAAAGTTCCGATATTTCCCATATAAATTTCACCGAACACTCGCCAGGGTTGCCGTTGGGTGTTGCCGTTTGGGGGAAAAATGGTGTAACACCAAATTTAAATAAAAATTATCAAAAACTTTTCTGCGTTGTTTAAATGTTGTTTAAATGTAATTAAAAGTTATAAAAGTGAAAACTTGTATAAAAAGTATCGTTCCAAAGGCAGTTGAATCAATTTTCCCACATGAAATTTTGCTTTTGGGAAGGGTGAATTTAACAATAAATTACATGAATTGTGTAATTAAAAAATCTGTGAAAACGATTTATTTAGTTAAATTAAAGCTAGGACTTGCATTTTAGTCACATTGTAACTGATTTTCGTGGAGAAATTGCCATTATTTCGCATTTTCAAAAAGTGGATATCGACGTCGAAACTCTAGCCATTTTCCACCTTTGTTATTTAAAATACTTGTACGTAAATACATCTCACACTCAAATGATAAATATAAATATACAGCCTTGCCCAAAAGTATTAGACACCAATGTTTCTGTAAAAATCATATTCATACGCATGGTAGAAAAATAGAAGGTAAAACCACTTATTGACGTAGGCAGCTATCTTAGCCATTTGACTTTTATTGAATTTATGACATTTCATTGAAATCATGCTACCAGAGTAAACAGCAGCAAATGTTTTCTTGGGCCGAAATCTGAAGTTTGTGAAAATAAATTAATTTATTTTCAAAAAAGCAATTGTGATTTGTGCAAACTAAATAAATAAATAAATTTACTTTCATACGCGTAATTTGTGAAAAAAGATTTGAAAAAATGAGCTGCCTCTTCAGGGGATGCGAAAATACCGTTCACTTTTGCAAAGGCCAAGCGGTGAAGTTTTTTAGGTTTCCAGCAATTCCGTTTATAAGGAATCAATGGCTTCAAGCGTGCCAAATAGAGGAAGTTGATCTTCCAAAGAACTCGATGTGCTCAGTGCATTTCGGTGCTAGCGATATTAGTAGCACAAACAACAAAACGTTACATATACAAATACAAATATGTATTTTTTAGAGTGCAATTAGTGGAAAGCTTTGAGAACAAAAATCTCGAAGCTGTAGATACGTTAATTGAAAATATCTCGAAGACATCCTGTTGAAAAAAAAGATTACAAAAACAAAAAAATGAAAAAAATTACAACTTAAATGAGTTTAATAAAGAACTTCAAAATGTAGCTTCTTGCTTCCTTTAATCTGAAGTCTGCATTTCTGTTCCACCAAATTTTTGCTTGTATTGTACTCCTTCTCTTCCCTTTCTGTAAGATAGAAGTGAAAAAGAACGAGCAAAATGTAAAGAAAAAATTTGTTCGGACATAACGATGACTCCAGCCTTACTTCTTTGTTAAATGCTCTGTCTGTTGTATTGCGTAAGGCTTTGTATTAAATATTCGAGCCAAATACTTCTCACTTTTCACATCCCTTATAATAATATATGACTTTCTTTGATAATTTCTGAGCTTTCTTCAACTAAAACTAAAATTACCAAAATTTTCTTAAAAAATCTCTATTTTTATATTTTTACAATATGGCAGCCTCACTCATGATGTTTACAAAAAAGATACTTCAGAAAAATTCAATAGCCGTCAAAAAGTTTAAAGTGAAATTACCTTCTGAATTTTTATACCATGTTCATACGTATGTATATGGAAATATAATAAATATCCCAATATGCAAAATACATTTGTTATAACTTTACAATAAACTTACTTCAGTAAGCAAAACGTTTCGAAAATCTTTAATAAACTTGTAATTCATTTAATAGTAACTGCTGAATCAACGAAAAGGAACCCTAATTCTATAATTGCATTTCACGTTTGGAAAGAAATTCTTAATAAACATGTTTATACAATGTTTTGTAAACGTGAGGAGAAAAATTTCTCCCAAACAAAAAAAATGCGCTACTCGGTACTCGAACCTACGCTCTTTGGTCCGTAGGCAGCATATCGTCGCCTGAGAAAACGAATGTCGTATGTGAAAATCCACGATTTCTAGTTTTTGATGCAGATTAACTAAATCGGACCTAATCTTTTAATTTTTCCAATCCATTTTTTTCTATCTCTTTTAGTTTTTGAGTTATTTAGTATGCATTTGTCGTATGTTACAAAATTACTACCATTTGGGTAAGCTTTTGTCGTATGTAACATACATACGACAAATTTCCATATAAATTCGTTTTTGTTTATTTTAAACATATGCCGTATGTGCCGCTGATCTACTGAGAATAAACCAAAATATTGTATCGGAGCTATAGGTTATAGTGATCCGATCTGAATGATTTTCACTGACATATTTTATTGTAGTATAATACCAATTACTGCAAAGTTTAGTATAATTTGATCCTTAAATATGGAAGTTATACCTGAAAACGGCTATATCTGAACAATCGGTTGTATGGGAGCTATATTCTAGTGGTCCGATCTTGACAAATTTCGGTGATATTTATTAGGTCCATATAGGTACCAATACCTCAAAGTTTCATGCCCTTATCTATTTACATGTAGAAGTTATATCCCAAAATGTCCATATCTGAACAATCAGTTGTATGGGAGCTATATGTTATAGTGGTCCGATGTTGACAAATTTCGATGAATATTATTATGTCCATGTGGGTACAAATACTTCAAAGTTTCATGCCCTTATCTCTTTACATGGAGAAGTTATATCCCAAAATGTCCATATCTGAACAATCAGTTGTATGGGAGCTATATGCTATAGTGGTCCGATCTTAACAAATTTTTCATTATTAGGTCCATATGGGTACAACTACTTCAAAGTTTCATAACCTTATCTCCTCAAATAAAGAAGTTATACCCGCAAACAGCTATATCTGAACAATCAGTTGTATGGGAGCTATATCTTATATTAGGCCGATTTGGTGGATTCCGACAAATGATCAAAGTATCATCAAAATATATTCATCAAAAAGAGAAGAATTTTTGTCGTATGTGCTATCATAAACAGGTATTGGTGCTCAGACGTCACATACGACAAATGCATACTGAATGAAAAGTCGTTTATCTCCCATAATTTTAAAGATATCCAACTTTTGCAAATTGCAAGTCAAAATATATAATACTCTCTACAGCTCGTCCAAATAACAGAAAAATCTGTTGTACAGTTTTTGAGAATTTCCAATTTAAACTTCAAAGTCGATTTTCTCGAAACTATGTTTTGCTACATACGACATTCGTTTTCTCAGGCGACGATATCTCACCATTATGCTACAATCGTATTCGGAATTAGAGTTTTTGACAATAAAGAACTCTAATTCGTGCACGTCATCACACATTGGGACATTTTCGCAAATAAAAATTATTTACTTGCATTCATAATTGCGCATAACGGTTACGCAGCTGGCAACCACGAGCTGAAATTCAGAAGAAAAACAACCAACGGCAAAGTCGACTGAAGCAGTGCTTTGCTACGTCACGTCAGTATACATATATGGCTCTGCGACAGCGCTGTGCTCGCGAGCAGCTTCGTGGGCATCTATGCTATACTACAATTTGTAACACATTTGAAAAAGTTGGACTAATAAAAAAACAACAAAAGCAACGCGCATTTTCATATGCATGTATGCATATATGTAGGTAATGCTATGCGTTATATAGTACGTTTGGTACGACATAATGCATGCCAATTACAGTGCCAGCTTTCATTTGCTAAAATTCGATAAGAATTTACAATTTGCAAATACTGGCGGTATTTTCTTTTAAATTTTATGTATCAATTTTATTTCTTAAAGCAAAAAATATGTGTATGTACACACAATGAAAATTCAAAATCAAGCGGTAAATGTAAATAAACATATAAATGTAAACAAAAACATTGGTTTGACATGCATTTACCCAGCCAATAAGAAACAGCTCTGAACAGCTACATTTGACAACTATGTATCATTGCGGCGAAAAAAATTACATATCAGCTGGTCTGCCGATACCTAATTTCTAGTTGCATCATGGCTTACGTAATAAGCATTTTAAAAATATTCCCCTTTCACAATTTTAGTCATATAAAAACACACCAAAGTAGTAAAAAAGTACTAAACTACTCCTAAATTTGTCCCCCTTTTCTACTCCCTTCAAATGCATGACCGGAATAAGAGTGAGACGTTAAACTGCTGTCATTGGCCGTGATATCACCTATTTTTATTTCGCCATGAGAAAGAGAATTCTGTTGGCTGAGGGTTATTTTTTTAAGCGCAGCCGAAGGCCGCCAACGCATTAGGGTGTACTACGCAAAAATAATTTATTATTAATAAACTATAAGTTTTCCCAAGATTTCGTTTGCAGTTTAGTGATCCATATGACCCCCCTACCCTAAAATAAAAAAAAAAAATTCAGGGGCCTGGCGCATATCGAAGTTTCCCCACAAATTTTGCATTTTTGTTAAAAAAAAATTGCAAATTTAACTAAATTAAGCGTGAATATACATGGTATTGCTTTTCGGAAGTAGCAGAGGTCTATAAGAGGAAGATTGCGCGATGGTACGAATCCGTTTGACGGAATCTTTATAGCAAAAAAAAAGTTTTTTGAGAGTATTGCATTGATTTTATTAATTTGCAGATTTATTAAATACTATATAATTAATAAACCTGCGTTCAAATATTTATTGGACATTTTAATATCACATACACAGCAGCCAAAGAAACTATTTGCAATCTCTCCTATAATAAAACTATGCGCATTCTTCCGTTTTTTTGCTTGAAGACGGATATCAAACGGGAGTTGGAAAAAGTTCTGACGTTTGATTGGCTCAATCCACCTTCAGAAAAGTTCTAAAAGATGTTGAAATTTTTGAAAATGAGTTGTATCCGATTTGGATTAATAAAGCTATGAACAGCGAAGAAAGTATTGATGGAACACATGTCGGTATCATCGCTCCATATCAAAACAAGCACCTTTACTACAACCGGAAGGGATACTAAAGCCTACAAGCTGCACAATCACCCCGATTCTAAACGAAAAATCCACAAGGATTTTCCGCTTCTCCCTGTTCCCTTATTCTGAACACAAATTCCTTGTGGATTATTTCGCTTCTCCCTTTCCGGCTATTCTAAATGATGTTCGAAAAAGTGAAAAGCGAATAAGGGAGAAAAGTAGGTATCACGAATGAAAACAAAAGCGAGAATTTATGCAATTATTTTGTGAGATTTTTCACAAGACAATTTTAAGTGAATGCTGAACAAAATGTGAGTTAATATAACTTTTGTTAATAAAAAATACATAATTGAATTAATTATGTACTGGTTTGCTTATTTTTATGACGGAAATTATAAACAGCAAATAGATATTTTAGTAAGTTCATTGGAAGGGCAGCTGGATATTGCGCCGCTTGTAGGCTGTAGTATCCCTTCCGATTGTAGTAAGGGTGCTTGTTGTGATATGGAGCGATGATACGGACATGTGTTCCATTAATACATTCAAGGACACTAGGGATATCGTAGTTTTAAAAAACGCACTTGAAAATTTTCTTTTTCGTCGCTGTTCATAGCTTTATTTATCCAAATCGGATACAACTCATTTTCAAAAATTTCAACAACTTTTAGAATTTTGCTGAAGGTGGATTGAGCCAATCAAACGTCAGAATTTTTTCCAACTCCCGTTTGATATCTGTCTTCAAGCAAAAAAACGGAAGAATGCGCATAGTTTTATAATAAGAGAGACTACAAATAGTTTCTTTGGCTGCTGTGTATGTGATATTAAAATGGCCAATAAATATTTTAACGCAGGTTTATTAATTCTATAGTATTTAATAAATCTGAAAAATAGTAAAATCAATGCAATACTCTCAAAAAACTTTTTTTATTTCCTATGTATATTTTCGCTTAATTTTGTTAAATTTGCAATTTTTTAACAAAAATGCAAAATTTTTATTCATATGGACCACTAAAATGCAAACGAAATCTTGAGAAAACTTATAGTTATTAATAATAAATTATTTTTGCGTAGTACACCCTAATGCGTTGGCGGACTTCGGCTGCGCTTAAAAGAAATAACCCTCAGCCGGCAGAATTCTCTTTCTGGAGTAAAATCTACGAACCGATCCACAGTTGTTTGGAGTAGAAAAACATTTTGCGTTGGCGGCCTTCGGCCTCGCTTCAAAAAAAATTACGCCCAGCCGGCGGAATTCCCTTTCTGGATTTATATTTCTCGAGCAGTCCACAGTATTTTTGCAAAGTGGGGTTTTAAAATTAGTAAAATTAACATTCACTTATCATTTCCTGAAAATTTTATTGAAAAATTCATAGTGGTTTGAAAATAAATACGGCATTCGCATAATATCGAAGCCGACACAGGTAGGCGCATAGGCAAATTCCGAAGCTACTTTTTTATTTATAAGGGTTGAGTGTAATGTAAAAATCAAAGCGAATTCACATCATGGACCAATAGGAATGGGCCAGTCACAAGTGAATTCAGGTTTTAACCAAGGCGAAATATCATTTTGACACTACACTACCAATTCCAATAACAAAATGCATGGAAAATTTCTGAATCCGCTTATGCGCCTATCTTCCTAGATCTGCCTTGCAACAAAACAGCTGGCTTCGAAAATCCGCTCACATGTTCGAAATTCTGTTCGCCAGTTTTTCTTCTCGCTAGTGAAAGAGAATAGGAGGAAATTTTCCTGGTGAACAAAAAAATCCACAAGGGTTGAGATCCTGGCGGATATTTAGAATCGGGGTGAATATCCGGCTGCCCTTCCAATAAACTTACTAAAATATCTATTTGCTGTTTATACTTTTCGTCATAAAAATAAGCAAATCAGTACATAATTAATTCAATTAATTGCTCAAATTATCGCTTTTGTTTTCATTCGTGATACCTACTTTTCTCCCTTATTCGCTTTTCACTTTATCGAGCATCATTTACAATAGCCAGAAAGGGAGAAGCGAAAAAATCCACAAGGAATTTGTGTTCAGAATATAGGAACAGGGAGAAGCGGAAAAATCCTTGTGGATTTTTCGTTTAGAATCGCGGTGAATGAGTTTTACTTGTCACCCCACGATATATCGAACGTTTTATGCAATAAGGATTTAACTCAAAATTTTCGATTTCTGGGATTTTACCATATATTTCAATAACTGGGTCGTGCCCATGGTATAAGTATACCAGGTAAAACAAACGTCAAGTTTTCGTCGCCATATTAACCTCCTGACAATTAAGCAGATTATGACATTTCGTGCTGCCATACTCAATGATAAAAATCCTCCATTAATGGTATTTTTCACTGCTTTGTTTTAAAAATAAATTGTAACCATGGTATTCATAGTAACGAATTTTTTCAATTGGAATTGAAAGAAATTTTTTCAATTTGAAAAAATTACACATCCTGCAGTAAATTTGTTTCACTGCTGAATGATCATTAATGTTTCTTCTGAGTACAATTTTTATTATTATTATTATTTTTTTTTTTTTGTAAAAAAGCAAACCATTTATATGAAAAATTCAGCAGTCTTTATTTGAAAATGCTCACTGATGCCTCCTCAGTCATAGACGAATTTCATCAGTGATTCATAAAAGATTAATTTCGCATTTTTACTTCGCGGAATATCAGTTTAGCCGTACTACAAAGTAGCCCCTTTCCGGTATTCTCGGTGAGTTTTTAATTTAGTTTAGTAGTTACGATCACTTAATTTAGGCTTTGTGATATATAGTTTGGGGTATATAGTTTGGGGAGGTTTTGGAGATTGATCTATTATAACTCCATATCGTCACATAAAGTGTAATACCGCGTATCCGCTACCACCCAAATTTTACAGGAGACAGTAAAAGCTGTTTTAATTCAAAACGGTTCGGAATTTTGCAAACCCACATCCAAACCAAGGTAGATTTTTGGATTATATTCTTAATCCAAATATCATTTTGGCGAAAAACAGTTAAATGTGCAGTTATTGGTTTACTTATGTATTTATAAGCGGTTTTGCGTCTTTTATTTTGTTCAATAGTGACGTATAGGCGGGATTGCGGGCGTACTTAAAAACTTTTCTTCAATAAAGCAAAGTTATAATCCATTTCGTGTTTATGAAAGTATAATCAACTTTAGTACATTACAGTACAGTTATAAAGCAATAACACCTATTATTCGCGGTATTGGTTCGAAAAATTTCCTTAAAAAAAGCGGTTTTGAAACTGTGTCATTATTTGGAATTGCGTTGTGTGAATCTCAAAATTGTTGCATGAATGGATGGGGACGGACGCCAAGAATGTATTTTTGATGAAATCTCATTTTTGGCAAAAATGTCACGCGGTTTTGCACTTTAAACGACGATATGTATGTACACCACCATACCAAGTGAGCATTTCAGTCTATATATGTATGTATGTACATATGTCCAATCCAATTACAAAAATATATGTACGATTTATATATATATATATATATATATATATTTATATATATATGTATGATTTTAACAATATGAGTTGCTTATTTCCGCGGTGCAATAATACCAAATATGGCGACGATACCCTTTATTCGCGGAGAGTGGATGAAGATTTGTGGAGTGAGCGAAGAGGAGCTTCCGGAAGTTCCATAAATCTGCTCACTAGTGCCCTTTCTATTTCTGTCCTTTGACTCCTGAAATACCCAAATTTTCACACAAAAATCTACGCATTCAAAAAATAAAAGTCTGCTTTTTAATCAAAAAGACAGCGTCAAAATGACAATGCACATACCTGTATTTTTTATACCATGGGTCGTGCCCATGGTATAAGTATATCAGGTAAAACAAACGTCAAGTTTTCGTCGCCATATTAACCAACTGACAATTAAGCAGATTATGACATTTCGTGCTGCCATACTCAATGATAAAAATCCTCCATTAATGGTATTTTTCACTGCTTTGTTTTAAAAATGAATTGTAACTATGGTATTCATAGTAACGAATTTTTTCAAATTGAATTGAAAGAAATTTTTTCAATTTGAAAAAATTACACATCCTGCAGTAAATTTGTTTCACTGCTGAATGATCATTGTTGATTCTTCTGAGTACAATTTTTTTATTATTATTATTTTTTTTTTGAAAAAAGCAAACCATTTATATGAAAAATTCAGCAGTCTTTATTTGAAAGTACTCACTGATGCCTCCTCAGTCATAGATGAATTTCTTCATTGATTCATAAAAGATTCATTTCGGATTTTTACTTCGCGGAATATCAGTTTGGCCATACTACCAAGGCCGTATTTAGGGGGGGGGAGGTTTGGGTGTTTGAACCCCCCACGAAATTCTGGTAGATAAATTTTACTTCTATCATATTAAAAGCTATATGTTGAAAACACTAGTTTACGAATAATTAATTTGAGAAAATACCAAGAATTTCAGGTATAGGGGAGGGCTGGTGTGAACTAGTGATGGGCGAGTCCGAGATGTTTTATTCGATTCTCTCGATTGTTGAAACATCTCGAATGCTCTCGATGGTTTTCATTCGTATTCGAGTTAAGTCGTAAATGGCCGTCAGTCGAAACAATCGCTAAAACATCTCGGACTCGCCAACGATTCCTCTCGTTTTCAAAGCAACCCTACAACATCTCGGACTCTTTGCAAAAAATACATAATAATTGTTGTTGCCGCTTGAATATTAAAATTGCTTTACAAAACATACAGAGTGGTACAAATCTATTGCCGTTGTTGCTACTCGTAAAATTCATTTGTTTCATAAGCGTCTCACTTCAAAAAATTTATTAATGTTTAAATAATTATTATTATTATGCACGACACTGTTTTCAATTTGGTTAATTTATTTATGTATTTGCCTCACTTCCATTAAAAATCCTACTTTCTTTATCAACAAACCTCATTCAGTTTATTTTATCAACTAAAACATATCATCAAAACAACAGCCGGCCCGCCGACTCGGAACAATTGCAAAAACATCTCGCTTGTGTAGTCGAGATGTCATCGAAACAACCTCCGACTCGGAACAATCGCAAAAACATCTCGCTTGTGTAGTCGAGGAGCGAGTCAACTTTTGACTCGATTGTGATTTTGCAACGATGGCGATTCTCTCGATTGTCTAAACATCTCGGACTCGCCCATCACTAGTATGAACCTGCTGAGATCAAAACCATTTTCTTATGGTTATGGTTTTGAGATAACGTAATTTTGAGTTTTTTTGGTTACAACTTCAATCAAAAATTCTTTTCGCTGAAGTTACAAATACCCGCAAACCGTATCTACTCCGTTCGAAAGATAATTAAAGTACGCTATTAACGACATACCACTTATAAATTAAATTATGTTACATTTGTAAAATTTTAGCATATTTCCTTATAACTTCATAAAGTCATGGCTGAAAATTCATTACTCGGGTTATATTACTTTCTGAATTATAACATTTTGTGTGTTTTTCGAAAGATGCCATATATGGGATGTGTGCGTTTTTATATGTAGTCCGATTTCACCTACATATTTTCAATACTATGGAAAGTCGCCATTTTTTGATTTTTTGCGATTATTGAAAAAAATTGGTTTTTTTGGGGTTTTTATAAGAAGTTGTAAAAATCAGGAAAGTTTTATTCTTTTTAAAATTATTCTGTTTTATTGCAAACATTTTAAGCGTAATATTAAAAAGATGCGATAATTCCTTTATTTTTGGCGATTTTTTTCAAGTGAAACAAAAAGGATGTTTTATGGTTGTTGTTGTTGTTGTTGTATTAGCAGTACTAAGCCCTGCCTAGGGAACACACCTTTGTCATAAACTATCATCAATTTCATCTAACGGTAGACCGAGGAATGTTGCAGCCTCTATGGGGTTTGTCCAAAGGGACATCGGTGTTAGATGGGTTGGTTTTGAGGGGCATGTGAAGAGGTGCTGAGTGTCGTGTGGTGTCTCTCCACATGCTGGGCATACATTTGGTATGCTTGAATCAATTCTGGACCTGTATGAGTTCAGTCTGCTGCAGAATCCCGATCGGAGTTGCGCGAGTGCAACTCGTGTTTCTCGCGGCAGATCGCGCTCTTCTTCTGCTATAGGTGGTGGTTGGTCTCTGATTAATAGGTATGCCGGACGGACGGACACATAGCTGTCAACTGTGTCGGAATGGATTTTATTGAGGGCCTGCCTATAGGTTGCCGGATTGAGCGGTTGTGGTATGTAATTTTCCACCTCTCTGCGTAAGTCAAGAAGGTGTTTTCTGACATGACGGGGGGGTGGTTCTGGCTCAATTAGATGACTATTAGGGTGGTTTCTTCTATAGCATCCCAGTAAGAATTGGTTGTCTAGCATGGTGTTGTGTTTCTTGACAGGGAGCATTTGAGTTTCAAGGTGAAGGTGGTGTTGTTGTGTCATCTGTAGGCAACCTGTGGCGGTCCTCAATGCAGTGTTTTGGCATGCCTGTAGCTTCGTCCATTGGGTGGTGCAAGTCCCCGGCGACCATATTGGCGACGCATAATTTAAGACCGGCCGGCCAATTGCCTTGTACGTCGCTAATAGTGTTTCCTTGTCTTTGCCCCATGTGCTGCCGGCAAGCGATTTGAGAATTTTGTTGCGACTTTGTACTTTATTGGCAATTGCGGTCGTATGCGCGGAGAATGAGACAAGACTGTCGAACGTAACACCTAAAATTTTAGGATTGTTCGTGGTTGGTATCCTGGTGTTACCAATGTGGATATCCAATTCCAGTCTTACCTCCTTCGTCCATGTTGTGAATAGGGTCGCGGAGGACTTACTTGGAGACAAAGCCAGATTTCTCGAATTAAAGAAACCGGAAAGATCGGAGAGATAGTTGTTGATTTTCGAGCATAGGTCGTCTATGTCGGTGCCTGACGCCATTATCGAACAGTCATCGGCGTAGGAAATAATGTTAACTCCTTCTGGTGGGGAAGGGAGTTTTGATATGTAGAAATAAAACAACATTGGGGACAGGACACCACCCTGGGGAACCCCTTGTTTAATTCTTCTTGCCTTAGATTTTTCGTTCCTAAAGTCCACCGATGCATGTCGACCACTCAGATAGTTCGCGGACCATCGTTTGAGTCTCGATGGGATGGATGATTGTACTAGGTCCTCTATAAGGGTGGCGTGGTTGACCGTGTCGAAAGCTTTCGACAGGTCAAGTGCCACGAGGACCGTTCTCGCGCAGGGGCGCTTTTGATTGAGTCCTTGAACTATCTGGGTGTTAATGGCGTTTAGAGCTGTTGTTGTGCTGTACGTTTTGCGGAAACCATGCTGGTGGGTCGCTAGTTGTATATGTTCGTTGAAGTAGGGGAGTAGTACGGCCTCAAGTGTCTTGACTACTGGGGAAAGGAGAGATATCGGGCGATATGAGTCCCCTTGGTTGGCTGGTTTCCCTGGTTTCAGTAGTGGAACCATTCTTGCCATCTTCCATATATTGGGTATGACAAGAGTGGTCAAAGACAGGTTGAGGACCTCCGTTAGGAATCTTACTCCCATCTGTCCGAGGTGTTTTAACATCAGCATGGATATTCCGTCTGGTCCGACTGATTTAGACGATTTCGCCTTCCTAATGGCTTCCTGAACCTCCGTGCTGGTGATGTCAAGCTGCGCATCGTTGTTTGGTTGTTTGCGCATTTTTCTGAGTATTCGACGCTTGGCTCTGTCTACCGGAGGATGTGGTAGGAATTGCCGACCAAATTGGTTCGCACATCGCTTCGGGTCCGACTCTGCTTCACCTCCAAAGGTTATGGACACTTTGTCCTTCGGCTTCGTCGGGTTAGACAGGGCTTTCACGGTTGCCCAGAGCTTGGCAACCCCAGCAGAGAGATTGCAAGATTTCAGGTGTTCCCTCCACTTCGATTTTTTGTGTTCGTCCACCAACGCCCGAATTTCCCGGTTGAGGTCCTTAATGCGGGGGTCTCCCGGGTCGGTGTGGCGGATCTGGTCTCGCTCCCTGGCTAATGTAGCGGCTTCACCCGGAAAGTTGGGTCGGATCTCTGGGATTCTACCCGCCGGGATGAAGCGTGCATTAGCTTTGGCAATGACCTTGCGGAATTTTTTCTCGCCGCCGAGCACATCGGTCGGAGCGGGGAGAGCACCGAATATGCTCTCTGTGTATTCTGTCCATCTGTCCCAGTCTGCTTTGTTGTGGTTAGTGTATGTTCTATTGTCAGTTGTTATGAATTCAGCAGGCATATCTATCGAGATGATTATGGGAAGGTGATCTGATGCTAATGTCAAAGTAGGTTGCCAGTCTACGTTGTTTATCAGATTTGCGCTAACAATTGTAAGGTCTGGCGAGCTGCAGCACCTTCCCGTAATCCTAGTGGGGGCCTCGTCGTTCGCCGTGCAGAATGTCGATCCGTCTATCTGATCTGCAAGATATTGGCCTCGTCTGTCTTCTGACAGAGCCGATTGCCATAGCTCATGGTGAGCATTGAAGTCTCCTACCACCAACCGATTATCCCCCGTAAGCAGTGAACTGATTTCGGGGAGATATTGCGGTGGGCAACAGGAGACTGGTGGAATATATATGTTGTATATCTGCAGTTCGACGTCGCCTGCTCGGACTGCTATGCCCTGACATTCTAGGGTAGTGTCCACGCTGGTTATGTCTGCTTCGATTAGGCGGTAATGCACGGAGTTGTGTGTGATGAACGCGAGACCACCACCATTACCTCTTGCGCGGTCTCTACGGTGAATGTTGTAGTCTGCATGGTTAATCAAAGCTGAGTTGGAAGTCAGGTTTGTTTCCTGGACCGCGGCTATAGGTATCCTATGCCGGTTCATAAAGTCAGTTATCTCTGCGATCTTTCCGGTTAGACCATTGCAGTTAAGTTGTAAGATTTTAAAATGACGCGGAGGGGTGGACGTAACTCTAGGCGTTAGAGACTGTGCTGTTCTGGCTGGCATATTTGATGTTGCGTGCTGCCTTTGGGGCGGCGGTTGCCGGCGGTTTTATGGTCGAAAAACTCGGCTAGGTGACCCAACTATATGAAAACGACTTCACAGATGAAAGGACATTAGGAGGAAATATAAAGCTTCCCAAGCACTGTTTGCCAGCATAACAGTCTCAAAAATAAGCTGTTGCTGTTTTTGCGAAAGTTATCGAATTTTTTATCATTAGCGATTCGAAAATTTGTTCATTCTCGGATCGTTGGCGATTCGAGATTTTTATAAATGGCGTTTCGAAAAATTAGAAGTTCAGAGTTTGGTTTACTGGCAATGGGTTAACTCCGTATAAAATAATACAAAGCACTTAAGATATTTTTATAAGGAGAAATTTAAGCAGTAAATAAAGTCCCCCTATTAAACAATTTTGAATTGGTTTTTCTACATACTCGTATCTATTTGATTATAACCGATTTGATCTACTTTCGCGAACTCGCCTGGAATTCGCCACGATAACATCTGCGGAACTTTGATATTCCTGTTCTAAAAATCTAAAATTTCAGAACTATAATGATTTTTTAGTGCAAAACAACCTAAAAAAAATAGAAAAAAATTATATCGCGAAAATTGATTTTCTCGAACTTGCCGCGAACTCGAGGCGAGTCCGAGAAATTACATTCGCGAAAATCTGCTTTCGCGAACTCGCCTCGAATTCGCCGCGATATCATCTTCGCGTCTGTGTTTATTGGGTATCTATCAATTTTAAAAATGTCAAATAACAAAGTTGCAAAAAAAAACAAGTTAGAGTCTCAACCTAAGTTAAAAATCTTGAGGCGGACTTTTACAGCTGAAAAAAGCTGGGTAATCTAACCGAGTTTTTCGTCCATAATATATTATTTTTTTTACTTGGATAAAATCGCCAAAAATAAAGTATTCATCGTATTTGTAATAAAACAGTCTAATTTTTAAATGAAAGGATTAAAATTTTCTGATTTTTAAAACTTCTTATAAAAACCCTAATTTGAAAATCAAGTTTCGTAAAAAAATTTCTTCTAAATAGCACTTGAGAAACCAGAATTTTTTTTTTATTATTTTTATTTAGTGCACAAAATAAGTTATATACTTTTCTCAAAAAAAAAAAAAAAAAAAAAAAAAAAAAAAAAAAAAATCCACAACGATGTAACCCCCCACGAAATAAATTCCTGGGTACGGCCCTGCATACTACAAAGTAGCCCCTTCCCGGTATTCTCGGAGAGTTTTTAATTTAGTTTAGTAGTTACGATCACTTTTAATTTAGGCTTTGTGATCACTCTGGTATATAGTTTGGGGAGGTTTTGGAGATTGATCTATTATAACTCCATATCGTCGCATAAAGTGCAATACCGCGTATCCGCTACCACCCAAATTTTACAGGAGACAGTAAAAACTGTTTTAATTCAAAATGGTTCGGAATTTTGCAAACCCACATCCACACCAAGGTAGATTTTTGGATTATATTCTTAATCCAAATATCATTTTGGCGAAAAACAGTTAAATGTGCAGTTATTGGCTTACTTATGTATTTATAAGCGGTTTTGCGTCTTTTATTTTCTTCAATAGTGACGTATATGCGGTTTTGCAGGCGTACGTGAAAACTTTTCTTCAATAAAACAAAGTTATAATCCATTTCGTGTTTATGAAAGTATAATCAACTTTAGTATATTACAGTACAGTTATAAAGGAATAACACCTATTATTCGCGGTATTTGTTCGAAAAATTTCCTTAAAAAAAGCGGTTTTGAAACTGTGTCATTATTTGGAATTGCGTTGTGTGAATTTCAAAATTGTTGCATGAATGGATGGGGACGGACGCCAGGAATGTATTTTTGATGAAATCTCATTTTTGGCAAAAATGTCACGCGATTTTGCACTTTAAACGGCGAGCATTTCAGTCTATATACATATGTATGTCCAATCCAATTACACAAAAATATGTACCCTAGATTTTAACAATATGAGTTGCTTATTTCCGCGGTGCAATAATACAAAATATGGCTGCAAAGACGGTGATATAAAATTTTTCCAATTTCCGACGATACCCTTTATTCGCGGAGAGTGGATGAAGATTTGTGGAGTGAGCGAAGAGGAGCTACCGGAAGTTCCATAAATCTGCTCACTAGTGCCCTTTCTCTTTCTGTCCTTTGATTCCTGAAATACCCAAACTTTCAAACAAAAATCTACGCATTCAAAAAATAAAAGTCTGGCATCGCTATACTCCAAAACTGACATAAGATCAAACTTCAAAAAATCTGCTTTTTAATCAAAAAGGCAGCGTCAAAATGACAATGCACATACCTGTATTTTTTATACCATGGGTCGTGCCTTTGAGTCTAGTCTTATAAAATACTCAAAGATAAAAATGGCGGAAATAAAAGTGATTTTGTAGTTAGCCGTAGAAGGAAACTATTTGAAATTACAGTAGACGCTTACAAATTAGAACTCTCAGTAATTCGAATTTCAAGAAATTAGAATCAAGTTTTTGAATACATTACACGCTCTGAAATTAGAATCGAAAATTCTAATTTCAGAGCGTATTTTGTTTTTTTGTTACAAAATAGATATACATAAAAAAGGGAATCCCCAATTTATTCATATTACGCTCGGTAGTCGTTGAATTTTCATCGCTATCTGTACCCTTGTTTTAATTTTTGTTTGAATTTGATAATTGGAGTTTTTGTTTTTTGTACCTTTTTTTGACTTAGCGCATAAATACATATATGATGAGTCTTAGAGGGATCTAAGGTGAAACAGCTGTAGTTACATCCATGCTTAAAAAGTTTTTTCTAGTTTCTAAAAAATATAAAAAAATACATATATGTATATTGGATTGCTACCTTATGTTTTTTCGTTTTTATGAATAAAATTGAATAAGACAAAATTTCATTGTAGTTTTTCAATGCAAATTGACCTAAATTTTAAGCAGGGTGCGAAGAACGCTCAAAATAAACTCACTCAAACGAATTATCACTCTACAATTCTGAGCTATGCCACGCTCTCACGAGCGCAAATACACAGTGACAACGAACGCAAATGAACGAACGTCAACAGCGATCGATGGGTCTCTGCAGTGGCGATAAACTCTTACATAAATTCATTTTAAAATGAGAGATCATTTGAAAATTCATTTTTTGAAAATTCATTCTATGAGTTTATTTTATAATTTTTTGCGCTAGCGATCATTTTTTGAGTTTATCATTTTTTGATCGCTCTTTGAGTTTATCATTTTATGCGTTCACAAGGGTTTTTTTGTGAGGTTTAAGCAGCTAATGGCATCGTGAAGGCGCAGATTTGGATGATGGCGTGCGTTTATTAGACCATAAATATGATGTATGTATGTATGTACATACATATTCATGCATGTGTGTACGTATATATGGATGTACATTAGAGTGCGTTTAAAATTCAAATTAACGATATTTTACTGTATCGCCCCCTCAATCTGTAGTAACATGGTCAAAGATATCACACATAAATTTTGGTCCCGATTGGTGGCGGTTGCGTGGCGCATTGAGGTCAAAGTTCAGAAAACTCTATGAAGGGTCAAAAAATCAAAATATTTTTTTTAAATATCTAATACCCAAAATTAATTCTTCTATACCCAATGATAACAAATATAAATTTTGGTTCCGATTTATGACGGTTTAGTGGTGTTTTAAGGGGGTCAATGTTCAGATTGCCATAGAAGACTTACATTTTTAGTGTCGCATATGGTAATCTGAACTTTGACCCCCTTGAAACACCAGTAAACCGTCATAAATCGGGACCAAAATTAATATTTGTTATCATTGGGTATAGAAGTACTGATTTTGGGTATTAGATAATTAAAAAAAATATTTTGATTTTTTGACCCTTCATAGAGTTTTCTGAACTTTGACCTCAATGCGCCACGCCTTAACCGCCACCAATCGGGACCAAAATTTATGTGTGATATCTTTGACCATGTTACTACAGATTGAGGGGGCGATACAGTCTTTTTATGAACTTTTAAATTTTTCATACAAATTAAAAGCACCCTAATGTACATACATATGTATGTACATATTTATAATATTTTAAAAAGCCTTAGCTCTCATAGCGATAGGCATGTATATGTATGTAGGTATATCGAGTTTAAATTTTATTAAGTATGTATTTATTCAAACTAATTAAATTATTAAATTTATTTAAATTAATATTTATAAAAATTTATAATTACATACCGATGTACATACCTACATACATATATATTTATGTACATTTGTAGTCTATATGTATGAGTTAAGGGTTGTTAAATATTTTATTTAACATAAATACCTACATACAACAATTGAGCGTTCAAAAATAAGTTCGCATTTTATTTATTTGTACACATGTATGTATATACATTCCAAATGGAAAATATCATTACCCGCATTCCATTATTGAATAGACATACATATGTGCATGCATTAATATTATATCATATCGTCGTACCATACGAAAACTAACATCAAATTTTTTGTGGCTGACGAAAAGTAAAAAGTTCAAGTTTTGGACGACGAAAAGTAATAAAATCGAGTTTTGGCGGACGAAAAGTAATAAAATACACTTTTGGCTGACGAAAACTATCAATTTCGTTTAAACAACAACAATTTTAATGTAAAAACAGTATATAATTACTGATACTTTTCGTCAGCCAAAAGTCGATTTTATTACTTTTCGTCAGCCAAAACTCGATTTTATTACTTTTCGTCGGCCAAAAGTCAAATGTTCTACTTTTCGTACAGAATTTTTTTATTGATAGCTTTCGCCAGAAATTTTAAATATGTTAGTTTTCGTAAGGTACGACGATATGTACAATTTAATAAAATCCGAACTTGTATTTTGAACGTACGCTCAGTTGTTCAATTCCAGTTTTAAAGTAAAATCTAAAGATGTAGGTACCTATGTATGTATGTTAAATAAAATATTTATATAGACTGCATATCGACGGCTATTTCAAAAATTGTTTGAAAAACGTCTTCATATCTACATATGTACATACATACATACATATATCATATTTATGGTCTAATAAACGCACGCCATCATCAAAAAACTGCGCCTTCACGATGTCATTAGCTGCTTAAACCTCACAAAAAACCCTTGTGAACGCATAAAATGATAAACTCAAAGAGCGATCAAAAAATGATAAACTCTAAAAATGATCGCTAGCGCAAAAAATTATAAAATAAACCCAAAGAGTGAATTTACCAGAGAAATTGTACGATAATTCATTTTTGAGTGAATTTATGCATTGAGTTTATCGCCACCGCTATGAGCGATCGATTGCTGTTGTGCGTTAGTTCGCTCGTTATTTGTTTGTTATACGTTTTTCTTTGAATATTTGTTTGTGATTTGAGAAGAATGTGTTTTTGAGCGTTCGAGTGAGTTTTTCCGTACCCTGATTTTAAGGTTTTATTGAAATAAAAAACGTCCAGGAATTAGAATTTTTCAGAAATTAGAATCACCCTAAAAACAAAGTGGTTCTAATTTGTGAGCGTCTACTGTATAAAGTTTGTTTGCGTTTTCCCAAAAAAATTTTTTTGAGATAATTCCCTATTGAATAAAACGTGCGATATGGTTGAGCTTTTGCCTACTCTCATCTTCAATTTGACATAAAATAGCATTCTGCCCAAATAAATTAATTTTTAGTTGACTCCGTTTTTTGTTAATAATTTTTTATTGAAATAAATACCGCATTCGGATTCCTATCCTTATATCGAAACGAGTCGATTGAAAAATTTACCAATTTTAGTCGTCGCAAGCTAAGCTACATAGATCTTTAAAAACTTTTCACTTATAGTTATATTCAGTGACATATTTGTTGACCAGTTATATGCAAACTTTGCATGCGTTTGTGCGCTTTCCGCAGATGATACAACAGTTTTACATTATTCGCAATGAGAGTACTTGCACAATTTTTGGCTATCTGACCTTCTTTGCTGCTATTCGAATTTCGCGATAGCTCCACATTCTCACAAACTTCGGCGCATACTGAGGTATGGTGAAGATGCAGTCGTAAGAGTTCTTGTGTTATAAAATATTTCGAACATATTTTACATGGATAAAATTTTTTCGTTTCCGATGGCATTGCAGCTTCCACTTTCGTTCCTTTATAATCATGACACACTTCCAAATGTTGCAACATTTTTGGTTTACTCGATTTTGTTCTATTACAGATTTTACATTTTAGATATGCTTGGAATGGCATGTGCATGAAACGATGCCGCTGAAGTTCAGCATATTTCGTAGTATGTTGTACATCCATACAATCGAGACAGAGATAGGACTGTTCATTTTCCAGCATTTGAAAACTAGTTTGTATGGCATTTTTGATATTGTGGTCGTTGAAGACGTGAGTACGCCAATTGGACTGTTGGGCGAATTCCTTTCCACATTCAGGGCAAAGGTAATGGATGCTTGCTTCTAGTAATAATTTACTTTCGGATTTGTTTTTTTCACACTGTGAGGACAAATTATTCCCATATGTTATGACTTGATCTAGTGATTCGATGTTAGCTTCATTTTCGGTCCCGATACTTTGTCTAAATCTTTTCCTTGAAGGTGTTCGCACAATATTATACGACTGTAGTTGTATCTCCTCCTTCATGGTATTTATTTCTATACTTACAATAAGCTCGTGCTCAGTTTTAGTTGGATATTCCCTTGCCAGCGTTTCTTGCTGCTGTAAGTTTCGCACAGCCGGCCTCATAGATTTTATGTGATTTTCCTTCTTCTCATCACCTCGGTGTAGAGCCACGTCTGATTCCTCTTCGATGGCTTCGAAAATGTCAGCGCAGAGATCTTCAAAATCTTCTTCCGTGGTAGATTCAGTAGGCTGAGACGTATTTGCCGTTGCAGTTATGGCTTCACCTATCAATATGTTTTGCTGATCCGCTTTATGATAATCTTTAATTATTCCAACATTACTTTTACCACAATCTATTCTGATATTTTGTTCCTGTTCTTTTTGCCTTTGCTGCATAGTGGGATGTCCTTTTTTTTGCAGTAGAGAATCATTATCTTTGTACCGTCTCAAAATTGCGTCCAATTCCGTATTTAAACGATCATTAATTTTTGCTCCCCATTCAACAGGTTTTTTGATAAAAGCTTTTGCTTCGTTAAAATGTCGCGGATGAGCATAAATGAAATGACGAAATATTTCTGATTTAAACGACTTTTTTACCAAACAGAATGCACATTTAAAATACAACCGAAAAGGTAAATGTGTAAAGCGATGGCGCTTCAATTTTGGTTGTTCGTTTGTGTATAATAATTTGCGACATTGCAAGCAATAATGGTTGCGTGAACCCGAAATGCGATGCATACGCATATCATTTGAAGTCGATGGATGATAATCCAAATGTCGCAACCATTGGTCGTATTTATCGATATCTTTACCGCATTGTGGACAAATGAAACGTAGATAGAATTCGGTATTCACGCGTGGATCACGCAGGCGCTCTTCAACATTTAATAATTGCTTATGTTCTTGCTGTAAACTAAGCGAATTGGTAATAACAGAATCGGTAGCGACGCCCGTGGTGGAGATTATAACAGTTGTGGCTCCAATCTCATTATCGCTCTGTCCTATATCTTCCGCTGACATTATTTGCCGGCTATGGAAACGGTAGAGATGCTCACATAACGCACGCTTGCGCGTGAAGCCACCTTTGCAATGCCGACAACGATAGGTGCGATTAAAAGGTAAATGGAGAAAACGATGATATTGGAGTAATGCTATAGCTCGATTGGCATTAGCTACCCATTTGTGACAAACCTGGCATTCGTGAAAACTATCACTGATTACTTTGAAATCGAAATCAGATGGAGTTTTGTGTAGGTAATCATGCTCTTCATTGAGATGCCGTCGCCAGTCTTGTTGAAACTCGAATTCTACACCACACTCAGGACATACGAATGTCATATGAGTCTCCAAGCGCGGATTCGCAAAATCATTGTATGATTTTCTAGCCAGAAAAGTGCCGGACATTTTCCATTGAAAGACGCTATATTAGCCTCTGCACATTGGCATGATTTAAGGGTAATTTAGGCAAAAATCGTTGTTTTGGCGTTAATTACCCTTAAATAACGTTGTTTCGCCATACAAAAATGCCAGCTGAAATTATAGTGCAACTCTAATAGTGCAACTCTAATGAACCGTATGCAGATGCGTATGCGTGTGCGTGTCACTGACAGCCGTGTGCCTACCTGTGTTTAAATGAGGCAAACTCCAGTGGCACGGATGTAAATGCACCACACGCATAGAAAATTCGAAGATGATTTCGAACACGCATTCGAATGCAGCTAAGTTGAAAACTTTCTACTTCTATGCGTTTTCTATGCGTTTCGCAGCCAATATTAATTTGGTTGCTACATCGGTATACATATTTAATCGTAAAAACTTCGTTAAATTGATTTAAAGTGAAGTAGTGAAAATTTGTTTGCCAGCAGAAATGTTAATTAAAAGGTGTTTTAAATATATTTAGAAATGGTTAATATTAATTATATGTTAATTACTATCTGCATATCCATGTACATAGTACATGAATTTAAATTACATATACATATGTAGTTACCCGTGTAAAAATACATAATGGAAACTTAAATAAGTTTAACTGTGAAAAAATATTTAAGTGAAATGAGTACTCTTTTGAATAGGCAGTTTTCGCCTTGGTATAACAGAACACCAGATTTCAGAGGTTGTGCATATATGTACATACATATTTGTATTAACCAAAATTTATAGTCTGATATTTTAAGGCAAAGAAACTGTGTCTTACAATACATAAAAATCAATGTATAGCAATTTGGCAATGTGGCCGCTGTGGCGCAATGGGTAGAGCACTCGCCTGCTACACCAGAGGCCTCGGGTTCTAACCCCAGTCCGGACAAACACCAAAAAAATTTGTCTAATTATTTAAAAAACAATTATTGGGTTTTTAGAAATACCGGTAACCTTTCGACAGTGGGCGGCTTACCCTCCGAGTGTATTTCTTCCATGAAAAAGCTTCTCACAAAAAATGCATTCGCCGTTCGGGGCCGGCATAAAACTGTAGGTCCACCCAATTAGCAAAAACAAAAGGAGCACTTCTCGAATTGGGAGAGAAGCTCGGTCATTAAACTCGTCAGAGTTATAATAGCGCCAGTGTATTATATTATTATTAATTTGGAACTGATCCACTTCACGGGTTTTCATCAAATTAAAGAAACACTAACTTCCCTTTCCAAAAACAAATCACGTACTCGAATGTTACTTTTTTTTTAATAATTTTAAAGTATTCCTTATATACGGCAATAACACTTCCTATCATAATTAATATCAATTCTAAATCGTCATCCACTATACATTTTATTATATCTTTCGCGAATTGGTAAAATATGTATTTTCAAAAATAACAATGGCGGGAATTGTAATACTCTAAGCACATTCGAACCGGCGAGCGACAAGCAGCAAGCTGTCAAAATTAAAATGCACACGTTCTTATGGGCGCACACATTTTAACGCCAGCACGACTTCACGGCAGAAGGGTTGCATTTGTCGCTGCCGCCAATATAGAGCTATTTCTAATTTGACACGCGACAATGCACATGTACAGGCAGAAACGTGTGTATGTATGCATTTTAAATACGTGGCCATGTTCAACGCCGTCGTCTTTAAAATATTTCAAATGTTTACTTCAGACGACGTTTGATGATATGAAGTTGGTCGACAGATGCTGCTCTGCAGTTGCCGGTTCGAATGTGCTTAGAGTATAAATATGTATGTAGTGTAATTGATAGACGCAACCATGCGCATACTCTGGAGCAGCCAGGGCCGCACGCAAGAAAACGTTTAGATGCGCATACGCACACGCATTCGCATACGGTGCATTAGAGTTGGACTATAATGAACCGTATGCAGATGCGTATGCGTGTGCGTGTCACTGACAGCCGTGTTGCATACCTGTGTTTAAATGAGGCAAACTCCAGTGGCACGGATGTAAATGCACCACACGCATAGAAAATTCGAAGATGATTTCGAACACGCATTCGAATGCAGCTAAGTTGAAAATTTTCTACTTCTATGCGTTTTCTATGCGTTTCGCAACCAATATTAAGTTGCTTGCTACATCGGTATACATATTTTTTGGTAAAAAATTCGTTGAATTGATTTAAAATGAAGTAGTCAAAGTGTGTTTGCCAGAAGAAAAGTTAATTAAATGGGGTTTTAAATATATTTAGAAATAGTTAATAATTAAAATATATGTTAATTACTATCTGCATACCCATGGACATAGTACATGAATTTAAATTACATATACATATGTAGTTACCCGTGTGCAAATTAGCCATGGGTAATGGCGCAATTTTTTGGCGCTGATACAATAACTCCAGCGCCACTCGTGGCGCCAACTCACGTTACTGGCGCAATAACACCTTTAGCGCAATTGTCATGGAATAATCGATAAATAACATTTTTTCGCTTGTTACTGTTCACCATCCCCGGTTTATTTCTTTTGGCGCAATTCTGCTTACATTTACGTGGGCACAATTAATTTAAATTTTCATAATCATTTGGAAATATATTCCGTATATTTGTGAAAATATGCTGGAAATTAGAGTCACTTAGATCACTATCAAGCATACATAATTGTGACGGTGTCATACGTATACATATACTATGGTGCTGTTATTGGCGTTGTGGTTGCGCCATTTTACACTAGCGCTATATTGGTGCTGGTGTTAGCGCACGAAATTGAGCCGGTTTTATATTACAAAATTGAGTTGGCGCAATTTTGAGTTGGCGCTATATTGAGTTGGCGCTATATTGAGTTGGCGCATTTCCCAAATCGGAGTTAGCGCAATAACGCCAGGGTTGGTGTTAGCGCAATTGCGCCGCGCAACGCAGTGTTACCCATGCCTACAATACATAAAAATCGACGGAAAGCAATTTTGCTATGTGGCCGCTGTGGTGCAATGGGTAGAGTACTCGCCTGCTATACCAGAGGTTTCGGGTTCTAACCCCCGTACGGACAAACTCCAAAAAAAAATATTCTAATTAATTAAAACCCAATTATTGGGTTTTTAGAAATAGCGGTTACCCTTCGGCACCCTCCGAGTATATATCTGCCATGAAAAAGCTTCTCACAAAAAATGCATTCGCCGTTCGTAGCCGGCACGAAACTGTAGGTCCACCCAATTAGGAAAAACAAAAGGAGCACTTCTCGAATTGGGAGAGAAGCTCGGTCAGTAAACTCGTCAGAGTTATAATAGCGCCAGTGTATTATTATTATTATTATTAATTTGGAATGATCCACTTCACGGGTTTTGATCAAATTAAAAAAAAAACACTAACTTCCCTTTCCAATTACAAATCACGTACCCGAGTGGTACGTTTTTTTTTTTTAATAATTTTAAAGTATTCCGTATATACGGCAATAATACTTCCTATCATAATTAATATCAATTCTAAATCGTCATTCATTATACATTTTATTGAATCTTTCGCGAATGAATCTGTCGGGAATGGTATATATGTAGTGTAATTGACAGACGCAACCATGCGCATACACTGGAGCAGTCAGGGCCGCACGCAAAAAAATGTTTAGATGCGCATACGCACACGCATTCGCATACGGTGCATTAGAGTTGGACTATTACCCTTGAAATGCGCATTTCCGCTAATAGCCCAGTTAGTCGAGAACGTAAACCCGTGTACCGTGTCAGCTGATCCAACCTATTTCATGGGATTTGTATGTAACCGATTATTCAACGACTCAGAAGCCCGTACCGCAGAAATCAAAATCATTTTGATTTTTTACGTAAAACGTGTCAGCTGATAGCTCGCATGGTTGCAAGGTAGAAGGGTTGCCAGTTGAACATTTTTAGTTATTAAATATTTAAACAGTAATTTTCACAGCATTATACAACTAAGGCACTCTGCACACGAGGCGTATCGTCATAGACGCGTACGAGACATTTCATGTAGCGTCGATTTCTCTACGCCTCAAGATCTGCACACGAAGCGACATGAAACTTCGCTGCACAAAACAAACAAACAAATTAATAATACGGTATTTGCTTTAAATTTCGAAGCTTTAAATAGAAAAGATGAAAAATTTTACGGAATCTTCCATTTTCTTTCATTATACACTGATTTTTTCCGATTTTTTACACAAATTTTACTGCTTTCATAAATTCCACCAAGTGGAAAAATGTAAACAAACATCTTCTTCTTCCTGTTTTCTAAGCGTAGTACGCCTAGCTACCAGCACTGCTTTACGCCAAGCGACATGTAGCCAGCATACTTTGACGAATGCTTGAAGCTGACGACTCGTGTGCAGCCCTCAATTGAAATATACGTGCGCGACATCAAAGCGTACAGCTTTCGTCTGTAGTATCTAATACGCGTCTAAAGCAGTACGCTCCGTGTGCAGAGTGCCTAACTCAACAAGATTGTAAAATGTTATCGAATATACATATATGTGTTCACATGGAAAACATAGTATGTCACTTAAACGAACCATTTATTATTACTTTAATTTTTAAAAAGAAAGGAAAGAAAACGTTGCAAGTACTTACAAAAAGAGCGTCAATGTCAAATTAAGAGTAAAAACGGGAAAAAGAGAAAATTATCAACCAAAGTAATTGAACACAAAATCGTAAACATTCGCAAGGATACGAATGAATGATACGCTGTTTTGACAATTTGATTTTTAGGTTAGGTTGTAATTGAAATTTTTGAAATTGGAAACGAATGGAAATAACTGAATTAGGAAAACAAAATTCTACTTTTGGCTATTCCACAACATCATCAAGATTCGTTTTTGCGCTAACTTATTTAGTACACAATTAGAAATTTGCGTGTAAAATGTTTGTATATTTCCAATTGAAATTTTTGTGATAATATATTTTTGACACTTCTATTTTTTTAAAGCTGCTAGTAGTTGCAAGTGAAAATTTTACTTGCAGCTTTTATCAACTCTCTCGAGGTCTTACTCTCTCAATTTGGCTCTCTTTTGCGAATTTTTTGGGTTATTGAACATAAATTCGTAACTATTCATAAAAATATGTAAAAATTTTAAGATATTGAACATTCCTAATAAATGAAGATATTACTGAAAATTAAAGCAAAAATTGTATTTAACCACATATGGTGGCTGTATTTTCTTAATTGATAATAACTCTTGGTGGTCTTCTTGTGCAAATTTCTACAAAACCGGGAAAAGTGTCAATTAAAGTGACGTCACATTAATACGATCCACAATTTGTCACCACCTATTTATACTAGAAGAGATATGAGTTACAGAAACTCAGTACAGATTTCTTAATTAAGCACACATTTTTGTGAGAATCTTGTTGCTTCCCAATATAGTTTTTTTTTATGGATTTTCAATTTTGTAAATTTAATGTTCTGACTGTGTTTTTTGTTATTTTATGTTTTAGCCCTTGATAACTATCACCAAGGCTTGATGGAAATATATTGGGTTTTTAGAAATAGCGGGTACCCTTCGGCACCCTCCGAGTATATATCTGCCATGAAAAAGCTTCTCACAAAAAATGCATTCGCCGTTCGTAGCCGGCACGAAACTGTAGGTCCACCCAATTAGGAAAAACAAAAGGAGCACTTATCGAATTGGGAGAGAAGCTCGGTCAGTAAACTCGTCAGAGTTATAATAGCGCCAGTGTATTATTATTATTATTATTAATTTGGAATGATCCACTTCACGGGTTTTGATCAAATTAAAAAAAAAACACTAACTTCCCTTTCCAATTACAAATCACGTACCCGAGTGGTACGTTTTTTTTTTTTAATAATTTTAAAGTATTCCGTATATACGGCAATAATACTTCCTATCATAATTAATATCAATTCTAAATCGTCATTCATTATACATTTTATTGAATCTTTCGCGAATTGGTAAAATATGTATTTTCAAAAATAAAAATGTCGGGAATGGTATATATGTAGTGTAATTGACAGACGCAACCATGCGCATACACTGGAGCAGTCAGGGCCGCACGCAAAAAAATGTTTAGATGCGCATACGCACACGCATTCGCATACGGTGCATTAGAGTTGGACTATTACCCTTGAAATGCGCATTTCCGCTAATAGCCCAGTTAGTCGAGAACGTAAACCCGTGTACCGTGTCAGCTGATCCAACCTATTTCATGGGATTTGTATGTAACCGATTATTCAACGACTCAGAAGCCCGTACCGCAGAAATCATAATCATTTTGATTTTTTACGTAAAACGTGTCAGCTGATAGCTCGCATGGTTGCAAGGTAGAAGGGTACCCAGTTGAACATTTTTAGTTATTAAATATTTAAACAGTAATTTTCACAGCATTATACAACTCAACAAGATTGTAAAATGTTATCGAATATACATATATGTGTTCACATGGAAAAAATAGTATGTCTACTTAAACGAACCATTTATTATTACTTTAATTTTTAAAAAGAAAGGAAAGAAAACGTTGCAAGTACTTGCAAAAAGAGCGTCAATGTCAAATTAAGAGTAAAAACGGGAAAAAGAGAAAATTATCAACCAAAGTAATTGAACACAAAATCGTAAACATTCGCAAGAAAACAGCTGATACGCTGTTTTGATAATTTGATTTTTAGGTTAGGTTGTAATTGAAATTTTTGAAATTGGAAATGAATGGAAATAACTGAATTAGGAAAACAAAATTCTACTTTTGGCTATTCCACAACATCATCAAGATTCGTTTTTGCGCTAACTTATTTAGTACACAATTAGAAATTTGCGTGTAAAATGTTTGTATATTTCCAATTGAAATTTTTGTGATAATATATTTTTGACACTTCTATTTTTTTAAAGCTGCTAGTAGTTGCAAGTGAAAATTTTACTTGCAGCTTTTATCAACTCTCTCGTGGTCTTACTCTCTCAATTTGGCTCTCTTTTGCGAATTTTTTGGGTTATTGAACATAAATTCGTAACTATTCATAAAAATATGTAAAAATTTTAAGATATTGAACATTCCTAATAAATGAAGATATTACTGAAAATTAAAGCAAAAATTGTATTTAACCACATATGGTGGCTGTATTTTCTTAATTGATAATAACTCTAGGTGGTCTTCTTGTGCAAATTTCTACAAAACCGGGAAAAGTGTCAATTAAAGTGACGTCACATTAATACGATCCACAATTTGTCACCACCTATTTATACTAGAAGAGATATGAGTTACAGAAACTCAGTACAGATTTCTTAATTAAGCACACATTTTTGTGAGAATCTTGTTGCTTCCCAATATAGTTTTTTTTTATGGATTTTCAATTTTGTAAATTTAATGTTCTGACTGTGTTTTTTGTTATTTTATGTTTTAGCCCTTGATAACTATCACCAAGGTTTGATGGAAATATATTGGGCAGCAACAAAATTACAAGAAAAATGTGATTTAATTACCAACTAAGCCGTAAAAAGTAACTAAATTAATAAAAAAAAAAAAGAAAAAGTCGTCAACGCCAAATTTAAAAACGATTACATTAGTATTTTCTTGTCATTTGGCAAATAATGCACAGTTGTGTATTGAAGAGTAATCCGGATAACACTTTGAAGATTAGTAAAATTCTTGTTTATTCAAAAATGAGAAAATGGCAACCCTGACAAAATGTAAGCAAACTATAATAGTCTAGTTAGTCGAGAACGTGTGGTCCGCCCGCTGACGCAAACGCCCGTATGCAATTTTTAGGATTTTTTGAGCCCGTAGGGCAACGGAGAAATCAGCTGTTTTACTCACACATATTTTCATATATATATAATTTGTTTACATTTTGGCAGGGTTGCCATTTAGTCATTTTTGAACAAACAAGATTTTTACTAATCTTCAAAGTGTTATCCAGATTACTCTTCAATACACAACTGTGCATTATTTGCCAAATTATAAGAAAATATTAATTTAATCATTTTTAAAGTTGTCGTTGACGACTTTTTTATACTCAGCTGTACTAGTACACAGAGTATTATAGTTTTAATCACATAACGGTGGATTGTAACAGAATGAAATAATCGAGATAGATATAAACTTATATATATCAAAATTATCAGGGTGAAAAGAGAAATCGTTTGAGCCATGTCCGTCCGTCCGTCCTTCTGTAAACACTCTAACTCGGGCAAAAATTGAGATATTTTGATGAAATTTGAAATGCAAGTTGGTATCGACACTGGGACGGCTAGTATTAAAAATGGGCGAAATCGGACCACAACAGTCACTAATATAGCTGGAGCGATGAAATTTGACCCACGTATTGAGCTTAGGCCCCTATGAAGAAATTTGATAAAATTTTGGAAAATGGGCGGTGCCACGTCACTTATTAAGGGTCAAACATTGAAAGTTTTATATGTCATAACTCAGAAACCGTTGAAGATATATCGATGAAATTTGGTATGCGCGATTTACTTACTTAGACAAATGTTTTGACTGAAAATTGTTAAAATCGGTTGACGGCCACGCCCACTTTTATATATGTGTATTATGAGACCTAATAAAAACATTTTAAGCGATATCTCTGTCAAATATAAAGATATATCGATGTTTTTGTTTTGGCCAGTCTTCGTTTTATGATTCTAAGTTTTGTTGAGATTTTTGGCCTTATTTTAATTAAAAAGAATGTTTTGTATATTTGATATATCATTGAAATTTTATAGCAGAAGTCGAACTGTGGACATAAAACGAAAAACAGAAAAATTTTGGAAAATGGGCGTGGCACCGCCTCTTTTTAGAAGCAGGAATATACGAGATTTCTTGGCCTATAACTCAACAAATAATTCAGATATTATGACGAAACTTGGTGTGTATAATTATATTACTTGTGGTAATACATGTTGAAAATTTTAGCGAAAGCGGTTGACGACCACGCCCTCTTTTATATATGGGTATTATAAACTGACCTAATAAAAACATTTTAAGCGATATCTTTGTCAAATATAAAGATAATTCATTGAAATTTTGTAGCATGAGTTCCACAATAGACCGGAAACAAGAAATAGAAAAATTTTGGAAAATGGGCGTGGCACCGCCTCTTTTCACACAAAGGGATATACGAGATTTCTTAGCCTATAACTCGACAAATAATTGAGATATTATGACGAAACTTGGTTTATGCACTTTTATAACTTGTGTTAATAGACAAATAATTGAGATATTATGACGAAACTTGGTTTATACACTTTTATAATTTGTGTTAATAGACACGCAAAAATTTATTGAAATCGGTTTATGACCACGCCTACTTTTTAACAAAGATAATTCTGGAACACCCTTTGGGAGTTGGTAACGTGACATCTTTGTAACTAGAAGTCATAAGGGAATAAGATTTTGCACAAAAAATAATATTCATATGCTTAGTTGGGAGACTGATAAAAATTTTGAAAATGGGCGTGGCTAATTTTGTAATTGTAATTTGTAGCTGCCCAATATATTTCCATCAAACCTTGGTGATAGTTATCAAGGGCTAAAACATAAAATAACAAAAAAACACAGTCAGAACATTAAATTTACAAAATTGAAAATCTATAAAAAAATTATATTGGGAAGCAACAAGATTCTCACAAAAATGTGTGTTTAATTAGGAAATCTGTACTAAGTTTCTGTAACTCAAATCTTTTCTAGTATAAATAGGTGGTGACAAAGTGTGGATCATATTAGTGTAACATCACTTTAATTGACACTTTCCCCGGTTTTGTTACAGAAACTCAGAACTATTGTGGCAATTTATAACTTTTTGATGTAGAAAAGTTGCACAAGAAGACCACCAAGGGTTATCAATTAAGAAAATACAGCCGCCATATGTGGTTAAATACAATTTTTGCTTTAATTTTAGTAATATCTTCATTTATTAGGAGTGTTCAATATCTCAAAATTTTTACATATTTTTACGAATAGTTACGAATTTATGTTCAATAACCCAAAAAATTCGCAAAAGAGAGCTAAATTGAGAGAGTAAGACCTCGAGAGAATTGATAAAAGCTACAAGTAAAATCTTCACTTGCAACTACTTGCAGCTTTAAAAAAATAGAAGTGTCAAAAATATATGATCATAAAAATTTCAATTAGAAATATACAAACATTTTAAACGCATATTTCTAATTGTTTACTAAATAAATTAGCGCAAAAAGGAATCTTGACGATGTTGTGGAATAGCCAAAGTAGATTTTTTTCCTAATTCAGTTGTTTCCATTCATTTCCAATTTCAAAAATTTCAATTACAATCTAACCTAAAAATCAAATTGTCAAAACAGCGTATCAGCTGCTTTCTTGCGAATGTTTACGATTTTGTGTTCAATTACTTTGGTTGATAATTTTCTCTTTTTCTCGTTTTTACTCTTAATTTGACATTGACTTGCAAGTAAAGTTGTTGAACAAAGCTATTATCTTGTTATTAATTTATATACATATATATTTACATTTTGTTTGGGATTTAAAAAAAAAATTTATAAACGTTTTCTTTCCTTTCTTTTTAAAAGTTAAAGTAATAATAAATGGTTCGTTTAAGTAGACATACTATTTTTTCCATGTGAACACATATGGCTAGCGCAGAACTAAACTGGTCTATCTAACAAAATACAAAATTGGAGAAAACAGATGAAACGCGTTTTAATGCGGTGTGCGTTTATTGATTTATGTTAAGTGAATATTGTAAATTATTATGTTAGCTTAATAGTTAACTTAACATTCTGCATTAAAAAAAATTATTATAGAAACGTTTTTTATATAATATTTATAAGTAACAAGAAAACTTGTTTCATAGACCAATTTAGAATTTTCAATTTTTAAGGAAGTTTGAACTACAAATTGAAAATTATATGAATAAAGTAAAAAATATGTGAAAGGAAGTACTTTAATTACAAAAATAACATACACATGTTCGTAAATGATCACCTCTGCATGAAAAGTAACAGTAACTACTAGTTTTCTCCACGGCGGGCTGGTAGAAAATCTTCTGGATTGTTTTCTGTTTCATCTCTGCGGTTTACATGTGAAGAGACAGGTAAAAGGAGTGATGAATCGGTGGTACTAATTTCAACTTTTTTTTTTATGTCGTGCATTGTTTTGAATTTCAAAACGCGTATGTCGCTGCCCTGATCTGGTGTAAAATTCTTCAGGAACTCTATGAAATCATGTAGGTTCACGCTAGATTTCTTTATATCGACGGATATATATGTTTCACAATAACCATCATTAAACTGCATCACAGATTCACCCTTGACAAATTTTGCCTTTCGCATTTGGGAAATTTTTCCACCGTCGTCTACTATACTCTGGTAGTCCCTGAACATTGGCCGTCGTTCGTCCAATGACATAAATTTCCCCAAAATATTATTAACATCAAAAGGAGCATGCTTTCTACAATTTTTAACCAATTCCATCCACTCATCTGGTGTAAGATCATACTGGTCTATGGTAGTCTATGCTAGTTGGACCACTTTAGAATTTCTTGAAATGACAAAAGGACGTGAATTCTAAAGTGACATTTTTATCGTTTGGACACTTTGGTGCAGAAATAAGACCTACATCAATTTTGCACGGATAAATTTATGATTTTCAAGTTCAAAAATGTGCATAACTCGATTTCTGAAAAAATGTTAGATAGACCAGTTTAGTTCTACGCTAGCCATATATGTATATTCGATAACATTTTACAATCTTGTTGAGTTAGAGCGCTTTCACATTACTCGGTGCGGAATCGGATCGACATTTTTGGTTTTTACCGAAAGTATACCGAAACCTTACCGACCACATGTATTTCAATTGGCACTTTCACATTAGTGTTGCATTAATGAAATCGGAGCGGATTAATTTCGGTATACCGCAGCGCGGTAAGACCGGTCAGTAAAATTTGAGGAATTACTGCATACATTTTTGCGGCGTAATAAAAGAAGAAGAACAAAGTCAGTAAAAAACTCGTTTCGGCTATAAATGTAGCAAGTTATAATGTCTTCGTCTTCGCTAGAAGACATTATTGTTATTATTGAGTGATTTTTTGAAGTTAAAAATTTTGTTTTGCAAATTTCGATGTTTGTTTCCCTATTTTCTGCCGATAACGCACCGAAAGTATTCCCACAAGTGTGAAAAACACAGCAACGCGGAATCGTTTCGGTAAGCTGAAAATACCGAGCAAAAAATGTCGATCCGATGTCGTACCGAGTAATGTGAAAAGGCCCTTAGTTGTATAATGCGGTGAAAATTACTGTTTAAATATTTAATAACTAAAAATGTTCAACCGGCAACCCTTCTACCTTGCAACCATGCGAGCGATCAGCTGACACGTTTTTACGTAAAAAATTAAATTGATTTTGATTTCTGCGGTACGGGCATCTGCGTCGTCCGTCGTTGAATAATCGGTTACATACAAATCCCATTGAATAGGTTGGATCAGCTGACACGGTACACGGGTTTACGTTCTCGACTAACTGGACTATTAATAAAGCTGATGCCAGATAGAACTTCGTATTGCGCTACCTGACACTTTCTGCGTAACAGCTGAGATAAAATACATGTATCTGTATGAGGTTTCTCACATAACAAAAAGTAACGCAACACCGAAGTTACGTAAAGCACAAAGTTGCCCAAATCTCAACTTTTGGGCGCGTTGAAATATTTTTTCAGTTTCCCTTTACTTAAAATGTAAATAAACAAATTTAAATTTCATACAATTGGAAAATAATTTAATAGGTTTTTATTTTCTTATTTATTTTTTTTTAGAAATAAAACATAAAATGACAGATTTTTCAGAAAATAAAGATTTTTTGAGTGATGTTACAACGTTCATTTTGGAATAGGTCTTCAGTTTTGCATTTTTTGACATAGAAAAAGGCGTAAAGCAAAGCGAAAAAAGTTTTATGTGGAATCAGCTTAACTTAAGAAATTACTCTGGAATCGGTCTCTTCTCTAAATTTTATCGATTATAATCGAAAACATCTTTACCCATCGCTAATATTTCACATTAGCTGTGTTTTATTTTAGCGCATATACATATGCCGAAATTACTTTCCGAAATAACGCGCATTCACACACGTTTTTGAGTAATTTCATTTAGTCGTGGTAAATTGTTTTCAATGTGCAAACAAGCGACAAGCACTCTCGATGTTGCTACGCCACTTGCTGAGTGACGACTAATAGCTTAAACAGAATCAGTGTCGGACGAATTTTCGTGAATGAACAGAACGAAAACGCTGGCGAAAATCGCCCGGCGAAAATTCGTCAGAATAGACTTAATTCTAATTTGGAGGCAATCGCCTGTCAAATAAATTATTTGGAACTTGATAAAAATATTTAATAAAACAAAAATATACATTTTTTGATGTGAAAAAAAAAATGAAAAAATGGACAGAAGAGAAGAGTCAATAAAAGAAGTAAGGAAACAGCGTAATCATAAAAAAATGCATATGGCAATTTCGCCTTGATTCTGTTTTACTGGGCGATATTCGCAAACAAATGTCATCGCCGCACCAGGCGAAAACATGTCCGGCGATTGGTTCTGCTTAAAGCTTAAGACCAGCCACACATGACGGCAGAAAACACGCAGAACTTGCTGCTATAAGCACATGGATGCCTGAAAAAGATATGAAAAATTGTATGTTTTACAGTCCACCGCCAGAAAATTTATGCTTAATACATATGTATGTACACATGTACATTAAAATTTGATATAATAAACGAGATGTTTGTGAATATCACTTTAACCCTAATCACCGAATTTTGAAAAGTTACGTAAAACCGAAAGTGAGACTCTGAGGCTCACCTATGGGGAAATTTTGAAACACATTATTTTAGTATTTGCTTTTTACTTTTAATTATGCAGTAAAGAATTAAGAAGCATTTTTATACATTCTTATAACGTTTTAGCACAATTTTTTTAGTTTATAAAGATAATAAGTGAATATTTTAAAAATATAAATACACGCGCGCCATCTGTTGGAACATAGCGGTGGTTATAACCTAATCTCATTAGTAAATATGTTGCATATATTTATACAGCAGCTAGAAATTACATACATACATACATACAGTGGCGGATTAAAGGTCCAGAGCGCCCTAGGCAGCCACTTTCTCGGCGCCCCTGTACCGACCATAAATGGCCATCCTAATACTATAAATTTTAACTACCTAGTTGTTTTACACCCTAACAATCAAAATATTTCCTCTTTATAATATTAGTGTAGATGTAGATATAGATGATGTAAAAGCTTAGATAATTTCTTAATCTCTACATATAATAAAATTGTAACAGGTCGATGTCTGTACATTGCAGATATAGAGAAAAAAATGATTGGGGGAAGCATTATTAAGCCAGTAGAATCCAAATCAACCATTTTTAGAATTTTTGTCTGTCTGTCCGTATGTTTGTGGCCGTATCACTCAAAAAGTGCTGAATGGAATTGAACGAAACGTTTTTTATTGGATTGCTAGACGCTCAACCTAAATTTTAAGGTATTATTTGTTTCGATATCTCGACCGGTTTCGGAGTTATCGGCCAATATGTGCACCAAAATATGTTAGTACAATATATATATATATAAGAGAAAAATAATAATCGGTGTTCTAGAGAGAAACCTTAAGTATTTAAATTGGAGTTGCCAGAAAGCTTACTTTGATTGTGACGCGTATATATGTGTATGTTTTTGTTTTTCATAATTTCTGGCATGTTGTTGAAAGTTTTCCGTCGCAAAAAGATTAGGAAAGTCAAGTAATTGTTAACAAAGATATTTAATAATAAAAATTTCTGAATAAATGATGGCTCACTTTCACTGTGACTCACTGTATTCCCATCAAAACAAATTTCAACCATGGGAATTGTTGTTGCAAAAAGTGACAGGCACATTATGTGTCAAAATGGGAGAATGGGAAACTAAATAAACCAAATATGAAGAAGAATCGACCACAGTGTTGTATTCAAACGTAGCAAAATCTTCACAAGAAAATTGACAAAATTCCTAATAAAATCAATTAAAACTCAAATATATGTTAATTTTTTGTTATTATTGCTACAAATATAGCATTACAAATTCAATTCACCTAATAATTTTAAAGATTTAACGATTTCAAAATTCATTTCAATTTTTTTTTTTGTAACTTTTGCACAGCACTACATGGTGACAGGCACAACATGCCAAACGATCAGCTGAGAGTGTCGCAACTTATAGATATAAACTATGCTGCTAACTAGAGTGCTATTGTTTTTGATCACTTGTGATTGGAGTAAAAGAGACAAACCTATTTTGAATAGATAGCCAAAGTACATGAGAAGGTGATGCAAGATCACACGTACGCAAAGCCAGGCATCACTTTTCTCACAAGGCCCTTAAGAAAGTGCTGTCGACGATGCACAAAACATATGTCAGCGATGAACAGCACGTGCGGTGTCAGCTGAAGCTCACTGTCCCATAGGGTGTCAAAATTGTACAGACCGTCGTATCGTGGATAGGCGAGTGTGCAGACCAAAATTTTGGTTTGCACTCAAGTGTGCAGAAAATGGTTGCCAGAGTATGTAGTATATATTTATTTTCTCAATAGATCTCTACATATCGTAAGATTTATTGGCAAAGTGGAGATAATGGGTCGTATTAATAAACAAAAAGCAATTGCTATTTCTCAAATTTTTTGTAATTTGACAAAAATTTGTATGAAGAAACTTTCAAAATTTGAGAAGAAGGCTTGAAAAATTAATTGCTTTTTTTTATTAATATAATCTAATATTTTGATAATCGCTAAAAAAGTCGCCATCGCCAATTTTCATAAATTGGACGCCAAAGTTTGTAAAAAATCGCCAATTTGGCGACAAATCGCCAGTACTGGCAAGCCTGACGACGCAACAAACGCGCAATATTGCACAATATATCGATGCTTGTGCAATATAATCGATTTATCTATTATCGATCTATTATAGATCAGCTTTAATTCTTAATCGTCGATATGTTATTTTCTTTATTTGTTTAAAAATTCTGAGCTCGCGCGCCCCTTGTAACTACGCACCCCTAGGCAAGTGCCTAGTTTGCCTTAGGGATAATCCGCCTCTGCATACATACATACATACATACATACATACAGGTGAAACTAATAAAAGCGTGTTAAAAACAGTTCTTGCTTTGCATACGTATGTATGTACATGCGGTTGATTTCATTGCAAATACAACAAAAACAAAACAGAAAGCTTCAAGCTTCATTTTTGAGTGAATTTATGCATTGAGTTTATCGCCAACGCTATGAGCGATCGCTGGCTGTAGTTCGCTAGCTATTTGAGTGGTTATACGTTTTTCTTTGAACATTTGTTTGTGATTTGAGAAGAATGTATTTTTGAGCGTTCGTGAGTGAGTTTTTCCGTACCCTGAAAGCTTGTTACTTATTGGCTTATATACGGGAGTGAATTGAAATTCATAGAGGCTATTTTGAAGAAAGGTAACATAAAAGCCGCAATGAAGCATAGAGTATAATGTTGAATGTCCTACTATATGATGCCGTTGGGCTGTTGATGTCATGTTTCGAATCCGGAGGAGAATAGAAATAATAGAAGAGAACACAAAAAAGTGAATGTTTGAAAGATATAATAATTTAGTTAAATGTTGCAATTTTAGGATGGGATGAAGTTACATACATACATACATACATACATACAGGTGAAGCTAATAAAAGCCTGTTAAAAAAGGTAATTTCATAAAATAGGGTATATTAATGAACTGCAATTTTCACAGATTTTTGTAGTTGTTGAATGTTCATTACAAATGGTTTTATTACATCTGTTATAAATTTGTTTTTGTGCACACAATCAGAGGCGGATTATCCCTAAGGCAAACTAGGCACTTGCCTAGGGGCGCGTAGTTACAAGGGGCGCGCGAGCTCAGAATTTTTAAACAAATAAAGAAAATAACATATCGACGATTAAGAATTAAAGCTGATCTATAATAGATCGATAATAGATAAATCGATTATATTGCACAAGCATCGATATATTGTGCAATATTGCGCGTTTGTTGCGTCGTCAGGCTTGCCAGTACTGGCGATTTGTCGCCAAATTGGCGATTTTTTACAAACTTTGGCGTCCAATTTATGAAAATTGGCGATGGCGACTTTTTTAGCGATTATCAAAATATTAGATTATATTAATAAAAAAAAGCAATTACTTTTTCAAGCCTTCTTCTCAAATTTTGAAAGTTTCTTCATACAAATTTTTATCAAATTACAAAAAATTTGAGAAATAGCAATTGCTTTTTGTTTATTAATACGACCCATTATCTCCACTTTGCCAATAAATCTTACGATATGTAGAGATCTATTGAGAAAATAAATATATACTACATACTCTGGCAACCATTTTCTGCACACTTGAGTGCAAACCAAAATTTTGGTCTGCACACTCGCCTATCCACGATACGACGGTCTGTACAATTTTGACACCCTACGGGACAGTGAGCTTCAGCTGACACCGCACGTGCTGTTCATCGCTGACATATGTTTTGTGCATCGTCGACAGCACTTTCTTAAGGGCCTTGTGAGAAAAGTGATGCCTGGCTTTGCGTACGTGTGATCTTGCATCACCTTCTCATGTACTTTGGCTATCTATTCAAAATAGGTTTGTCTCTTTTACTCCAATCACAAGTGATCAAAAACAATAGCACTCTAGTTAGCAGCATAGTTTATATCTATAAGTTGCGACACTCTCAGCTGATCGTTTGGCATGTTGTGCCTGTCACCATGTAGTGCTGTGCAAAAGTTACAAAAAAAAAAAAATTGAAATGAATTTTGAAATCGTTAAATCTTAAAAATTATTGGGTGAATTGAATTTGTAATGCTATATTTGTAGCAATAATAACAAAAAATTAACATATTTTTGAATTTTAATTGATTTTATTAGGAATTTTGGCAATTTTCTTGTGAAGATTTTGCTACGTTTGAATACAACACTGTGGTCGATTCTTCTTCATATTTGGTTTATTTAGTTTCCCATTCTCCCATTTTGACACATAATGTGCCTGTCACTTTTTGCAACAACAATTCCCATGGTTGAAATTTGTTTTGATGGGAATACAGTGAGTCACAGTGAAAGTGAGCCATCATTTATTCAGAAATTTTTATTATTAAATATCTTTGTTAACAATTACTTGACTTTCCTAATCTTTTTGCGACGGAAAACTTTCAACAACATGCCAGAAATTATGAAAAACAAAAACATACACATATATACGCGTCACAATCAAAGTAAGCTTTCTGGCAACTCCAATTTAAATACTTAAGGTTTCTCTCTAGAACACCGATTATTATTTTTCTCTTATATATATATATATTGTACTAACATATTTTGGTGCACATATTGGCCGATAACTCCGAAACCGGTCGAGATATCGAAACAAATAATACCTTAAACTTTAAGTTGAGCGTCTAGCAATCCAATAAAAAAAGTTTCGTTCAATTCCATTCAGCACTTTTTGAGTGATACGGCCACAAACATACGGACAGACAGACAAAAATTCTAAAAATGGTTGATTTGGATTCTACTGGCTTAATAATGCTTCCCCCAATCATTTTTTTCTCTATATCTGCAATGTACAGACATCGACCTGTTACAATTTTATTATATGTAGAGATTAAGAAATTATCTAAGCTTTTACATCATCTATATCTACATCTACACTAATATTATAAAGAGGAAATATTTTGATTGTTAGGGTGTAAAACAACTAGGTAGTTAAAATTTATAGTAATATGATGGCCATTTATGGTCGGTACAGGGGCGCCGAGAAAGTGGCTGCCTAGGGCGCTCTGGACCTTTAATCCGCCACTGCACACAATGAGAAAAACTATGAATCAAATTAATATTAATAAATTTTTCATATGATCGCTGCTAATATATATTTTCCGCAATAAAATTCCAAATTTTTAAAACGCGACGTTCGTGGTGAAATTAATTACGCATAAAGCGGCTCATCGTTCGTTTCTCTATCTCAACGCATCTTTTCCGTAATTTACGAACTCAGTAAACATAAAATGGTAAGATTTTAATGGTTTTGAAATTGCTGACTTTACCGTTCTCCATAATTTTATGACATCATTATGATCTAAAGATCTATGGTGAAATACGACGAATTCACCAAAATCCCTGGGAAGTATGGTGAGTTAACAATGTAAAAAGCTCACTCGATAAACCTTGTAAACAACGGATTCAAAATTTAGTTGAATTCTAGAAATGTAAGCTTATTACGATAAAGATACTTAACCCGAATCAACCCACGAGCACCATATGGTAACGCAAAACATCCCTTTACATTTTCAAGAAAATAAACAAAAGGAAAAGAAAAAACACCAGGAAAAAGCCGATTTACAATGAAAAATTAATGTAGCTTTACAAAAAGGTAAAGATCGTGTTATTCTGTACTCAAATGTCGAAGCTATTGCGTGTGAAAATGAGGTGACAAAAATGAGTACTGAAAATTCCCGTTTTCAGATATGGCATGTCGGTAAATATAAGTATATTGTATAACTTTTGGAATAAATTGTTCAAATAATTACACCTTTTGAAAGCTAATGAAATTATCTATGTAATGTAAATTAGTTTTTAAAGAAAAAATTCTTCTTTCCAACATTTCTTACATTTTTCTAAAGCCGTTACCATATGGTAGCCGTGGGTCGTCTAGGGTACAGGTGTTTTTTTATTGGGCTTCGTGTGATTTTCTCTGCCGTTGTGTAAATTTAACTAATGTAATATTATTAATTTGTTGGAATTTTATAAATTTTCTGCTTGTAGAGGTTTAACCTTACAGCAAATGCTTGATTTCATTCAAGATCAAGATAAGGCATTCGACGAAGGTGGACTAATTGACATACCAACTGTCATTTAGGTACATACATGGAGCCTCATCAATATTACAACATTTTTGGAGAAGATAATACTGAAGAGGAATGTGCGGGTAAACCAGAGATTGTTTGCCCGACCTAACTAAAAGGCGACTAAGAATTTGTAATAGCTGGTAGCTCGACATTACCCCATTTTGTCCAAGAAGATGAATGGCTGAAGAATATTTCACCATTTTCTCTTCCAATTTTTCCACTGGCGAATACGAAAATTGTCGTAATATACACCGTCATGTTCAATTTGAGAAGTTTTTTAATTATTGTTATCATTTATCAAGCATATTTGCGAAGAAAGTGCAATATATGCTATTGGCCAGAATAGGCCAACCATACATGTGGAAGTATTTAAAAAAAAATACTTTATTTGCATAACTTTACTAAAAACCTACTTAAATCTGAATAAAGTCAATTAAAAATGTGTTTTTTTTGTGAAACTAAAAAAAAATGTTTCCAAATATCATTTACCCTTTAAACAAAAACCTGTACCCTAGGCGACCCACGGCTACCATATGGTAACGCTAGTTTTTCACATTTTCCGGAAAAGTGCGACAAGATATTGGAAAACGGACTTCATTTTCATGCTCAGGAGGTGGAAATTTATTGGTGTACATACTTTTATGAAAATCTGAAACAAAAAAAGTTCTGGGAAAATCCGGGTTAAGATGAGTCTTTGAGGCTCACTTTCGGTTTTTCGTTACAATTTTATACGATTGCAAAAAAATGGTTAAAATAAATAAATAGCCCAAAGATCAAAATTATTTCATAATTTATGAACACAAATGGAGGAATACCCAAAATTTCAGGCAAAAAGCTTTTTTGGTTTAGGAATAATTCGCTTTTAAACTTCAAAGTGAGACTGAGAGGCTCACTTTAGAGGATTAGGGTTAAGATGTTGCTGTAGGTATTGTTTTATATGCATGCATATTTACATGTGTATGTATAGAATTCAAAAACGAAAATTTACGATAGAGTTCAACAAATGGTTGAACATTTCCGATAGAGTTCACCAAATGGGTGAATATCTGCGATAGAGTTCGACAAATGGTTGAACATTTACGGTGGAGTTCAACAAATGGTTGAACATTTCCGACAGAGTTCACCAAATGGGTGAATATTTACGATAGAGTTCGAAAAATGGTTGAACATTTACGATAGAGTTCAACAAATGGTTGAACATTTCCGATAGAGTTCAACAAATGATTGAACATTTCCGATAGAGTTCACCAAATGGGTGAATATTTACGACAGAGTTCAACAAATGGTTGAACATTTCCGATAGAGTTCACCAAATGGGTGAATATTTACGATAGAGTTCAACAAATGGTTGAACATTTCCGATAGAGTTCACCAAATGGCTGAATATTTACGGTAGAGTTCAATAATGGGTTGAGCAATTACGATAGATTCAATAGCAGAAACAAATTATAAATAAATAAATCTACTTTCATACACGTAATTTGTGAAAAAAGATTTCAAAAATGAGCTGCGAAAATACCGTGCACTTTTGCAAAGTCTCAGCGGTGAAGTGTTTTTAGGTTTCCAGCAATTCCGTTTATAAGGAATCAATGGCTTCAAGCGTGCCAAATAGAGGAAGTTGATCTTCCAAAGAACCCGTTGATGTGCTCAGTGCATTTCGGTGCTAGCGATATTAGTAGCACAAACAACAAAACATTATTATCGAAATTTGCAGTTCCAAGTTATAATGCGAAAACAAAATATGGACAAATTCACTCAAAAATGAAGCTTGAAGCTTTCTGTTTTGTTGTTGTTGTATTTGCAATGAAATCAACCGCATGTACATACATACGTATGCAAAGCAAGAACTGTTTTTAACACGCTTTTATTAGTTTCACCTGTATGTATGTATGTATGTATGCAGAGGCGGATTATCCCTAAGGCAAACTAGGCACTTGCCTAGGGGCGCGTAGTTACAAGGGGCGCGCGAGCTCAGAATTTTTAAACAAATAAAGAAAATAACATATCGACGATTAAGAATTAAAGCTGATCTATAATAGATCGATAATAGATAAATCGATTATATTGCACAAGCATCGATATATTGTGCAATATTGCGCGTTTGTTGCGTCGTCAGGCTTGCCAGTACTGGCGATTTGTCGCCAAATTGGCGATTTTTTACAAACTTTGGCGTCCAATTTATGAAAATTGGCGATGGCGACTTTTTTAGCGATTATCAAAATATTAGATTATATTAATAAAAAAAAGCAATTACTTTTTCAAGCCTTCTTCTCAAATTTTGAAAGTTTCTTCATACAAATTTTTATCAAATTACAAAAAATTTGAGAAATAGCAATTGCTTTTTGTTTATTAATACGACCCATTATCTCCACTTTGCCAATAAATCTTACGATATGTAGAGATCTATTGAGAAAATAAATATATACTACATACTCTGGCAACCATTTTCTGCACACTTGAGTGCAAACCAAAATTTTGGTCTGCACACTCGCCTATCCACGATACGACGGTCTGTACAATTTTGACACCCTATGGGACAGTGAGCTTCAGCTGACACCGCACGTGCTGTTCATCGCTGACATATGTTTTGTGCATCGTCGACAGCACTTTCTTAAGGGCCTTGTGAGAAAAGTGATGCCTGGCTTTGCGTACGTGTGATCTTGCATCACCTTCTCATGTACTTTGGCTATCTATTCAAAATAGGTTTGTCTCTTTTACTCCAATCACAAGTGATCAAAAACAATAGCACTCTAGTTAGCAGCATAGTTTATATCTATAAGTTGCGACACTCTCAGCTGATCGTTTGGCATGTTGTGCCTGTCACCAGGTAGTGCTGTGCAAAAGTTACAAAAAAAAAAAATTGAAATGAATTTTGAAATCGTTAAATCTTTAAAATTATTGGGTGAATTGAATTTGTAATGCTATATTTGTAGCAATAATAACAAAAAATTAACATATTTTTGAATTTTAATTTATTTTATTAGGAATTTTGGCAATTTTCTTGTGAAGATTTTGCTACGTTTGAATACAACACTGTGGTCGATTCTTCTTCATATTTGGTTTATTTAGTTTCCCATTCTCCCATTTTGACACATAATGTGCCTGTCACTTTTTGCAACAACAATTCCCATGGTTGAAATTTGTTTTGATGGGAATACAGTGAGTCACAGTGAAAGTGAGCCATCATTTATTCAGAAATTTTTATTATTAAATATCTTTGTTAACAATTACTTGACTTTCCTAATCTTTTTGCGACGGAAAACTTTCAACAACATGCCAGAAATTATGAAAAACAAAAACATACACATATATACGCGTCACAATCAAAGTAAGCTTTCTGGCAACTCCAATTTAAATACTTAAGGTTTCTCTCTAGAACACCGATTATTATTTTTCTCTTATATATATATATATTGTACTAACATATTTTGGTGCACATATTGGCCGATAACTCCGAAACCGGTCGAGATATCGAAACAAATAATACCTTAAACTTTAAGTTGAGCGTCTAGCAATCCAATAAAAAAAGTTTCGTTCAATTCCATTCAGCACTTTTTGAGTGATACGGCCACAAACATACGGACAGACAGACAAAAATTCTAAAAATGGTTGATTTGGATTCTACTGGCTTAATAATGCTTCCCCCAATCATTTTTTTCTCTATATCTGCAATGTACAGACATCGACCTGTTACAATTTTATTATATGTAGAGATTAAGAAATTATCTAAGCTTTTACATCATCTATATCTACATCTACACTAATATTATAAAGAGGAAATATTTTGATTGTTAGGGTGTAAAACAACTAGGTAGTTAAAATTTATAGTATTATGATGGCCATTTATGGTCGGTACAGGGGCGCCAAGAAAGTGGCTGCCTAGGGCGCTCTGGACCTTTAATCCGCCACTGCACACAATGAGAAAAACTATGAATCAAATTAATATAAATAAATTTTTCATATGATCGCTGCTAATATATATTTTCCGCAATAAAATTCCAAATTTTTAAAACGCGACGTTCGTGGTGAAATTAATTACGCATAAAGCGGCTCATCGTTCGTTTCTCTATCTCAACGCATCTTTTCCGTAATTTACGAACTCAGTAAACATAAAATGGTAAGATTTTAATGGTTTTGAAATTGCTGACTTTACCGTTCTCCATAATTTTATGACATCATTATGATCTAAAGATCTATGGTGAAATACGACGAATTCACCAAAATCCCTGGGAATTATGGTGAGTTAACAATGTAAAAAGCTCACTCGATAAACCTTGTAAACAACGGATTCAAAATTTAGTTGAATTCTAGAAATGTAAGCTTATTACGATAAAGATACTTAACCCGAATCAACCCACGAGCACCATATGGTAACGCAAAACATCCCTTTACATTTTCAAGAAAATAAACAAAAGGAAAAGAAAAAACACCAGGAAAAAGCCGATTTACAATGAAAAATTAATGTAGCTTTACAAAAAGGTAAAGATCGTGTTATTCTGTACTCAAATGTCGAAGCTATTGCGTGTGAAAATGAGGTGACAAAAATGAGTACTGAAAATTCCCGTTTTCAGATATGGCATGTCGGTAAATATAAGTATATTGTATAACTTTTGGAATAAATTGTTCAAATAATTACACCTTTTGAAAGCTAATGAAATTATCTATGTAATGTAAATTAGTTTTTAAAGAAAAAATTCTTCTTTCCAACATTTCTTACATTTTTCTAAAGCCGTTACCATATGGTAGCCGTGGGTCGTCTAGGGTACAGGTTTTTTTTATTGGGCTTCGTGTGATTTTCTCTGCCGTTGTGTAAATTTAACTAATGTAATATTATTAATTTGTTGGAATTTTATAAATTTTCTGCTTGTAGAGGTTTAACCTTACAGCAAATGCTTGATTTCATTCAAGATCAAGATAAGGCATTCGACGAAGGTGGACTAATTGACATACCAACTGTCATTTAGGTACATACATGGAGCCTCATCAATATTACAACATTTTTGGAGAAGATAATACTGAAGAGGAATGTGCGGGTAAACCAGAGATTGTTTGCCCGACCTAACTAAAAGGCGACTAAGAATTTGTAATAGCTGGTAGCTCGACATTACCCCATTTTGTCCAAGAAGATGAATGGCTGAAGAATATTTCACCATTTTCTCTTCCAATTTTTCCACTGGCGAATACGAAAATTGTCGTAATATACACCGTCATGTTCAATTTGAGAAGTTTTTTAATTATTGTTATCATTTATCAAGCATATTTGCGAAGAAAGTGCAATATATGCTATTGGCCAGAATAGGCCAACCATACATGTGGAAGTATTTAAAAAAAAATACTTTATTTGCATAACTTTACTAAAAACCTACTTAAATCTCAATAAAGTCAATTAAAAATGTGTTTTTTTTTGTGAAACTAAAAAAAAATGTTTCCAAATATCATTTACCCTTTAAACAAAAACCTGTACCATAGGCGACCCACGGCTACCATATGGTAACGCTAGTTTTTCACATTTTCCGGAAAAGTGCGACAAGATATTGGAAAACGGACTTCATTTTCATGCTCAGGAGGTGGAAATTTATTGGTGTACATACTTTTATGAAAATCTGAAACAAAAAAAGTTCTGGGAAAATCCGGGTTAAGATGAGTCTTTGAGGCTCACTTTCGGTTTTTCGTTACAATTTTATACGATTGCAAAAAAATGGTTAAAATAAATAAATAGCCCAAAGATCAAAATTATTTCATAATTTATGAACACAAATGGAGGAATACCCAAAATTTCAGGCAAAAAGCTTTTTTGGTTTAGGAATAATTCGCTTTTAAACTTCAAAGTGAGACTGAGAGGCTCACTTTAGAGGATTAGGGTTAAGATGTTGCTGTAGGTATTGTTTTATATGCATGCATATTTACATGTGTATGTATAGAATTCAAAAACGAAAATTTACGATAGAGTTCAACAAATGGTTGAACATTTCCGATAGAGTTCACCAAATGGGTGAATATCTACGATAGAGTTCGACAAATGGTTGAACATTTACGGTGGAGTTCAACAAATGGTTGAACATTTCCGACAGAGTTCACCAAATGGGTGAATATTTACGATAGAGTTCGAAAAATGGTTGAATATTTACGATAGAGTTCAACAAATGGTTGAACATTTCCGATAGAGTTCAACAAATGATTGAACATTTCCGATAGAATTCACCAAATGGGTGAATATTTACGACAGAGTTCAACAAATGGTTGAACATTTCCGATAGAGTTCACCAAATGGGTGAATATTTACGATAGAGTTCAACAAATGGTTGAACATTTCCGATAGAGTTCACCAAATGGCTGAATATTTACGGTAGAGTTCAATAATGGGTTGAGCAATTACGATAGATTCAATAGCAGAAACAAATTATAAATAAATAAATCTACTTTCATACACGTAATTTGTGAAAAAAGATTTCAAAAATGAGCTGCGAAAATACCGTGCACTTTTGCAAAGTCTCAGCGGTGAAGTGTTTTTAGGTTTCCAGCAATTCCGTTTATAAGGAATCAATGGCTTCAAGCGTGCCAAATAGAGGAAGTTGATCTTCCAAAGAACCCGTTGATGTGCTCAGTGCATTTCGGTGCTAGCGATATTAGTAGCACAAACAACAAAACATTATTATCGAAATGTGCAGTTCCAAGTTATAATGCGAAAACAAAATATGGACGCATTAATAAAAATGTGCAAAAAAAATCTTAATAAAATATGTATTTTTTAGAGTGAAATTAGTGGAAAGCAGAATATTTTTCCGTATACGGCACTTAAATAGGAGAATGAAAGAAAAAAACAAGATTACAAAAACAAAAATATGAAAAAAATTACAACTTAAATGAGTTTAAAAAAGAACTTTAAAATATACCTTCTTGTTTCATTTAATCTGAATTCTGCATTTCTGTTCCACCAAATTTTTGCTTGTATTATACTCCTTCTCTTCCCTTTCTGTAAGATAGAAGTGAAAAAAACGAGCAAAATGTAAACCAAAAAAATTTTTCGGACATAACGATGACTTCAGCCTTACTTCTTTGTTAAATGCTCTGTCTACTGTATTGCGTAAGGCACTCTGCACACGGAGCGTGCTGCTTTAGATGCGTATTAGATACTACAGACGAAAGCTGTACGCTTTGATGTCGCGCACGTATATTTCAATTGAGGGCTGCACACGAGTCGTCAGCTTCATGCATTCGTCAAAGTATGCTGGCTACATGTCGCTTGGCGTAAAGCAGTGCTGGTAGCTAGGCGTACTACGCTTAGAAAACAGGAAGAAGAAGATGTTTGTTTACATTTTTCCACTTGGTGGAATTTATGAAAGCAGTACAATTTGTGTAAAAAATCGGAAAAAATGAGTATATAATGAAAGAAAATGGAAGACTCCGTAAAATTTTTCATCTTTTCTATTTAAAGCTTCGAAATTTAAAGCAAATACCGTATTATTAATTTGTTTGTTTGTTTTGTGCAGCGAAGTTTCATGTCGCTTCGTGTGCAGATCTTGAGGCGTAGAGAAATCGACGCTACATGAAATGTCTCGTACGCGTCTATGACGATACGCCTCGTGTGCAGAGTGCCTTAGAGTTATACATACATATGTACTTATGTACATTTCAGATCTCTGAAGAAATTGACAAGGGGTAAACGTTTCAAATAACCAAATACATGAGAAAGATAAACATATGAACATATATTGCCAGTATCACGAACACCGAACGAAATACCGAAACGCCGAAAGCCACGGTGCCGGACTCTTCGAAAATCGTATCAGGTACCCCGTCGGATCGAAGTTAAGTGTTGCCAACTATATGAACTATGTTCGAATCAGCGTTACCAATTGCTGATGCGAAATTGAGCGGGTTTTTCTCAGGTTTCTTATCTTTTTGATAAAACTAAAAACATTTTTACTTTATTTTACTAAAAACAATTTATTTAAATAATAAAATAATGGATTCTATTGCGATAGCAGCTTTATTAGTAGAGGAAGAGGAGCAAATGATTTCTCTGAACGAAAGAAAGTTTTTGAGAGATCATAGCAATCCTTTTACTTTAAGTAAGGCACTCTGCACACGGAGCGTACTGCTTTAGACGCGTATTAGATACTACAGACGAAAGCTGTACGCTTTGATGTCGCGCACGTATATTTCAATTGAGGGCTGCACACGAGTCGTCAGTTTCATGCATTCGTCAAAGTATGCTGGCTACATGTCGCTTGGCGTAAAGCAGTGCTGGTAGCTAGGCGTACTACGCTTAGAAAACAGGAAGAAGAAGATGTTTGTTTACATTTTTCCACTTGGTGGAATTTATGAAAGCAGTAAAATTTGTGTAAAAAATCGGAAAAATGAGTGTATAATGAAAGAAAATGGAAGATTCCGTAAAATTTTTCATCTTTTCTATTTAAAACTTCGAAATTTAAAGCAAATACCGTATTATTAATTTGTTTGTTTGTTTTGTGCAGCGAAGTTTCAAGTCGCTTCGTGTGCAGATCTTGAGGCGTAGAGAAATCGACTCTACATGAAATGTCTCGTACGCGTCTATGACGATACGCCTCATGTGCAGAGTGCCTAAACAAGCGTAAATTTAATTACAGGCTGAAGATAAAAAAATAGTCTTAATTTTGCGTGAAAGAAATCTTTACCTTGTCCTTTTTTCTGTTTTTCATAGAATTATTTTGAACTACATAAAAGCAAATTGTATACAAAAACAGAGGAAAATTTCAATAACAATGTACCCGGCACTGGAATTTTCGTTTCTGATAGATCACTAAAATGCAAACGAAATCTTGCGGAAACTTTAGTTCATTAATAACACAGTATTTTGGCGTAGAGCACCCTTATGCATTGCGAAGGCTGCCGCGCTTTGAAAAGTAACCATCAGCCGACAGAACTCCCTTTCTGGGGTTAGATCTGGAGAGATTTACAGTAATTTTGCGTAGTCGGGAGTGTTACAACTAGTAAAATTATCATTCACAGAACTTTTCCTGAAGGATTCATTGAAACATTCTTAGAGGTTTGAAAACAAATACTATGGGCGCATTATACTGAAGCCGACCTTCCACCACTTGCAATAATTATTTGAACGCGTCTTTATTGAGACGAAAATTTTTACTAAAATCGTAAATTGTTGGTAATACACATTCATAATTCGTTAGTTGCTTTTTTATAGTAGTCAAACAATAATTATCAACTTCAGAAAATGCATTATTATTCTTGGGTGAAAATATATTTTAATTTCCAAAACCTACATACGCACGTAAATCACTCTTCTTATCATTTCACAATTTTTTCTTTGAAGTTTTTCTTTGCATATAACAGCAATTCAATCGCGGTGGAAAATGCAATGGACCCACGCACAGTGGGGGCACCTCCATACAAACGCGGCCAAAAATAGTAATAATTGAGCTAGAAACTTTAAACTCGGAACTTAAGATTTCTTGATTGAAGATAGTAAACTGTGAAAATTTGAACAAAATCGGCCCACAAATACACCCCCCTCCCATATAACGGTATTTTTGAAATTTCAATATTTTGTTAACTATTATAGCTAAAATGCTCAATTTTAATGAGAGCACACATTTTTTAAATATAAATAATATACAGTAATCATTTGGAAAAAGCGCAAAGTATTCCATGGTTTTCAAATTAAAAATATATGCACTTTTGAGCATTTTATAAGCATTCATCATAAAATTTTCCTTCAAAAAAATCACATTTAAAAAAATTTTTATACCACAAATGCAACTATACTTTTCTAAAGGATTTCAGTGTGCTGAATCTGAATCTGAAGTCAGAATTTTCAAATTGGTTCTAGTTTTTGAGATATTCATGTCCAATTAGGCAAAAAAACACGTTTTTGACTATATTCCCTGCTTAATATCTTGTATGTAATATTTTTTTATTCAAAATCAAATACACCGTTAGAAAGCATAAACCATCCCCCTGAATATGGCGTTTAAATTTTTCAGATATCTTTATTAGAATTGGAGAAATTGTTGTTTAAGTTTCATTAACTTGGCAAATTTTCCCCATACAAAATTATTAATACTTTTTGAAGCATACTTTTGGGGATTTTGTATGGGAAAAATGTATGAAAACTTAGAAAAACTCACTCCATAAAAAAGTTCATAAAACAAAAAAGCGCAAACGAATTTTTAAGATTTCTTCACCTGTTTATAAAGCACGTTCACTAGCACCAAATATTAAAAATTTGGAGAGGTCATATTTTGTATTTTTTTTTTATTTCATGTTGAAATTTTCCAATTTTTACACAATTTTTTTTTCTGTTCGAAAAGAAAAAGGCTGCAAAAAAATAATGATAACGCTGATAAAAAAAATTCTTTCATAATTTGAAAGTGTGAACCATTGCCTACAACACGGTGAACAAACTATTCGATTAGTCGCCTAAGAATAAGATTTTTCATAATGTCAAAAGTAGCCTAATTATTGCATTTTGAAAAAGGCACTTTTAGTCAAATGGGAAAAAGATTATTTAAGCGAAAAGCGCAGGTGGATTTCAAGAATTAAAATGCAGTTTGATTAAAAATATATCATTTCAAAACATATGAAAAAATTGGGGAGGTCATATTTTTTATTTTTTTTATTTTTTTTGTTTAAAGTTGAGCAAAATTTTTTTTTTACGACTTTTTTTGTCAATATTTGAAAGTTCATATAAATCTAAGAGTTACCGCTGGTTACAAAGGGCTTATTGTTTCTAAAAGGCCAAATCAATATCTATGTAATGATGTATCACTCGATTACATACGTTAATAATTGAATGAGTTACAGCATTTTGTATAAGGTGTAATTGTTGAGAAATAAAAGGACCTATTTTTTGCTCAGTTTTTAACACCCTGTACGGCTAAACAAAACGAGACTCAAAAAATTTTATATAAGCTTTTTTTTACAAATTGTTATATCTGTCAATCACTTTCAAAAAAATTTGATTTGCTAATACTTTAATTTCGATTTTATTTTTGGCCGCTATCACCCAGTGTGCCACGCCATGTTTGTGGCTTCTCGCGACCGGTTGATTAATGTATTTACATATATTCACACTCACTAACACTTATTACAACTTCATACATGCATTTACATAATTTACTTAAACTTTTATTGTAATTTTTGATATTTTGTTAATATCGCCGCAACCAAATACTTGCGGCAAATTTCGGCACGAAAAACTGTCAAAATGTTCGTCCATTCGGTGTTCATAATGCCGATTTACCGAACTTCGAAAGATTCCGCACGTCGTCGGTTGTCATAATCAGCGTTGCCAGAATGACGATGGCATCGTCATTTTGACGATTTTTGGACTCCATGACGATGGGACGATTTAATGTCACAAAATGACGATTTTAGGAAGTACAGAGAAATATAGATTTATTCGTAATAAAAATTAATTACTTTATACAAATTTCCATAATTAAAAAAAAAATTAAGGCAATCTGATTAGTTTTCTTCAATCCTTTTCCAACACTGGTATTATGGTTTTCATAAATCCTTTTACTACATTAAAATGCAACATTGCCTTGGTTATGAGCGCACTGCCACACGAATGGAATAAGTGCATTCATTGCTCAACATAATCTACCATTCTCCGCCGTAAATGATCTTGTAAAGTGTATAAAAAGCAGTTTCGACGATTCTAAAACGACGGCAGCTTTATCGTGTGGAAGAACACAACGCTCTTGGGCAGTACCAGCTAGAATCGCTATGTGCTATACTCCGAACAACTAAATTTTCATTGTGCGTTGATGAATCCACTGATATACATAAGTAATACGAAATTACTCAGTCTTGTAGTGAGAGTATGTATGTATAAACTTTTCAGTGAAAGACTATTTTTTTAGTTTGGTCCAAGGCTAATTTATACAGGTTAACCTACTAAACAGCTGATTACTAACTTTTTTCTACTTTTTTTATTCATTTGCTCTTGATGCAAAATGATTTCTACAATGGCGGACTATGATTTTGACAGAAGCATCACAGGATACACAAACAATTTACATAGTGTGTATGTATGTATGTACGTATGTCGTACTGCGAAAACCTATCATTGAACCATGGATTGGTCCGTGTTGAAATCTGCGACGCTATCAGTTTACATAATGCGATAAAACAGTATTTCATCGAAAACAATGTGCCTTATGAAAACAACATATGCATTTGTCGCAGATGGGGCAAAAAATGGATGACGATTTTTATTTTTAAATTGACGATTTGGGACAAAAAAAATCTGGCAACACTGGTCATAATGCCGATTTGCCGAAAACGTCATTTCGGTAACGCCGACGGTGTTCCTGATAGTAGCATATGTATAACTTTATTTTCATTTAATACGATTAGCGAATATGGCAGAGTTAATGGAAAGTCTTTCCAAACCGATTGCACGTTTAAGCGACTATTGCCGGCAGCCGAAGTTTGAAGGCGCATCTTTAGAGGAAGTAAAGGTACGAGCAGAAAAGCTGGGAAAGTATTACAAGCTGTTTGTTGTAGTTCGCCAGAAGCAGATAGAGCGTGTCCCTAAAAAAGGAAGTTTGATGGTGTGGCGGCGCAAGTTGAAACGTGTTATTTTGCTGCACATTCTGCACTTGCAACAAAAGTAAAGGCTTTAACGCCAATACAAGCACCCGCTGTTATGGCGCATCAGCCGTTGGCTGTACAGGTAAATTGGCCACATCATCAACATGACTTAAAAACACTTGGGGGGATTTCGATAGAACAATCACGAAGTGGCCTGGTTTTCGCGATAGGTTTATAGCAGCGATACATGACAATGAAAGTGTTTCGCCAGCATTTAAGTTTGCATACTTAAAAAATTATTGATAGGGAAAGCAGCAGGAACTTTGGGGGAATGGCAGCTTACTGAGGAATATTATATGGAAGCATGGGCACGACTTAATCAACTTTACAATAAGAAATACCCTATATATCGAGAACATTTGCGGCAATTATTGCGGCTACCAAACGTAGAGGGCCCACCAAAGCATGTAACACAGGAATCATTGCGTCAGCTTCGTGCTCAGGGGGTACCAATAGAGGGTTGGGATATGATAGTTGTTACATATTACACGAGCGATTAGATCCTGAGACTAGCAAACAATGGGAATTACAAAGAGAGTCAGATACACCTACTGTGAAGCAAATGCTAGATTTTTTTGGACATACAGGCATCAGCTCTGGCAAATATATCTGACCTACATCGCACGCGAAAACCAGGGGAAATTTTATAGCAGATAATAGCCGCAGGCTTGAGGGTAATACTAATCGAAGGAACAAAAATGATGGAGCTAACAAAGCGGTTACGAAGAATGCAATGGTTTGTGTGGCATGTGGGCGTGATGACGCAATTTGGACATGTGGGGAATTTATGGCACTGAGCTTGCGTTCACGTGTAGACTTGGTACAGAAGCATAAAATTTGTTGCAATTGTTTAAAACGTGGTCATACAGCAAATAGCTCTTTTCAGGGTACATGTCCACGCTGTTCAGGGCATGTTAAGCATAATAGCTTATTGTGTCCTACAAAAGAAGTCGCAAAGCAGGCGCTTATGGTTGAGGACGTAGGGCGCCGTCACGAACGCGAACGTAAAAGAAGTTATGGGGCAGAGCCAACAAAGTGGCAACAAAATTCAGCAGGCGATTTTGTTCAAGCTGCACAGTTAAACCAGCCCAACGAAGTTTGTGCTATAGATGAGGAAATAAAAAAGGTTGATATGCAACTGAGTCTGCTGGAGAAGCAGGAGCAGTTTCTTAAGAAACGCAAGGTAGTTTTGGAACAAGAAAAAGATTGTAATGCTATAGAAAAAGAAATAAAAGCAAATCATAAGTATGACATGCATTTTGAATTTGATTTGGATTTAAGGCCAGCCCTGTTACCGACGGTTATGGTGAGACTAGAATCTGAAGGTCGATGCTTCGGTCCTTCGTGTATTCTTGAAAGTTAGGCCGTGGTTTGATGAAAACAGTTACATAGAGGAAGAGTTTCTGGTATTGCCTAGTGAGAGTAATTGGGAACCTGTATTACCGAACGTAATGGGCAAAATTGGGCAGCTTTTCCTAGATATATGGATCGGAACATTCGGTGGTCAAGAAGTTAAGCTGCACGGGTTTTCTGGTGCATCAACAATGGCATATGGTGCCGTAATTTCCGTACGAGTCAAAACCTCATGTGGGCCGGCGAAAACTACACTTCTTGTTTCTAAATCACGGGTAGCTCCTATGAAAACAATATCGGTGCCACGGTTAGAGTTAGCGGCTGCTGAGCTTGAGCGTGAGCTATCACGTTTGCTGGTTGATGTTAAAAGCCCGTCTCCACATAACTTGATTCACCAGAAAAACATGTAGCAAAACATCTCGCTCAATAACCCGTCTCCACGTGGCTAATCGTGATTCAGTTTGACATTTCTCTTTCTTGTTCTTCTTAAATGTTTGTATGTTTGCTTATTTTTGCGTCTTTGTTTTGGTTTGTGTGAGATTTCGATAGATTTTCGACACAAAATTAGAGAAGACATCGATATCATCGAGGTTGGCAAGATGATTCAGAATGAAACAGTGTTTCAATCTTCACTCGCTCTCAGAAATTTGTATGGAAATTGGCGAGTTTCGGCACTGGTTTCCGTGTCGAAACAAGATTGAGGGAGAAAATGCAGAAAAAAAGAGCGAAACACGTTATGTGGAGACATGGTATAAGAGAGCAATGGAGTTTTTCAATATTACATATACATTGTGGACGGATTCCCAAGTGGTGTTGCAATGGATCGGAAAAATACCGCAAAACTTGAAAACCTTCGTAGCAAATCGCGTGTCTTCTATACAAACAAACACAGATATCAAGAGGTGGAGGTACGTCAATACGAAAGATAATCCTGCTGATATCTTAAGTCGTGGAATGAAGCCATCGGAGATAACACACTGTAGTCTATGGATGTTTGGCCCGGAGTGGCTATGACAAGACGCGGCGAACTGGCCTGAATGTGTGTTTGTGCCAAACACAGCGGTGGAGGCGGAGAATGAGTGCAAGGTATTTTCAGTGGTGAACATTAAAGAGCTTGTACATATTCTCCGACGTACGACAAAAGAGACGGTGCCCTTGATTGAATATATTGATACGTTGGACAGAGCGGTCAATATTGTGGCGTATTTATACAAATTTATTGCGAATGCAAAGAGGCACGATACGTCGCGGAGAACGAAAAGAGGTGAAATAGATCACACAGCGCTGAATAATGAATATAGGACCAGACCATGCATCTTTTACTGAAACAAGAGCAGGAAAAATATTATTACAAGGAGATTGCGTGCTTGAAGAGTGGGAAACATATCCCGGAGCAAAGTAAAATTGAGCCTCTTAAGCCAATATTAATAGAGGTTATTCTGAGAGTTCATGGCCGATTAAAAAATTCAAACCTTGACGAAAATATGCGTCATCCTGTGATAGTGCCTAGTGGATCCAGGTTGGGATGGTTGATAATGCATCATGCTCATCAAGCAACGACACATGGTGGAGTGCAGGTAATGATGCAGTTTATTCGCCAGACATATTGGATTCCCCGGCATCATCTAATTCGCGTAATCGGACTGCGAGTGTTGCCTTTCGAACAGCTAAGGACATTGCTTGCACAAGTCGAGGCAATACTTAATTTACGTCCACTACAACCATTGAACGACGATCCAGAAGATCTACAAGCACTAACACCTGGACACTTCATAGCAGGAGAGCCTCTGGTATTACCATTGCCGTTTGACATACCAGAAACCTCTTCGAGTAAGGCGCGGTGCTGTGGAGAGAAAGACAGCGCATGCTAAAGAATTTCTGGGAAAGATGGCACAATGAATATTTGGTATCTCTGCAAGAGCGAAGAAAATGGGACAGTTGGTATTGATAAAGAGTGAGAACTTTCTTCCAGCACAGTGGGCGCTAGGACGAGTGATCGAGCTTCATCCGAGTGCAGATAATCTGGTACGATCGGTGACAATTCAGACGTCGACAAACGTACTCCGTAGACCAGTGCAGATAATTTGCATTTTGCCTATTGAAGACTAAACTATTAAGATACATGTCTCAAATGATTGGAAAACCGCTGGTTTTCGGAGGGACTGTTAAGTATTGACTAGATGGCAACCTGCGTGTTGCTAAAAAGGAAAATAAAAATAAAAAAAGAAGACTGGCAACACAGTCAAGTGGTAAATGAGTAAAAGTATGAGCGTGCTGTTTTATTTCTTATCGGGATGAATTTGAGGTTTGTTCATGAATTGTGTGATTTATACATATTTCCGAGTCCATGTCCAATACTGAGAAGGAGTGGCCTCCAAATTAAACAGTCATGATTCAGTTATGAAGTCAATTTCATCTTTGGTTATGTCCACACTTTCTTTCACAAACCGGAACCTCAAAGGACGACAAAAACGAGCTGAATAGGGCGTTTGATTTTCCCAAACGACTTTATCAGTTTTTCCACAGACTATAGTCTATAGGTTATAACCTTAATGGAACAAAACAGGTTTGGAAGATATTTGGATCACAATCAGTATCACTTTCTTGTTTTTGTTTAAACTGTGACTGCTGTGAGCCGTCGCATCCCCATTTACAAATAAGATTCAGGGACAATCTTTCTTGTTCATTAAGGGCTGAAAGAACTACTTCCAAATAAGTTAATAAGCGTTTCACTGTAACATCGACCAAGGGCGTTAGGCTGTTGAGCTAGAAGGTTGTGCTGCTCGCGCAGTCTCTGAACGCTTGTAAATGATTGTGCGTTGGGGTGGTTTTTTTTTTATCTAATTTTTATACCTTTCATGAGAATGAAATGGTATTATAACTTAGTGCCAAACAATTTTTGTCGAAAGTACCAGAAGGAAGCGTGGAGACCCACCAAAATATATATCGATATGATCAGAATCACGAGCTGAGTCGATTAAGCCATGTCCGTCTGCCCGTCCGTCCGTCTGTGTGAACGCAAACTAGTCCCTCAGTTTTTGAAATATCTGAATGAAATTCGGAATACAGGTATTTTGTTATATGCAGCTGATCATTTGTCGGAACCGGCCGAATCGGACCACTATAACATATAGAAAACAACCGATTATTCAGATATACATGTAATTTGTGCATAACTTCCCCATTTAAACAGCTAAGGACATGAAACTTTGAAGTAGACGTACCCATTTTGGCCCAAACAAGGTTACCGAAAATTGTCAAGATCGGACCACTATAACATATAGTTCCACAACATCCGATTATTCAGATATACACATTTTGGTGTATAACTCCTCCATTTTAACAGCTAACGGCGTGAAATTTTGATGTATTTGTACCCATATGTGCCTAAACGCGGTTACCGAAAATTGTCAAAATCGGACCACTATAACATATAGCTCCCCTACAACCGATTGTTCAGATATAGACATTTTGGTGTATAACTCCTCCATTTTAACAGCTAAAGGCGTGAAATTTTGAAGTATTTGTACCCATATGTGCCCAAACCGAAAATTGTTAAGATCGGACCACTATAACATATAGCTCCAATACAACCGATTGTTCAGATATGGAGATTTTGGTGTATAACTCCTCCATTTAAATAGCCAAGACAGCATTTTTGAAGTTAACTTCTTAGGCGGCGATACAGAGTTTTTATGGAGAGTGAAATTTGAAATTTGATGCAACGGAAGTTGCCCCGGAAATGGCAGCCATTTTAGTTGATTTTTAATTTAAAAAAAAAATCAACCTTGTGGCCGCTATGGTGCAGTGGGTAGAGTGCTCGCCTGCTATGCCAGAGGTCTCGGGTTCAAGCCCCAGTCCGAGCAAACACCAAAAAAATTTTTCTAATTAGTAAAAATCCAATTATTGGGTTTTTTAAGAGCAGCGGTCACCTCTCGGCAGTGGGCGGCATACCCTCCGAGAGTATTTCTGCCATGAAAAAGCTTCTCACAAAAAATGCAATTCGCCGTTCGGAGCCGGCATTAAACTGTAGGTCCACCAAATTAGTAGGAAAAACAAAAAGGAGCACACCTCGAATTGGGAGAGAAGCTCGGCCATAAAACTCGTCAGAGTTATAATAGCGCCATTGTATTATATTATTAACCTTGATATCGCGCGGTTCGAACTCATAACCCCTCGCTTCGAGACCAGACCCAAAACCTCTGCGCCACCACACCACTTGCGTTGAGTATGTCAAATGCTGCACTTAAATTGAACTAACAAGTACCTACAACGCACTCACCTATTGAAAGCAACAAGTAACAAGTTTGATATTTGCAAATACATATGTATATATTACAATGAAAGCGTTTTGTTAGTTCAGTTTAAGTGCAGCGTTTGACATACCCCATACCCCACGTAAGTGGTGTGCTGGCGCAGAGGTTGGGTGTCTGGTCTGGAAGCTAGGGGAGGTAGGTTCGAATCAAGCCAGACGACTGTTTTTTTTGTTTTTATTTATTTTTTTATTTTTTTTTTTTATTTTTTTTTATACCATGTTTACATATAACGAGATTTTCAGTAAATCTCGATTCGCCAATCTACCCGTTTACATATAACATGAAATCTAGATTTGCTGGGAGAGGGATTGTCAACTGTCAATTTTCCTTACCTGCATGACCCAATAATAATATGGTCGTAGCAGTCAAAAGAGAATAGGCAACTACCGTTCGATGGCTGTTTTCCCGAATGTAAAAAACAGATATTTTGTTTTTATTTAACTTGAAAAACGCTAGCAAACACACAAGCTTTTGCACGATTAACACGTTAAAGAAAGTATAATTAAAAAAGAAAAGACGATCATTTCATAACCTATAAAACAGAAAGAAGAAGAGCGACTTACTATTGCGATACGATTCTTGTTGGGCCATTTTGTTTACTTTTCATTTTGACGTTTCTCCAAAATTCGCCAAAAAAATATCGATAACACGAAGAACACAGGGTTGCATTGAGAAAACTATCGTGATAATCTCGAGATTCATTTTAAATCGCGAATTTTTGGTAGCGGATTTTTGTATGGCAAACCTCGAATTTCAATCGAAGATTTTGTGTCAACATCGAAAAAAGTAGATAATCTCGTATATGTAAATGGCCTATTAGTAATAAATAATAGCTTAAAAAAAACTAAAAAGCACGCTTTAATCTTAAAATCGCACTAAAAACTGAGAAATAATTTAATATAAAAACAAAACGATGAACGAAAATATAAGTACCTATTTAAGGAAAAGCATTAGGTGCTCAGTATGTCAAAAAAAATTTTAAATCGGTATTTTTTACTAATACATATTTTTATTTTAAATTCTTATGTATTAGTGGTCGGAAACTATCGATGGCACTATCGTCACTATCGATGGTTTCTGAACATCGTTTAAGCCGGAATTACAATAGCACTGTGGCTGTGGCAGCGACTGTTTTTCGAAATCAGCTGATTTTTAGAAACTACGGTTTGCAATGAAGCGGCACATAATACAGCAGAGGCAGCTGGCAGCACCGCTCCATTTAGCCCAAATTCTAAATTCGCTGCCGCTGCCTTGAATCGCAGCCACATTCAAGTGTTGATGTGAACTTATGTCTGTTTCCGTACTATCCAATGCAATATATTTTTTACTAATTTTGTGTTTCCGTACTTTGATGCCAGCAAGCAGGAGAGAATTTAATTTTTACTTAATTGATTTCCACTATCAAATATTGCTGAATATAGAATACCGAACAGCGCAAAATGGGTATCAAATGAAAGCGCTTGGCTAGGGCTATCATTTGGTCGAGTCTTAATTAATTATGAACTGATCTAAAAAATATCCATCATCCAGAAATTGTTATAGAACATCGAAAAAAATATCAATTGCTCATAACAATTATGATCTGATCGAAAAAATATCGATCTTTGAGTAATTGTTATTGATGATGGAAAAATTTTTCCATTGCTCAATAATTGTTATCAAGTGATTTTTATATTTATTTGTTATAATTGTTATGGCCTCTGGTTAATATATTAATTTTTTTGAACAAGAATAAATGGCTAATAAATAAATAAAACAAAACAATGTACTGAAAAAAGTTTTATTGGATCATCTTCTATTACTTTCATGTATTGGTAAGAATAAGACCAGGACAGGTGGGCAAAGTTTGTTTACATTCGGGGAAATGGGGCGAGCTCATTTAAAACAGATGTGTTTGTGGATGTGTTTGCTGTCGGGCGGCAAAAGGCGGTTACAGTGTGAGCGTAGCCGTGGACTCTCCCAAATCACCCGAAACTATCGTCAACTATCGATATACTATCGATAGTTTGAAAAAAACTATCGTAAACTATCGATGGTGCTGACTATCGATAGTTTCCGACCTCTAGTATGTATGTAACGTATGCGGAAAAAAATCTGCACAAATTTGGCAACGCTAGAAAAAAAAACAAGTAAAAGCGCGGCTGTCTTCGGCCGTACCGAAGACTTCATACCTTTCATGAGTGGGGAAATGAAAAGTTACCTATGTATGTACATAGCCTGATTAAGTTTAATTTATAATTTTAATTCTGTGGCAGGGTTTGAATTGCTGACTGTGGTAATATTAAGGTTTTTTGCAATCGCATTTTGACCGATGACTCAGTTATCGATAAATTTATCGAAATATATCGAAGTTCAAATGAATCCTGGGGCCATCCCCTTTCGTTTGATGCCCATATTGAAGGGTAATATTAATGTTTTTGGGCAATCGCATTTTGACCGATAACTCAGTTATCGATAAATTTATCGAAATATATCGAAGTTCAAATGAATCCTGGGGCCATCCCTTTTCGTTTGATGCCCATATTGTAGGGTAATATTAAGGTTTTTGCGCAATCGCATTTTGACCGATAACTCAGTTATCGATAAATTTATCGAAATATATCGAAGTTCAAATGAATCCTGGGGCCATCCCCTTTCGTTTGATACCCATATTGTAAGGTAATATTAAGGTTTTTGTGCAATCGCATTTTGACCGATAACTCAGTTATCGACAAATTTATCGAAATATATCGACGTTCAAATGAAACCTGGGGCCTCCCCCTTTCGTTTGATACCCATATTGTAGTGTAATTTTAATGTTTTTGGGCAATCATATTTTGACCGGTATCCGGGTATATGTATACACATTTTCATAGTTGTTTATTGAGAAAATAACTGCGACTAAAAACTACAAGTTGCGCGCCGTCGCATTTGCTGCCACAGTTACAAGCTGTTTGTTGGCAAACGACTATCTCATTTTCTAGTCAAGTTGTTTACTTTTGCTAGTCGTAGTCTAGTCAAGTTGCCAAAAAAAAAAAAACGACTAGCAACCGAATGAGCTAGTTGTTATTTCTGCTAAACGACCATGCGACTAGAATGCACAGTCGTATTTATGTTGCTTTGACTACTTGCTAGTCAGCAATTCAAACCCTGTTCTGTGGGTTATTTATGGAAAGATTTATTAGAAAAAATGGTGTCTTGGCTATTTAAATGGAGGAATTATACACCAAAATGTCCATATCTGAACAATCGGTTGCATGGGAGCTATATGTTATAGTGGTCCGATCTTGACAATTTTCGGTAACCCCGTTTGGGCACATATGGGTACAAATACTTCAAAATTTCACGCCGTTAGCTGTTAAAATGGAGGAGTTATACACCGAAATGTCCATATCTGAACAATCGGTTGTAGGGGAGCTATATGTTATAGTGGTCCGATCTTAACAATTCTCGGTAGTCCCGTTTGGGCACATATGGGTACAAATACTTCAAAATGGAGGAGTTATACACCAAAATGTCCATATCTGAACAATCGGTTGTATGGGAGCTATATGTTATAGTGGTCCGATCTTGACAATTTTCGGTAACCCCGTTTGGGCACATATGGGTACAAATACTTCAAAATTTCACGCCGTTAGCTGTTAAAATGGAGGAGTTATACACCGAAATGTCCATATCTGAACAATCGGTTGTAGGGGAGCTATATGTTATAGTGGTCCGATCTTAACAATTTTCGGTAGTCCCGTTTGGTCACATATGGGTACAAATACTTCAAAATGGAGGAGTTATACACCAAAATGTCCATATCTGAACAATCGGTTGTAGGGGAGCTATATGTTATAGTGGTCCGATATTGACACTTTTCGGTAACCCCGTTTGGGCACATATGGGTACAAATACTTCAAAATTTCACGCCTTTAACTGTTAAAATGGAGGGGTTATACACCAAAATGTCCATATCTGAACAATCGGTTGTAGGGGAGCTATATGTTATAGTGGTCCGATCTTGACATTTTTCGGTAACCCCGTTTGGGCCCATATGGGTACAAATACTTTAAAATTTCATGCCATTAGCTGTTAAAATGGAGGAGTTATACACCAAAATGTCCATATCTGAACAATCGGTTGTATTGGAGCTATATGTTATAGTGGTCCGATCTTGACAATTTTCGGTAACCCCGTTTGAGCACATATGGGTACAAATACTTCAAAATTTCACGCCGTTAGCTGTTAAAATGGAGGAGTTATACACCAAAATGTCCATATCTGAACAATCGGTTGTAGGGGAGCTATATGTTATAGTGGTCCGATCTTGACAATTTTCGGTAACCCCGCTTGGGCACATATGGGTACAAATACTTCAAAATTTCACGCCGTTAGCTGTTAAAATGGAGGAGTTATACACCAAAATGTCCATATCTGAACAATCGGTTGTAGGGGAGCTATATGTTATAGTGGTCCGATCTTAACAATTTTCGGCAGTCCCGTTTGGGCACATATGGGTACAAATACTTCAAAATTTCACGCCTTTAGCTGTTAAAATGGAGGAGTTATACACCAAAATGTCCATATCTGAACAATCGGTTGTAGGGGAGCTATATGTTGTAGTGGTCCGATCTCGACAATTTTCGGTAACCCCGTTTGTGCCCATATGGGTACAAATACTTCAAAATTTCACGCCTTTAGCTGTTAAAATGGAGGAGTTATACACCAAAATGTCCATATCTGAACAATCGGTTGTAGGGGAGCTATATGTTATAGTGGTCCGATCTTAACAATTTTCGGTAACCCCATTTGGGCCCAAAGGGGGACAAATACTTTAAAATTTCACGCCATTAGCTGTTAAAATGGAGGAGTTATACACCAAAATGTCCATATCTGAACAATCGGTTGTATTGGAGCTATATGTTATAGTGGTCCGATCTTGACAATTTTCGGTAACCCCGTTTGAGCACATATGGGTACAAATACTTCAAAATTTCAAGCCGTTAGCTGTTAAAATGGGGGAGTTATACACCAAAATGTCCATATCTGAACAATCGGTTGTAGGGGAGCTATATGTTATAGTGGTCCGATCTTAACAATTTTCGGCAGCCACGTTTGGGCACATATGGGTACAAATACTTCAAAATTTCACGCCTTTAGCTGTTAAAATGGAGGAGTTATACACCAAAATGGCCATATCTGAAAAATCGGGTGTAGGGGAGCTATATGTTATAGTGGTCCGATCTTGACAATTTTCGGTAACCCCGTTTGGGCACATATGGGTACAAATACTTCAAAATTTAACGCCGTTAGCTGTTAAAATGGAGGAGTTATACACCAAAATGTCCATATCTGAATAATCGGATGTTGTGGAACTATATGTTATAGTGGTCCGATCTTGACAATTTTCGGTAGCCTTGTTTGGGCCAAAATGGGTACGTCTACTTCAAAGTTTCATGTCCTTAGCTGTTTAAATGGGGAAGTTATGCACAAATAACATCCAAAAATTTCATGTATATCTGAATAATCGGTTGTTTTCTATATGTTATAGTGGCCCGATTCGGCAGGTTCCGACAAATGATCAGCTGCATATAACAACATACCTGTATTCCGAATTTCATTCAGATATCTGAAAAACTGAGGGACTAGTTTGCGGTCACACAGACGGACGGACGGACAGACGGACCGACGGACTGGCTTAATCGACTCAGCTCGTGATTCTGATAATATCGGTATATATTTTGGTGGGTCCCCCACGCTTCCTTCTGGTACTTTCGACAAAAATTTTTTGGCACTAAGTTATAATACCATTTCATTCTCATGAAAGGTATAATTAGCAGCTGTTTTAGCATTTTCACCGTTAGATTTATATAAATACTTGCTTTGTTAGTTGCCACAGTGTATTTTGTATTGTTGAATCAAGAGAAGCAACGTAGGAAAAGTGTATGTGAATTTGTTGACTCTCACCCGCAGTGGCCAAAGTCAAGAATCGTTTCTAATTTTTTTGAGCAGGGAGAGAGCCGCAGAACCATTTATAGTATACTGACCAGGTATGAGGTTATAAATTCCACCGAAAGAAAGTTGGGTTCTGACAGATCTTGTAGTTTGAAGGACTCTGGCAAGAGGTCACAATTACGGAAATTTAGAGAGGGCAAAGTGGCAAAATCCTACAGGGAGCTTGGGAAAAAGTTTGGATGTGACGGAAAAACAGTCAGGAAGTATCTTCAGTCAATGGGAATACGGAAAAGAACCAGAAAAAGGAAGCCGACAACTTCGGAAACCCAAGAAATGCTCCAAAAGAAGCGACTAAATAATTTGGTCAAAAACACGTTCTTCGCAAAAAACAATGGGGTTTGTGTTATGGATGATGAGTCGTATTTCACTCTAGACGGCAATGAATGGCAAGGTCAGCATTATTTTGAAGGCAGAAAGATTCCTGATGCTAAAATTAAATATATCGAGCACAAAAAGTTTCCAAAAAAAGTTTTGTTATGGCTGGCAATCAGTCCATATGGAATGTCAAATCCAATATTTTTAGAATCGGGTTTGGCCGTCAACGCTGACCGATATATAGAGAAATGTTTGCCAAAAGTAAAAGATTTTATATTAAAAAAGCATCGTGGTTTAAATGTGATATTTTGTCCTGACCTGGCATCAAGCCACTACGCTAGAAAGTCAATAGAGGCAATGGATGCTTTACAGATACCCTATGTCCCTAAAACAGAAAATCCCCCAAACGTCCCACAGTTACGCCCAATTGAAGATTTTTTGGGCTAATTTGAAACGCCGAGTCTACCAGAATAATTTCCGACCGAAAACTACCAAAATATTAATTATAACAAGTAAAAGCGCGGCTGTCTTCGGCCGTACCGAAGACTTCATACCTTTCATGAGTGGGGAAATGAAAAGTTACCTATGTATGTACATAGCCTGATTAAGTTTAATTTATAATTTTAATTCTGTGGGTTATTTATGGAAAGATTTATTAGAAAAAATGGTGTCTTGGCTATTTAAATGGAGGAGTTATACACCAAAATGTCCATATCTGAACAATCGGTTGTATGGGAGCTATATGTTATAGTGGTCCGATCTTGACAATTTTCGGTAACCCCGTTTGGGCACATATGGGTACAAATACTTCAAAATTTCACGCCGTTAGCTGTTAAAATGGAGGAGTTATACACCAAAATGTCCATATCTGAACAATCGGTTGTAGGGGAGCTATATGTTATAGAGGTCCAATCTTGACAATTTTCGGTAACCCCGTTTGTGCCCATATGGGTACAAATACTTCAAAATTTCACGCCTTTAGCTGTTAAAATGGAGGAGTTATACACCAAAATGTCCATATCTGAACAATCGGTTGTAGTGGAGCTATATGTTATAGTGGTCCGATCTTGACAATTTTCGGTAACCCCGTTTGGGCCCATATGGGTACAAATACTTTAAAATTTCACGCCTTTAGCTGTTAAAATGGAGGAGTTATACACCAAAATGTCCATATCTGAACAATCGGTTGTAGGGGAGCTATATGTTATAGTGGTCCGATCTTGAAAATTTTCGGTAACCCCGTTTGTGCCCATATGGGTACAAATACTTTAAAATTTCACGCCATTAGCTGTTAAAATGGAGGAGTTATACACCAAAATGTCCATATCTGAACAATCGGTTGTATTGGAGCTATATGTTATAGTGGTCCGATCTTGACAATTTTCGGTAAACCCGTTTGAGCACATATGGGTACAAATACTTCAATATTTCACGCCGTTAGCTGCTAAAATGGAGGAGTTATACACCAAAATGTCCATATCTGAACAATCGGTTGTAGGGGAGCTATATGTTAAAGTGGTACGATCTTAACAATTTTCGGCAGCCCCGTTTGGGCACATATGGGTACAAATATTTCAAAATTTCACGCCTTTAGCTGTTAAAATGGAGGAGTTATACACCAAAATGTCCATATCTGAACGATCGGTTGTAGGGGAGCTATATGTTATAGTGGTCCGATCTTGACAATTTTCGGTAACCCCGTTTGGGCACATATGGGTACAAATACATCAAAATTTCACGCCGTTAGCTGTTAAAATGGAGGAGTTATACACCAAAATGTGTATATATGAATAATCGGATGTTGTGGAACTATATGTTATAGTGGTCCGATAGGTCTACTTCAAAGTTTCATGTCCTTAGCTGTTTAAATGGGGAAGTTATGCACAAATTACATCCAAAAATTTCATGTATATCTGAATAATCGGTTGTTTTCTATATGTTATAGTGGTCCGATTCGGCCGGTTCCGACAAATGATCAGCTGCATATAACAGCATACCTGTATTCCGAATTTCATTCAGATATCTCAAAAACTGAGGGACTAGTTTGCGTTCACACAGACGGACGGACGGACAGACGGACCGACGGACAGACGGACATGGCTTAATCGACTCAGCTCGTGATTCTGATAATATCGGTATATATTTTGGTGGGTCCCCACGCTTCCTTCTGGTACTTTCGACAAAAATTTTTTGGCACTAAGTTATAATACCATTTCATTCTCATGAAAGGTATAAAAATCAAGAACGAGCTTAAAAATATGCCAGCATCGTATTTCACAACAGCCATGAAGAAAGTTCCTGAAAACTGTCGCAAAGCTGCTCGGATGGGTCCCAATTTTTTCTTACATTAACACAACATATATACCTAAATATCTAAATAAAAGTTATAAAATAAAACTATTTCCTTCAATAGATATCTTTTATTAAACTTTGTGCAGAATTTTTTCCGCATACGTTATGTACATATGTATGCGTGTAAGTACATAAGAAATTCTAACCAGAACAGCGCTGTGGTGAAATAAGCGAGGTGAGAATGTGAGAACACAAGAAGAAATTAGAGTACACCGTTTGACACAACATACGTAACTAGCGCGGTCATGAATTAACAAATAAAAAGGTTGTGCATTCAGCGGTCCCGCTAGGCGTTCATCCAAAATTTGACAGAATCGGCTGATTTAGTGACGTAGTAACATAAATTCTCTTTCACCCAGTTTCGTTTCCGGCTTTCTAATAACTAAAGATTCTGTGCGATAAATGTGAAATTTATGTTAAAAAAACTATTTTAAATAAAGAAAAATGAAGAGCCACGTATTTATTTGTGTGAATAATAGTTCAATAAAGGTATTTTTTACATGTTTGCAAATTTTCTAATTTTCTAAATTTACTAACCAAAATGAACCCACTCTCACGCATGAATATTTTGCTGAATATGGCTGAGTGCACAATCTTCTTTATTTGAATCATGTAGCGCGGTAGCTCAGTTGTAAGATGCTAGGCTTCCAATTCAAATGAAGCTGGTTCAAGTCCAGGTCGAGTCAGTTTTTTTGTTGCTTTTTTTATTAAACAATTTTCTTTGTCATTTTTTATTAAATAAAAGTGGGGATTACATACTAGTTAATTATTAAAATAAAAACGATCAAACAACCAATATAAAAACCAATCGGATGAGCTTGCCGACAAACAAAATCTAATAACAAGAACAAGCATCGCCTTTTCTATAAATAGAATTTGTACAAAGAAAAACACACAACCACATGCACGTATGTACATGCGATAGTTTTCATTAGAGCTCCAGATTTTTTTTGAACATTTTCGAGTAGCCCGAACAAATGTTGTTCAAATGCTCGAACAGTCGTTTGTTTGTTTATTACCCGTATGTTTGTACGGGCATTTGAACAATTCGGGCATTTTGAAGTTTGTTTTTTTCTTTTGTTTATTATTTTTTTTCTTTCTTCTTAATATGTAGTTGTTTTTATTTTTGTTTTTTCGATACATATTTTTTTTGTTTGTAAGCTCGAATGCTCGAATGTTTGTACGGGCATTTGAACAACAAACGGGCTTAAAAAAACGATCAATTCGATTTGTTCGATACCCGGGTATCTAGAGCTCTAGTTTTCATTGTAATATCCATATATATATATTATTATTAATATATATATATATATATATATATAGTATTATATATAAGTATGGTAATATCCCTGCAAAAAAAGTGCGATTAATACCGATATACATAGATTTGTCCTGGATTGATTTCTTTCCGGAACAATCGGTCCACAATTAGTGCCCGATTGTTCCCGAACTAGTATAAATGTAGACTAATTGCAGACCAATTGTTCCCGAACGGGTATAAATCTAGATTGATTATATGTAGAAATTTTACAAAAATATTCAATGTATGTATGTATTAAAAAAAAACAATAGGTAAAACTAATTAAACAACGTGTTTTTTAGTAACAATGATGAATAATAATTTTGACAAAATTTTACCAAAAATATCCATTGAAAAATTAATTACGATTATAAACTCAAAACTGACTATTTAAAATATTTTAATTTGAATAGATTTCTTTACAAAAGTAAAACTTATTGTATAATCTTTATTTAAATAGGCATGATTATATATATTTATAATTTTTAAAGATTGTTATAAAAATAGCCTTGGGTAACAACTTTGAAAAATTCCTCAGATTTTCAGAGAATCAAAATACCTATCGAATGGCATAAAAATGTTCGAAATCGGTTTAGTAGTTTTTAAGTAATTGCAATTTAAAAATGTACAATATAAACTTTGACCTTTAATAACTTTTGTTGTTGTTGTTTCCAAAAAAAAAAAAACATTCACTTTAATACTCAGCTTAGCCATCTTTATCAATCCTCATACTTCGTTTTTTGATTTTATAATTTTCAAAATTTCATATTTGTACCAGATCCTGCTATATGTTCAACTTTGTGGGGCTGGGGGCACCTCTAAACATGCGAGTAGGTCAATAAAATTCTACAGGCTTATTACTGGGCTAGAAAGGTTCCGTTCTGGCTTTGGAACAAATTGAATTTCCAAAAAAGAAATTTCACTCCACTTTACATACATAGGTAACTTTTCATTTCCCCACTCATGAAAGGTATGAAGTCTTCGGTACGGCCGAAGACAGCCGCGCTTTTACTTGTTTTTCGTAATATTTTTATTAGGTTTTGTTTTCTTGTTCTTATTTTGTTTGTGAAGTTAATAATAATAATAATATCCATTTCCAATTATAAATTTTAGTCTTCGACCATGATTGAGTTTCTTTTGGGTGTAGGCAAGAGCTTTTTGTGCTTTTAACACATGCACAATATGTGAGAGTGTAAGTGTGATAATCCCTGCTTTAGAAGCATCTCTCTTTCCACTTTTGATTAACTCTACTGAAGCAGCATGCATAATCAAGTCTTTGTCTTTTACTATAGACCTGAGTTCTGCAGTTTTGCGTCTTTTAGATCTTTCACTCGAGTCACTAAAATGTTTCTGAGGACGGCCACATCATTTCGGTATTGCTGCAACAGTTAATTCAAAACCTCCTTCCAACCAAGACTTGTGCTTTGATAGGAAAACATCTTCCTTTTTATGTACTTGCAGCTTTTTCTTGAATTGTGATTTAAAATGTGAAAAATTGTGCTTAAGAGCTGATATCTGTTCGTCAGAGTATTTTTCACTTGACAAAAGCTCCTGTTGTAAAGAGTTTAATTTTTCGTACAAATTTGGTAAATTCTGAGCTTGCATGCGGTCGAATAGGTATTTTCGAGTCACAATTCGAACCCCTGAAGTGCCTTGAAAACCTTAAACAAACCAAAAAATTACAAGTATAGAAAACGCTTTTAAAAAAAAATTTTACAATGAAACTTTTGAAATTCCACAATTAATTAATCTGCGGTTAATTCTACTTTATTCTACATACCAAAGCATATGTACATAATCTGAAAAAAAAATTTTAGCTTGGACGGACTTGGAAGTATAACTTTCAGCTTGACAAATAAAAAAATATGTGTAAAAAATGTACTGTTTCTCCTTATACAGAATTCGATAAATTACGTTATTAATGAACAAAATATATAGAATATTTATTATGTTTGAAAAAAATATACCTGAAGCTTCAATTTCCATCATTGAAACGAGACATATAACTGTAAATAAGTTAACTTTACTTTTTTGAAGATTTGTTGTTTGCCGAACGCCGAACGAGATATGTGTAGTGTGATAAGTAGGGCAACAGAAGATATGCAAATGCATATTTTTCTATTTACATATGACAAATATATATCGGCGTTTTAACTCAAGACGAAGAGAATAAGACTAACTTGTTAGGGCATATTTTCGCATATTTAGGTCAAAAGGCTTATTTTTGCATATTTTGACTTATTTGCATATTTTTGGCATATTTTGCTTTAAATTCATATTTTAGCATAGTATTTCGTCATATTTTTCCATCTCGCTCGTAAAATTGTTTTGTTTACATTTTTTACTCTGACAACTTTGTTTTGTATATGCGCCTACTATTTGCCATTCCTCTTTGTCGGACAAGTTCAAGGCGAATTTAATAATTTTCGCAATGCTTCATTCAAGGCAAATTCATTATGGTAATGGCACGGCGAATTCGGCAATATTCGCTTTAAATTTTCGTCCAGCAAAATGTCAAACTCAAAGTAAAATTTTTCTTTGTTTGACATTCTCCTGTATCCTTCTATACACGGTGAACTAAAAACGAGAAGAAGTCAGCTGTTCACGTACCATTTGCCTTGGCTTCATTCAAATTTGCTACAGTGTATCTACATATCGCACCCTAAATCAAAAAGTGACACAACTCAAAATTTTTCGAAATCGAGTTTTTTTCATAAACGGGAAATTCTCTAGCGATTGCCAAAAAAAAATTTTGAATAACTGTTTCTTTCGACCGAAAAATAACGATTATACCTGGCCCTTTGCCATATGATTGCTTGTAATGAAAAAAAGTTTTTTGGCTCTTCTGAAAATTGTGAATTTTGAGTTGTGCCACTTTATGATTTAGGGTGCGATATGTACATAGGCATACGTCAGACGGTCAATATATATTGATGAAATCTGTGGATCGGGATTCATATTGACAGTGTAGCATCGAGTATTGAGGGATCGCGATTCTGGATCGCAAAATGTTTAGAAATTTTGAAATCCGCGATTCGGATCGCAATATTGGTAATAAACGAATTGAAAGTGAAAATGCGAAAAGGACGGAAGTAAAATATCTTGTACTTCAGAGCGAGAAAAATATCGCAATATTCATATTGAACGTGCAGCACTACACGCTACACAGTCACTGAAATTCTTACTTTTAAAGACGCCCCGATAATTTCAGTTGACGTGGAAAGATCTTTTTCTACGCTTAAAAACTTACCGCGACAAACGACATACATAGTTTTCTATTTGAAAATTTATCGCAAAATTTTGTAGTCGACAGCAATTTGAATAAATAAGTATGCAAGTTTTGCACTGGAATTTTGATTACCATCAACACATAAAATTTTAAATTCATGCACATATATATATGTATGTGTGTATATATTTTCGTAAGTACAAATACTTGTTTTCTTTTGGTAACGAAGATCTGTTTCGCAAATGTGATTTTTTTTATTTCGTCTTTTGTACCTATAAAAGGTACGGAAATTTTGCTGGCTGGGGCTATTTTTTTTAAAGCGCGGCCAAATGCCGCCAACGCTAAAGTTTGTTCTACTCAAAAGTACTGTGGATCGGTCCATAGAGGGTTATTTTTTTAAAGCATGGCCAGGGCCGGGTGCATTAAAATGAAATCTCTTCTGCGGGGCAGCAGACGCGAAGACATATTGCGGTGGAAAACAGTATGGACATGGGTACAAAGAAAAGCAATTGTTAGTGTGATAATTATTACAATGAAATCCTATTTATTAGATAGTAACAGCGAACCCCAGTGGGTTAGGGGTTCTAGAATATACCCGTTGTAAGGAATGCCTGTCGTAAGACGCGACTAAAATCCACCGGCCTAGAAGGTTGATTATGGCCAGAAAAAATCGTTCGCACGACAGTCGGGCTAGTGTCAGAAGGGACTAGTACCTGAGCGTACCGGATTTATCCGGCAAAGGACTGTCACATCCCCTACACTCCCCAAAACCTTCGGGGAGTGTCTTGGTGGCTACAACAACAACAACATGAAGTTAATTGTATTGCAGATATGTGCATATATCTCCACTGTTTTCAGGCAGAATTGTAACTCCATTAGCATTTATATAGAACAAACAGTGCCGATTTATTGTAAAATAGAGTTCCGGATGCATTTCCGAACTTCAAAAAACCTTTTTACGAGCCTATGCGAACGATTTTTAGATTGAGGAGGTTATCGCGAGGTGACAAAAGACTGACCAAAACGAAACCCAAAACGAATCAAAAGAAATTAAATAAGAAAAAAACTATGTTTTATTTTATTATTTTTATGTTATACATATGTACATAATAATAATAATTCTAATAATTCCCAATGGTTTACCCTCCATTTCCCGCCCGACCGACGCGAGGGGCGCAATCCGCATGACGCACGGATATATTTTTTAATTTTGCCAAGGTGTTGAGTGGCTTGGAGTTTGTTAAACGTCGAGTTCTTATGCTGCTCAGCTACAGAATAGAAATTCATCAGCTGATTACACATACATAAGTTTATATATACACTTAGAAGCAATTACTTAGTTAACAATAAAATTCATATTATACTAAATTAGTAGAAGGAAACTATATCTAGTAGACAATTTGTTATTTGTTAAGAATTGAAAGAAGAGTTTTCCTTATAATGGATAGAGAGTCAGAGATGTCAAAGTAGGTAGAGTATGTGTTAAAACTTTTGCATAGATATCGGAATGGCTCATTTAATTCAAAATTAGTTTTACATTGTTTTAAAAATATGGGCTGGTAATGTCTTGATGGACGGGCAGGAATGTTTAAGCTTATTTCAGAAAGAAGAAATGGGCTATTTATTGATCCCTTCAGCAGTTTCGTTACGAATATTACACCCAGAGTTTCCCTACGACTAGCTAAAGTTGGAAGGTTAATAAGCTTTAAGCGACTAGTATACGAGGGAAGATTGCAATGAGGGTTCCAATTCAAATTTCTTAATGCAAAAAGTAAAAATTGTTTTTGAATCGATTCAAGTCTATCAGAATGAATTTTATAACTCGGATTCCAGATTATAGATGCATATTCTAGTGTCGGTCTTACTAAAGTTGTGAAAAGGGCTTTAGTTACGTAGCGGTCACTAAATTCCTTAGACCAACGTTTTACAAACGCTAGAACACTTTTAGCTTTATTTATCATGACGTTGATGTGAAGGTTGAAATTAAGTTTATAATCGAATCTTACACCTAAGTCGACAAACTCATAAACTCGCTCCAGATCATGATTATTAATGGCGTAAGCTATAGGATCGACATTACTCCGCGAAAAGCACATAAATTTACATTTATTTAGATTTAGTGGCATAAGATTTATATTGCACCACGTAACCAAACCGTTTAAATCATTTTGAAGGAGCGATCTTTCCTCCGGTGAGGTGTAGGACTTGAAAAGTTTCACATCATCTGCGTACATTAAAACTTTAGAATAATTTATAGCACATGAGATGTCATTAATGAACAACAAGAACAGAGTCGGTCCGAGATGGCTGCCCTGCGGAACCCCAGAGGACACATCAATAGTAAATGAATAGGCATTCTTAAAAACAACCCTTTGTGTTCTGTTAGAAATGTAAGAAGAGATCCAGTTTAGGAGGATAGGTTGAAAACCCAGGAGTTGAAGCTTGTGGATAAGTAAATTGTGATTAACCTTGTCAAAGGCTTTACTAAAGTCAGTATAAATAACATCCGTTTTAGCGCTTTCCCTAAACCCATTAGAAACACTTGTTGTAAATTCCAGAAGGTTAGTGATGGTTGATTTACCCCTGCAGAAACCATGCTGAGAGTTCCCAATCAATGACTCAATCGAGTTTTTTATCTGGTTGCTAATAATCGACTCAAACAGTTTTGGGATAACAGACAATTTTGCTATGCCTCGATAATTTTCAATTGAAGATCTAATACCACTTTTATGTAAAGGAATAATAAAGGATTCTTTCCAACCAATAGGAAAAATGCCAGATTTCAATGACAAGTTGAATAGCTTTTACAAAGGTAGATAAATATGATCCGCACATTTTTTAAGGAAACATGCGGGGATCATATCCGGACCATAACTAAAAGACTCTTTCAGTGATTTAAGGTGATCTAAAACTTCATCTGAATTTATATAGGCAACATTAATTGTATTATTTTGAGAAAGATGGTGCGGGTATATACTGAAATTTAAGTTATCTTTGGAATAATTAGATTCGAAAAATTGTGCAAAGAGATTGGCAATGCTTTGATTATCACTAGACACACAATCCCGAAAACTCATAGATGAGGGAAATCCGCTCACTCTGCGTTTTGAATTCACAAAACCATAAAACGATTTAGGGTTGCGAAATGTGTTCTTTTTCATTTTTCTCAGATAATCATTGTAGCACTTTTTGTTCAATGCAAAATATTTATGTCGTAAAGTTGAGTATTGAAGGTAGACTTTCTGCAAGCCTGTCTTCTTATATAATTTAAAAATGCGAGATTTCTTATTTTTTAAGGCTCTCAAGTCTTTAGTTTCCCACAAATGCAGGGGCTCAACATATATGTATTTCTGTTTAGGTACAAATTTATCAAACAGACAGTGGATCGTGTTAATAAAATGCAAAACATTTTGTTCCACGTTGCCATCGTAGTTTGGCCAGACTAGTTTATATAGTTCTCTATTAAGTTTTTTATAATTAGCCTTAGCAAAGTTAAAACGAAAACTCGATTCAGACGTGTTTGAGCTACAATGATCATCATCGCTTATAATTTCGTGGATTAACACCAATGATGGATGGTAAGCATCTTCAGGGAAAATAAGAGGGTCAGTTCTATTCACATAGAAATTAGAAACGTCACCTACAAATATCAAATCAAGTACCTTTCCGAATTTGTTTTTAAAAACGTTTACCTGATGAAGACAGAGATCTGACATTTCTTCTAAAAAGTCAGTACAATTTGCCTTAGATGTAATCGGCATGATTTCATTGTTTTCCTCGCTCCATGAGACGTGCGGAAGATTAAAGTCGCCCAAGACTATAAAAGAATCCAAGGGCGTCTTTTTTGACTCGACACGTTTCAGCAGGGAAACACTTTGAAGGTAAACTGACTATATACATAATTAACAGCAATAATTTCCACCAATTTTATTATCATTTTAATTTTAATCCTTTTTATCCTTTGAATTTGGGGCTTGTGAATGTAAATAAAAATCAGCTGTTTGCCAAAGCTGTTGAACTCTGCAAATTTTGTGTTCGTTTATCTCTTAGGCACTCTGCACACGAGGCGAATCGTCATAGACGCGTATTAGACATTTTATGTAGCGTCGATTTCCTTACGCCTCAAGATCTGCACACGAAGCGACATGAAACTTCGCTGCACAAACAAACAAACAAATTAATAATACGGTATTTGCTTTAAATTTCGAAGCTTTAAATAGAAAAGATGATAACTTTTATGGAATCTTCCATTTTCTTTAATTTTACACTCATTTTTCCGATTTTTTACACAAATTTTACTGCTTTCTTAAATTTCACCAAGTGGAAAAATGTAAACAAACATCTTCTTCTTCCTGTTTTCTAAGCGTAGTACGCCTAGCTACTAGCACTGCTTTACGCCAAGCGACATGTAGCCAGCATACTTTGACGAATGCATGAAGCTGACGACTCGTGTGCAGCCCTCAATTGAAATATACGTGCGCGACATCAAAGCGTACAGCTTTCGTCTGTAGTATCTAATACGCGTCTAAAGCAGTACGCTCCGTGTGCAGAGTGCCTTACGATATTTTTCTCTTGTGAGAGGATAGGTGACATTTTTCTCCAACACCTGGCTGTTGGAGGCTGCTGAGTAAATGCTGTTGGAGAAAGTACGCGAACAAAGCTAATATTTGATAATGTTGGCAGAAACATACATACACGTATGCTTTCCAAAATACCAACGTCTACACACCCGTATTTCTGGTGTTCTAACGCATCGCACAGCCACATGCCATATTAATATTTGGAAATGTTGGCAGAAACATACATACACGTATGTTTAATGGCCCAAAATTGTATAACTGCAGATTAATCTCTTTCATCCCGAACGGGTACAAATTTGTAAATTTCTACAAAAATGTTCAGTGTATTTAATGTTATGACAATAGGTAAGACTAATTTAATGCCGTTTCTTTTAATAACAATTACTACGTTTATACGGCAGAATTCGTGAACTCTTAATTTCATGAATTCGAAAATGGTCTCGTTTATGCAGCATTTATGAACTCATGAAACTCAGCCTTTTTGAAAAGTGGCAACGTTCTAACGACATCAGCTGTTCAATTTTAATTACATTCGTAAAATTCCAAAAAAAAAAAAAAATGGAAAAAGCTAAATTAATTTGTATTAAAAAGAAAAAGCGCTCATCAAAATTATTACATTTGATCCTAGAATGGAGACATAAGAGATTGCTGAACTTAATGAGTGAATGGCGAAATCTTAAAAGTAATTGTAACTTGACAGTAATGCAGTTTTACGGATCTGCACCTGGAGCTATAAGCACATATAGACCACGATTACGGAGGCAAATGCAGGATCCAAGAAAATTTTTTCTTTGAAAATTTACGGATGTCCAAGAAATCTTTTTTTGAACTGTGTAATCTTTTGTCTCCACATTTGCCGAAGCAGGTGGAGCGTATAACTATTCCTGTGCCTTTGAAAAAGCAGGTAGTCACCTGCTTATACAAGCTTGCATCTTGTGCTGAATACAGAGTTGTCGGTGATGTATTTGGCGTGCATAAGAGCACTGTACACAAGTATTTCCATATTGTTTTCATGGCCATTTTAAAATTGACGAAAACATTGATATATTTCCCGAAATTAGAAGAGTGTTTACGAGTGGCAAAAGGTTTCGAAAAAATGTCACACATTCCTAATATTATAGGTGCGATTGACGGTAAATTAAATTATTTTTACAACTATGTACATACGTATTTATCCAGAGTCTCTTTAACCCTTTACAGCGCCATGTTGCATTTCTGCAACATACCATTCAAATGCTTGTAAAAACCAAACGAATTTGGATAAAACGATGTTTCCAATTTTTGTGCATCAGCAAATAAGTATTTTAACGGTTTAGTGACAAATCTGCTGACTAAATTGATGAATTTGGTTTTTTATTGAATTGAAGTGACGAAATTGTGACCACCGTTTTCGCGACATTATACTTTTACTTCCAATAAATGATTTTGTGTGAAGTATTAATATTTGGATAATGAAAATTGGTTGAATAAAAGGTAAGAACATATATTTCAAATAAATAGAATTAGTTTTTAGCGAAATCGTTTAATTGTGTGTGATTTTTACTGTATTTTCTTTGTTGCATATCTGCAACATGGCGTAATAACGCATAAATTTTTAACATTATTTTCAAATTTGAATATTACATGTTGCAGATCAAGATGAACTTTGGAACGAATTTCCGTCATCCCTTGTCAAGTTTGATTTGGTTATAAACCAGTTTCAGTTATGTGCCATCTTCAGTGTCTTGTTTCGTTCTGAGTTCTCATTAGTTAGCTAGTATTTATAGTCACTAATATCCGTTATTTTGTCCGCTCCTCGGGACTACCTGCGGTCCCTTCATTATCGTATCTATGTATGTGAACTGTTTTGCCTCTATTCTTACGAGGGTCAGGTAGGTAAAAATCTGTTATTGTTTTCTTTTGTGAAGTTTTTTTTTGTGTCATTAGTAAATTTTTTGTCCTTTTTTTGACCTTTTGTGGGTAAAAATCTGTTATTGTTTTCTTTTGTGAAGTTTTGTTTGTGTCATTAGTAAATTTTTTGTCCTTTTTTTGACCTTTTGTGGGGTCAGGCCAAGGACAAAATAACAGACATTACTGGCTATAAATACTAGGTAACCAAAGGGATAAACTCAGAAAGAAACAAGTCACTGAACATACATCACAATCCTTTCCTGTCGAAAAAACAAACAACGAAAAAGAAATCAAGATGAGACGTGCAAAAGACAACTTGTCCATAAAGGATTTAGAAAAAATACTGGAAGAGTGGGCAGATAGCGAAGATGGGCTGGAATTTTCTGATGACGACGATATAGCCGATCCCACAAATAACGGAAGACAAGAAAGTTCTGATGAGGAGCAGGAGGTACCACCTGAAAATGATGAGCTTCGTAGCAGTGAAAGGAATTCAATAAAAGTCACGGATAGTTCTTCTGCAGCAGCTTTAAGGTCATCTTTTGATACATCCAGGAGCAGAGTGATTTGGAAATCAGATACTTTGAACATAAATGATGAACAGATACGTTTTCGAGGATCTGATAAGCTACCACCAGAGATACTTTGTTTGGATACACCCTTTGAGATATTTTCGTGCCTGTTTACTGAGGATATTATTGATCTAATTAGAGACCAGACGAATTTATACTCTGTCCAGAGAGATGCTAGTAAACCCGTTAATGTAACTGGCCAAGAAATACGCTAATTTATTGGTATCGTTTATTACATGTCAATAGTTAGCATGCCCAATGTGAGAATGTATTGGTCTCAGAACATTAACTTTCTGCCTATACAAAGATACAATGTCTTCAAAGCGGTTTGAGCTACTGAGGCAAGTAATGCACTTTAACGACAACAGTAAGATGATACCTTATGACCAGATTGGCTCTGATAGATTATATAAAATCCGGCCAATAATAGAGGCGTTCAACAGAAATTTCAAAAAAGTGCCATTTGAAGAGCATTTATCTGTGGATGAGCAAATTTGTTCAACAAAAGTGCGAAGTAGGCTAAAACAATATTTACCAGATAAACCCCACAAATGGGGATTCAAACTGTTTGTAATATGTGGCGTATCTGGGTATGGGTACAAATTCGAGGTGTATAGTGGACAGGAAAATAAAAGTGCGGCTGGAGAACCTGATCTAGGGGCATCATCTAATGTCGTAGTCCGTCTTACACGTGATATACCTACCAATCAGAACTACAGTGTATTTTTCGACAACTATTACACCTCCATCCCTCTGATCGAGTATTTATCAAGCCTTGGCATTTTAGCTTTAGGAACTATAAGAAGAAACCGTATTCCCAACTGTAAGCTGCCGGATGAGAAATCTTTTAAAAAAGAAACGCGTGGAAAGTCTATTGAGCATGTCGGTAACTACAATGGAGTTGACGTTGCAATCGTAGCTTGGAGAGATAACAAGATTGTCACCCTGGCATCCAATTTCGCAGGAAAGCAACCACCATCTACAGTTAGGAGATGGAACAAGTCTACGAAGCAGTATATTTCTGTTAAACGCCCTTTTGTTGTTGGAGAATATAATCGACATATGGGTGGTGTCGGCCTCTTGGACTCAGTCATGGGCCACTATAAAATTAAACTACGTAGCAAGCATTGGTACATGCGCGTATTTTATCACTTTTTGGACATTGTTATGTGTAATTCATGGTTTTTATATAAAATGGTACTTGCTGAAAAAGGCAGTTCAAGCAAAATATTATGCTCTGCTGAATTCCGATTAGCTATAGCAGAGACGCTATGCAAATATCAAACGGTTAGCCGTTTGAAGAGGAATAGTGATGTCGACAGCCTCATTCAAAACAAAAGGAAGAAAGGACCAACTCAACACGTTCCTCCGAAAGAAGTGAGGCTGGACCAATACGCACACGTTCCAGATTTGATGGACAAGCGAATGAGGTGCAAATTTCCGGATTGCAAGATCGATATGCAAATGTTTGCCAATTTTTTTTGAATTTATTTTTTGTCAAATAGCTTTGTAATAAAGTTATTAGTCTGATCGCGGTCTTCAGCGAGCACTTTTCGTATATTTTCAATAAATGATGTGTCGATGCTTTTCTGGGCGTCAATAAATTTTTCATTCTGCTTCTCCATCCTATCTAACCCATTTTTGTAGTCGGTGGACATTGTCTGGAGCATTTGTAGAACATTCTTCTTTTCTGGAATTAAAATTAGTTATTTCAATAAAGTTTATGGCAGTACTTAACCGGAGATATGTTACAATATGCAAATGCAATTACCTTGAGTTGGGCGTCGTTTGCATGGCGTTGTCTCATCTACATAAGTTTCTTCTTGAGCGGCATCTATAGATGTATCGGGATCAACAAAAGTTTCTTCTTGAGAGGTGGCTATATATGCATCGGGTTCAATTTCAATATATTCAGCAAAACCGGAACCAGTTAGAAATTCAATATCAGCAAATGAGGATTCAGTATCATCATTTAAAAAATCGCAAGAGGATGTGTCTACGCCGGCATATAACTCGTTGAGAATATCGAAGTGGAGGCAACTTTGTCTGCTGGCTCCGCTGATGAAATTATTCCGCTTCACTTGAAAATAACTGTTTTAGCGTGCGCAGCTTACTTCTAACTTGCTCACTGGTTTTCATTATATTTTTAGCTTTTAAGTTTCCTGCCAAGCATTTGTACACGGCACTATTTCGTTTAGTCTTCCCATCGAGCTGCTTGAGCACATCTTTTTCTTTAACCAAAGCAAGAAGCTCCTTGACTTCTGCATCTGTCCAAACCGACCTTTTGTTTAGCGATTCCATTTAATATATTAGTATTTTAATATTTTTCTTATATTTCTTATTTTTATAAAATTGTTCTTAAAAAAAATTGAAGACTGACTGAACAGCTGTTTGTTTGGCGTTGCCGGACTTGTACTTCATAATTTCATGAATTGATGGTGAAATTCATGGAGAATTTTCGTGAACAATTAAATTCATGAAATTTCGTTTATGCAGGGGAAATTCATGAAATGATTTCATGAATTTGCCAACGTATAAACGTAGTAAATGATGAATAATCCGTACAAAAATTCTCTACATAACACTCGTATAATGAATAATCAAAACTGACATATTAAAAAAACCAAATTTAATTTGAGATTTTTTTTTTTTGCAAAAGTAAAACTAATTATATAATCTTTATTTAAACATGCATGAACATTTATAATTTAAAGAGATTGTTATAAAAAAATAGACTTGGCTATCAACTTTGAAAAATTCCTCAATTGCCTTTTGCATGCATATTTAAAAATTAAAATATTTGGAAAATATACTTAATTTATTTAAAAGATTTTACTACAAACTGAAAACTAATCGAATAAACTTTCTTTAAATATATATAACAATTTATAATTTTTAGAGATTTTCATAAAAAAATGCTTAATTTATTTAAAAGATTTCACTACAAACTAATCGAATAAACTTTCTTTACATATATATAACAATTTATAATTTTTAGAGATTTTCATAAAAAAACTTTGGCATACAACTTTGAAAAATTCTATTATTCCAAACACATATATAAATAACGATTAGAAAAAAAATTAAGTGAAGCCTGTTTACCATTAATTGGTCTTATTTATCTGCACCCTTGTAAGTCGAACTAATAGAAACTAAGGGCCTTATTTTGCAAAACGCAACGCGACGCAACGAGTCACCCAGAGTCACTTTTTGTCGTGTTCGTATTTTGTATCTCTTTAGGTGACTGAAAATGACTCGAAGTGAATGTGTTACGTTTTCTGGTGAGTATGTTACGTTTTTGGTATTTTATAAAACGCAGAGTGACGAAAACGCTCACTTTAACTGTCAAAAGAGTCACTTCCTTTTGTTCGAGTGAGCATTCGATATGGTTTAATTTGCAACGGCTAAAATTAGCCAATTAAAAAAAAAACGGGGTATCAATCGACACGTTTCAATCTCGCGAACCCGAATATGATGCTGAACTAATTTTTTATTTGATTTAAATAATAAGTTATCAATAAAAACGTTTTAACTTTTGTCTTGCTTCTTGAACACACGCGAACACACAAATGCATTTTTTAACATTGGATAACACGTATGTACATATATTTATTTATTTATTTATTTCAATTTCAATTCAATTATTTATATTTTATTTAAAAAAACAAACTAAACAAAACACGTATGTATGTATTTACACCGCTGTGGTGCAGTGGGTAGAGTGCTCGCCTGCTATGCCAGGGGTCTCGGGTTCAAATCACGGTCCGAGCCAAACACCAAAACAATTTTTCTAATTAGTAAAAATCCAATTATTGGAGTGTATTTCTGCCATGAAAAAGCTTCTCACAAAAAATGCATTCGCCGTTCGGAGCCGGCATAAAACTGTAGGTCCACCCAATTAGTAGGAAAAACAAAAAGGAGCACACCTCACATTGGGAGAGAAGCTCGGCCATAAAACTCGTCAGAGTTATAATAGCGCCATTGTATTATTATTATTATGTATTTACACACAATGTCAACAAATAACTTTTTTATTTTTGTTGACTTCCCATTAAACACTGAAAAAGAAATTCTAAAACGTTGAGAAAATATTGTTTCTAAATTTGAGAATCAGCATATATCGTTGGTGGTAACTTTTCAGGAGAGAGAAAAAACCTCCTAACTTTTTTTGTTGTTACTATTTTAAAAATCTGAAAATGCAGTTTTCTTCCTCAGATGATCCTGCTAAGATACCAGTTATCGGCACATTTTAATATAAAGCTTGTACAAAGTTATGAGCTTCTTTAGGACTTAGCACATTTGCTTTCTATGATTTTGTTTTTTTTTTAGGTGGACTTAGCACATTTTCTCACAAATTATTATACTCAACTGTACGTAGTAAAATTGAAATATTTTGATGAATTTTGGTACAGAGGCTCCTAACTAGACAGGGAAGGTTGGTATTGAAAATAGGCGAAATTGGATGATAACCACGCCCACTCTAACCATATAGTATATATCGAAAAACACGCACAAAGTGATAATGGATGAAATTCCATCCATGCAATGAGCTTACGCCGTTATAAAGAAACAAATTGAAATTCTCGAAAACGGGCGGTGCCACACCCACTTATGAACTCAGAAACGGTAGTAGATATATAGCTGAAATTTGGAAAGCGTGATTTACTTGCTAAGACACACGATTGGTCGAAAAATTGTCCAAATCGGTGGACGACCACGCCCACTTTTATATATGGAAACTATAAATTGGCCTAATAAAAACATTTTAAGCTACGTCTTTATCAAATATGAAGATAATTCATTGAAAGTTTGCGGCATGAGTCCAACTATGGACAAAAACAGAAACCATATATATTTTTGAAAATGGGCGTGGCATCGCGAATTTAAGAGATTTCGGAGCCCATAACTCGACAAATAATTCAGATATTACTGCGGAACTTGGTGTAGGTACATATGTAATTTTATTACTTGTATAAAAATTTTAGCAAAATCGGTTTGTAACCACGCTAATATTTTAGGCTGAGTCTGATAAGAGATAACACTGTTGATAATGGGTGTGGCCACGCCCACATTATGCTGTACCCCCTCTATAGAAAATATAAGAAAATGTAAAAATGTATAATAAAAATGTAAAAAGTACCGCAAACTAGTTTGCATATCAAATTGGTGGGAAAGCTAGCCACTCCCGCAAATTATTAACGTTTGCAGTCCCAAGCCATGCTTATTAAAGCAATGCAGTAATAATTCTATATCATTCTACAAAACAAATTAAAAAAAAATTAATAATTTCTTATTTTCACCTGGACTTAGCACGTAGATTTTTGAAAAAAAAATTTTTTATGGACTTAGCACATTTGCTTAACACTGCATTACACCATGAAAAATAGACATTATGGTAACTTCTTTTTGGCAGACGATGTATTTTTAGTTGTACTATCTTACTGCATTAAAATCTCAATTTTGAAAAAAATTGGACTTAGCACATTTCCTCACGAAGCCAACGATATGTATGTAGGGTTCAGGAAATAATTTACAAATATTAATTATATTCTTTTTAAAAGTTTTTTTTATTAAAAATTATTAAATAACAAAATTTAATATGTTGCTGTTTTCTCTTTGATGTTTTCTATTCGAATGAAAAATATTTTACAATAATTTTGTAGGGTTCAGGAAATAATTTACAAATATTAATTATATTCTTTTTAAAAGTTTTTTTTTATTAAAAATTATTAAATAACAAAATTTAATATGTTGCTGTTTTCTCTTTGATGTTTTCTATTCGAATGAAAAATATTTTACAATTTTCAATAATTTTCCAACAGACTTAAACATGTATTCTTCGGTAACAAATAATAATATATTGAAGTATATTTTATACAAAGTTATTCTATTTTCTACATGTATATAATTTGAAAATAAACATATTTTCAAGTGTTCATGAAACATTGTTTATCAGTTTTAGAATAACTTACAACACATTTGAAAAAAAAATTGTTTCGCATTTTGTACCATTTCACGAATTTCATCATGTCAAGGTTTCAAGGAACGAAGAAATTTTGTACCTATGTTTGAAAATTTTAATCAGCGTTCGTTGTTTTACGTGAGCAGTCTCTTAACGGTTGAAATTATGATAGTTGAAAATGATTGTGTGTAATAATAGTTGAGTTCCCGTGGCAGTGATCCAGATCGAGATAAAAAATTTGCATGCAAATGCAACAACAATTTTGTAATCCTGGTATTTTTCTGAATCAACTTCCGATCTGTATAAATTGTAATAGATTTTGTGACGATTAACCCTTTTCACTTGGCAGCACTGACAGACATATCCCAATAAACATCAGGCCAAAAATCTCAAACCTTAATTCTGAATTTGGTAGTAAAGATTTTCTCAAAAATGTCACTAACGTTTGAGAAAAAGGTGCCTTTTTGTTTGAGAACGCTATCAAGGGAAATTTGAAGTGCATTTGATAACTAACGTTTGAGGTTTGAGAAAAATGTTAGTTCTTAAATGCATCTCAAATTGAGAATTGAGAAAAATGTTTATGGGGATGTATACACTCATTAGTTGTGTTCGGTACGCTTGGAAGTCTTTACTAAGTCAAAAACACCGCAAAAACTTGTAATTTTTCTGCAAACCAAATGTAAAAATGCGATTTGTCCTTGCAGGTTTCGTGCAATGACGAACACGATTCGACAAAATTTCAGAAAAATTTGCTGAAATTGTAAAAATTATTTTCTTACCGAACATAACTATTACAAGAGAAACAAATTAAAGAGTGAAAATTAAGGCTGCACAACGAAAAAATAAACAAAGGAAAACAATTTAAAGAAGATGTAATTATAAAAAAGCTTTTATGTGTACAAAATTATTTGAATGGTACTAAAATAGATACAAATTTTTAGCGATAAGAGAATTGGAACAATGGAGGAGACTAGGGTGTTCATATCTGCGTATATTACAAGGAAGGACGAGTTTGTTCATGTACGAAGAAAAAAATTTGCAATGCAGAATGTCCTCTTGGATTTGGAAAGCCAACGTGTTGGAGTAGCTGAAGCAAATGCGGCATGTGGAGAAAATTGTTATGATGAAGGCTCTCCTGGAGTCCAAAAAGTGATTTTTTTTTAATGTAAATAATGTGATATATTTTGGTTGTTTTTTGTTAAAATGTAAATATGTGATATGAAGTACTTTTTTTTATTTTGTGTACATATAATAGTTTTAAGTGTATGTATAAAGTAGTTTTAAGAACACTTGAAGTCTGACATATTTTTGTTATTTCGTGTATTAAGAGTAATCTTAAGAAATCTGGAAGTCTGGGATATTTTTGAAGTCCGAAATATTTTTTATGTTTATAGAATAATCAAAGACATGTTAATGTTAAAAATCTCATGAAGGTTATCTTTGTGTTTTATCTGAATTTTTTTTTCTTCAAAAATTCAAATAAAAACGAAAATGTTTTATGAAATAAACTAAAGAAGTTTAATTTGCATATTGTTTTCAAATGGATTAGTTCTTTACAGTGTCAGTGCAAACGTTTCTTTTTTCCGTTATCATAGCCATCTTTTCAATTTCAGTTATTCGGCCAGGGTTGTTTTTGATGAAAATCGTTGCCTTGACAACATCCACATCATTTCTTCAACAAACGCAACTTTTCGGACTGTTTCGGACTATTTCATGCGTTTTGATTACTTCAACGGACGCGCTTGGGATGGTTTACATATTAGTGCTGCCAAGTCTCATGAAGGTGATCCGCATCGTTCCGGTGAGATTGTGATTCAGATACGGAACTGGATTGCCCACGGTAACGCGACTAATGATTCCGTATTTCTTACTCTTATTTTATTTGTTTGTTGCTTTTTGTGAAGTTACACAAACTTTATTAAAAACATAGTTTGTTTCTCATATGTATGTACATATGTATGCATATTATGACTGTACAAAAGGCACAGGCGAAATTCACCCGCACGGGTAAATGAAAAACATCACATCAGAGTACAAATATGTAATACATATCGTCGTACCATACGAAAACTAACATACGTTTTTTTGTGACTGACGAAAAGTAACAAGTTCGACTTTTGGCTGACGAAAACTATCAATTTTGTTTAAACAACAACAATTTCAATGTAAAAACAGTATATAATTACTGATACTTCTCGTCAGCCAAAAGTCGATTTTATTATTTTTCGTCGGCCAAAAGCCGAACTTGTTATTTTTCGTCAGCCAAAAGTCGAACTTGCTACTTTTCGTACAGAATTTTTTTATTGATAGCTTTCGCCAGAAATTTTAAATATGCTAGTTTTCGTATGGCACGACGATATGTACATATTAGAGCTCTCGATTTTTTTTTTAACATTTTCGTGTAGCCCGAACAATTGTTGTTCAAATGCTCGAACAGTTGTTTGTTTGTTTATTACCCGTATGTTTGTACGGGCATTTGAACAATTCGGGTATTTTGAATTTTTTTTCTTTTGTTTATTATTTTTTTTTTATATGTAGTTTTTTTATTTTTGCTTTTCCCATACACATTTTTTTGTTTGTAAGCTCGAATGCTCGAATGGTTGTACGGGCATTTGAACAAAAACGATCAGATCGAATTTCTCGATACCCGGGTATCTAGGGCTCTAATACATACATCTATTTATTCCATTCCATTTCTGCGCTCATAACACAAGCTCTCTCACTATCCCTCAATTTTTCTGTACTCTAGAGTACAAATATGTAATACATACATACATCTATTGATTGCATTCCCTTTCGTACCAACTTTGAAATTGGAGAAAATGAAATCTATAAAATTAAGAATCAGCCCGAAATCCTATACTAAAAATGTGCTTCAAATGAACCTCAAATTGAAAATGAAAAAAAAAATGTTTATTGGGTTGCAAGCTGCCAATTTGCCAGGGTTAACCAATCAATAAAACAGTTCGATTAAAAAAAAACACACCAAAAATTACTAAGGAAATGAAGAAAACCAGAAAAGTGGTAAGTAGGCTACGTAAAGCGTTTGAAAATCGTCGTGACTACGCAACGGAGCGAACGAAAAAACGTAAAAGCTTATAAAATACCAACTTTTAGGTGAAGGTGAAAGTAAGTGAACGTGAGTGACTGCGACGCAACGAGTCACGGCGTTTTGTAAAATAAGGGCGTAAATAAATGAGTTTCAACATAGTACATGTTTTTTGTTTGTCTGTTTTTCCGACAGGGTTCTCCTATTTTAAATTGTAAATAAATTTTAGGTTTTGTTTTCATTTCTCATTTTGCACAAACTAGTGACCGAAATATTATTGGAATTCAATGCGGCTCACATTTCCTTCTGTCTACCAAAAGCTATATCTCCAAAAGTATTAATGTTTTTCGAATGAATCTTTCAGGGGATGTTAGTCGAGACTTTTCTTTATCTAAATTATTGACTTTGATAAATATTTTACTAATATTAATAATAGCAAATTGTTGTTAAATAAACTAACACCATTATCACCAATTTCTAAATTAAACACACAAATAATCCTTACTATATTTTCACACGTAGCTTTATTAAGCTGTTCGAACCACTTTCACACACTTTTTATTAATTTTATTCGCCGAATTTTACATTTTAATTGTTCGACCAACTGCTTTTGTACCTTTTCAATAATAAAAATGGCCACCAACATATAATAGTGATGCCACACCTACCAAAAGGTAATTCACATGATAAGGTCGCATGCACAGTGCGCGATTCGGAGCCAATGAAATTAGTAAATAAAGGCGAAGGCCACCTACGCTGAAGGGTGTACTACGCAGAAGGACATCACCGTGGCGGTAGCCACGGTTGGGGCACACGTCCGGACGGATGGCGTAGCCCAGGGTTATTTTTTATAAGCGCGGCCGAAGGCCGCCAACGCAGAAAAATTCAATACGACCCAACTCGTTTACCACTGTGACGACGGCCTTATGAAATAGTCGACTGCGTGTGGCAACACCGGTGTTTCTATTTCATTGTTTCGCAGAGAAAAGTGAAGTTAAATTTGACTTTTTTTGCAAATTTAACTACAAATTACTTAAAAACTATACATCTCCGGAAGCCAGGACTTTTACATTTAGAATCAGGAGGATCTCCTCTACAACGTCCAATAACTCTTTTTTTCCAACGCGTGGTAGACGGTTGGAAAGTTTTCCCTTCAATGCATTCAATATCTATAATAAACGTAAATGTAGCAACGTTGCTGACATGTATGGGCCCTACTTTTGTGATCGCATTGCCCTGGATGGTGGAACCGTTGGTCTTGTAATCTTCGAAATGTAGGCCAGCTTCTGTGAAATTGATGAAGATAATATGTATAGGATGGTGGAAAGTGGAGCGTATGGTTAATTCGGCTGAACAGTGTTTTCCCTACAAGCAGAAAAGAACCGTTGTTGTATTGAAGTATATAAAAAATATGAGTAGTCCACTTTCAAAAGTGGCTATGTGAATTTAAGCCTGCTATTTTTTTTTCAGAATATGTAAGGATTTTGCAATAAATTCTTTATGATTATACAAATTTAAATACTGGTCCATCAAAAGCTCAATATCGAAAAAATTTCACTTAGCTACTTTTGAAGCTGGACTATTCATATACTGGATTTCAACAAATTCTACTACGACTATCTGACAAATTGCTTGCAAAACATTTTACTTACCGGAAAGCAATTATCAAAAAATAAATGCTCTTGATCCACTTCCAGTTTGCCAACCCAAGAGCGAAAACGCACTGTCGCCGTTATCTCTTCGTATGTTGTCCAAATTTTGCAGCGTGCACTGATGCTGTTCGGTACGATTGTATGGTTACCTGAAATACCGCCACATCCTCCTCGTCCAGCTATGTACATAAGCGATGTTGCTGCCGCGCATATGAACTGTGCAAATGTAATATGATTAAGTACTTTATTATTGAGGTCTCAAGACCATTTTTTTTTTTTTTTTAAGGAAAAATTGGTATGAAAGATTAATACTTGTTTGGTAGAAGTTATAGATCCATTTCGGAGACCACCACATCTCTTCATCAGACTTATTTTTAACATTTTTTATTCATTGGCGTCCGCCGAGATTGAACCTCGGATTTTCCGGTTTGGAAGTCTAATGGCGTCACCATTAGGCTACCGCCGCCTTGCATTTTGCTTTTATTAATTTTTCTTTTCATTTTTTCCTTTTTACAACCTACCATCCAGCAACAGTGGCCTTGCCGACGTTATCGGTATTTGTCACTTGTATGTTGGTGTTGTTGTGTGTTTGTTTGGTTTGTACAAATTCTATTTTAAGCACAAGCAATGCTTTGCACTAATTAGTAGTTTGTTTGTCGGCTGGCTCATCCGATTAAATTTTACTTTTGGTTTTTGGTCGTTTTTATTTTGATAACTACTCTATTATTTTTTTTTTTTTTTTAAGGAAAAATTGGTATGAAAGATTAATACTTGTTTGGTAGAAGTTATAGATCCATTTCGGAGACCACCACATCTCTTCATCAGACTTCTTTTTAACATTTTTTATTCATTGGCGTCCGCCGAGATTGAACCTCGGATTTTCCGGTTTGGAAGTCTAATGGCGTCACCATTAGGCTACCGCCGCCTTGCATTTTGCTTTTATTAATTTTTCTTTTCATTTTTTCCTTTTTACAACCTACCATCCAGCAACAGTGGCCTTGCCGACGTTATCGGTATTTGTCACTTGTATGTTGGTGTTGTTGTGTGTTTGTTTGGTTTGTACAAATTCTATTTTAAGCACAAGCAATGCTTTGCACTAATTAGTAGAGTTTGTTTGTCGGCTGGCTCATCCGATTAAATTTTACTTTTGGTTTTTGGTCGTTTTTATTTTGATAACTACTCTATTATTTTTTTTTTTTTTTTAAGGAAAAATTGGTATGAAAGATTAATACTTGTTTGGCAGAAGTTATAGATCCATTTCGGAGACCACCACATCTCTTCATCAGACTTCTTTTTAACATTTTTTATTCATTGGCGTCCGCCGAGATCGAACCTCGGATTTTCCGGTTTGGAAGTCTAATGGCATCACCATTAGGCTACCGCCGCCTTGCATTTTGCTTGTATTAATTTTTCTTTTCATTTTTTTTTCACAAGCAATGCTTTGCACTAATTAGTAGAGTTTGTTTGTCGGCTGGCTCATCCGATTAAAATCTTTCATACCAATTTTTCCTTAAAAAAAAAATGGTCTTGAGAGCTCAATAATAAAGTAGTTATCAAAATAAAAACGACCAAAAACCAAAAGTAATATGATTTTTATAGTTTTTGCAACGCCCGTCGACAAGTGACCAAAATTAATAATAGGAATTTCGGTGTATAAACCGGTTGATGTCTGTGGTTACTTGCTCGGAGATCTTGATGCGTATATACGCGGTGTAGTTGCCAGCTGAACGCGCATGAAAACATATACGTATGACGGATTTGGTTTCGTACGACGGTATTTCCCATAGAGTTTGCGGACCCTCCTGTCCGCCTCTTGGCAGTTCTAATTGGAATTGGCCACCGCTGCTGTAAACCTGCATGTATATAAAAGAATAGAGGCCAGTTAGATATTATGCGGAAAACTCTACTTTGTGCTTTATATATTTACCTCTGTGGCCGCTGTGGTGCAGTGGGTAGAGTGCTCGCCTGCTATGCCAGAGGTCTCGGGTTCAAACCGCGGTCCGAGCAAAACACCAAAAAAAAATTTTACTAATTAGTAGAAATCCAATTACTTATTGGGTTTTTTAAGAGCAGCGGTCACCTCTCGGCAGTGGACGGCATACCCTCCGAGTGTATTTCTGCCATGAAAAAGCTTCTCACAAAAAATGCATTCGCCGTTCGGAGCCGGCATAAAACTGTAGGTCCACCCAATTAGTAGGAAAAACAAAAAGGAGCACACCTCGAATTGGGAGAGAAGCTCGGCCATAAAACTCGTCAGAGTTATAATAGCGCCATTGTATTATATTATTATATTTACCTCTAGTATTTGCAGCGGCCTATTATACAGATTATACATTTGTATCTCTGGCGTAAGGGTGCCTTGATAATGGAAAGCCGACCCAACATAAACTCACCAGCAATTGGTACATGTATGACTTTGCAAGAAATATTGTTGAAAATTTTCGAAATTATTCTGTTTAATTATATGCCGTGCACTGAATGAACCAAAGAAATATATTCAACATCGTTGGTGGAGCGCTCCATTGTATCATCAGCAATTGATTTGCGACCTTCGTTGAGAATATCGAAGTGGAGGCAACTTTGTCAGCTGGCTCCGCTGATGAAATTATTCCGCTCCACTTGAAAATAACTTTGTTTTAGCGTGCGCAGCTTACTTTTAACCTGCTCACTGGTTTTCATTATATTTTTAGCTTTTAAGTTTCCTGCCAAGCATTTGTACACGGCACTATTTCGTTTAGTCTTCCCATCGAGCTGCTTGAGCACATCTTTTTCTTTAACCAAAGCAAGAAGCTCCTTGACTTCTGCATCTGTCCAAACCGACCTTTTGTTTAGCGATTCCATTTAATATATTAGTATTTTAATATTTTTCTTATATTTCTTATTTTCATAAAATTGTTCTTCAAAAAAATTGAAGACTGACTGAACAGCTGTTTGTTTGGCGTTGCCGGACTTGTACTTCATAATTTCATGAATTGATGGCGAAATTCATGGAGAATTTTCGTGAACAATTAAATTCATGAAATTTCGTTTATGCAGGGGAAATTCATGAAATGATTTCATGAATTTGCCAACGTATAAACGTAGTAAATGATGAATAATCCTTACAAAAATTCTTTACATAACACTCGTATAATGAATAATCAAAACTGACATTAAAAAAACCAAATTTAATTTGAGATTTTTTTTTTGCAAAAGTAAAACTTATTATATAATCTTTATTTAAACATGCATGAACATTTATAATTTAAAGAGATTGTTATAAAAAAATAGACTTGGCTATCAACTTTGAAAAATTCCTCAATTGCCTTTTGCATGCATACTTAAAAATTAAAATATTTGGAAAATATACTTAATTTATTTAAAAGATTTTACTACAAACTGAAAACTAATCGAATAAACTTTCTTTAAATATATATAACAATTTATAATTTTTAGAGATTTTCATAAAAAATACTTAATTTATTTAAAAGATTTCACTACAAACTGAAAACTAATCGAATAAACTTTCTTTACATATATAAAACAATTTATAATTTTTAGAGATTTTCATAAAAAAAACTTTGGCATACAACTTTGAAAAATTCTATTATTCCAAATACATATATAAATAACGATTAGAAAAAAAATTAAGTGAAGCCTGTTTACCATTAATTGGTCTTATTTATCTGCACCCTTGTAAGTCGAACTAATAGAAACTAAATAAATGAGTTTCAACATAGTACATGTTTTTTGTTTGTCTGTTTTTCCGACAGGGTTCTCCTATTTTAAATTGTAAATAAATTTTAGGTTTTGTTTTCATTTCTCATTTTGCACAAACTAGTGACCGAAATATTATTGGAATTCAATGCATTCAATATCTATAATAAACGTAAATGTAGCAACGTTGCTGACATGTATGGGCCCTACTTTTGTGATCGCATTGCCCTGGATGGTGGAACCGTTGGTCTTGTAATCTTCGAAATGTAGGCCAGCTTCTGTGAAATTGATGAAGATAATATGTATAGGATGGTGGAAAGTGGAGCGTATGGTTAATTCGGCTGAACAGTGTTTTCCCTACAAGCAGAAAAGAACCGTTGTTGTATTGAAGTATATAAAAAATATGAGTAGTCCACTTTCAAAAGTGGCTATGTGAATTTAAGCCTGCTATTTTTTTTTCAGAATATGTAAGGATTTTGCAATAAATTCTTTATGATTATACAAATTTAAATACTGGTCCATCAAAAGCTCAATATCGAAAAAATTTCACTTAGCTACTTTTGAAGCTGGACTATTCATATACTGGATTTCAACAAATTCTACTACGACTATCTGACAAATTGCTTGCAAAACATTTTACTTACCGGAAAGCAATTATCAAAAAATAAATGCTCTTGATCCACTTCCAGTTTGCCAACCCAAGAGCGAAAACGCACTGTCGCCGTTATCTCTTCGTATGTTGTCCAAATTTTGCAGCGTGCACTGATGCTGTTCGGTACGATTGTATGGTTACCTGAAATACCGCCACATCCTCCTCGTCCAGCTATGTACATAAGCGATGTTGCTGCCGCGCATATGAACTGTGCAAATGTAATATGATTAAGTACTTTATTATTGAGGTCTCAAGACCATTTTTTTTTTTTTTTTAAGGAAAAATTGGTATGAAAGATTAATACTTGTTTGGTAGAAGTTATAGATCCATTTCGGAGACCACCACATCTCTTCATCAGACTTATTTTTAACATTTTTTATTCATTGGCGTCCGCCGAGATTGAACCTCGGATTTTCCGGTTTGGAAGTCTAATGGCGTCACCATTAGGCTACCGCCGCCTTGCATTTTGCTTTTATTAATTTTTCTTTTCATTTTTTCCTTTTTACAACCTACCATCCAGCAACAGTGGCCTTGCCGACGTTATCGGTATTTGTCACTTGTATGTTGGTGTTGTTGTGTGTTTGTTTGGTTTGTACAAATTCTATTTTAAGCACAAGCAATGCTTTGCACTAATTAGTAGAGTTTGTTTGTCGGCTGGCTCATCCGATTAAATTTTACTTTTGGTTTTTGGTCGTTTTTATTTTGATAACTACTCTATTATTTTTTTTTTTTTTTTAAGGAAAAATTGGTATGAAAGATTAATACTTGTTTGGCAGAAGTTATAGATCCATTTCGGAGACCACCACATCTCTTCATCAGACTTCTTTTTAACATTTTTTATTCATTGGCGTCCGCCGAGATCGAACCTCGGATTTTCCGGTTTGGAAGTCTAATGGCATCACCATTAGGCTACCGCCGCCTTGCATTTTGCTTGTATTAATTTTTCTTTTCATTTTTTTTTCACAAGCAATGCTTTGCACTAATTAGTAGAGTTTGTTTGTCGGCTGGCTCATCCGATTAAAATCTTTCATACCAATTTTTCCTTAAAAAAAAAATGGTCTTGAGAGCTCAATAATAAAGTAGTTATCAAAATAAAAACGACCAAAAACCAAAAGTAATATGATTTTTATAGTTTTTGCAACGCCCGTCGACAAGTGACCAAAATTAATAACAGGAATTTCGGTGTATAAACCGGTTTATGTCTGTGGTTACTTGCTCGAAGATCTTGATGCGTATATACGCGGTGTAGTTGCCAGCTGAACGCGCATGAAAACATATACGTATGACGGATTTGGTTTCGTACGACGGTATTTCCCATAGAGTTTGCGGACCCTCCTGTCCGCCTCTTGGCAGTTCTAATTGGAATTGTCCACCGCTGCTGTAAACCTGCAATGTATATAAAAGAATAGAGGCCAGTTAGATATTATGCGGAAAACTCTACTTTGTGCTTTATATATTTACGTCTGTGGCCGCTGTGGTGCAGTGGGTAGAGTGCTCGCCTGCTATGCCAGAGGTCTCGGGTTCAAACCACGGTCCGAGCAAAACACCAAAAAAAAAATTTCTCTAATTAGTAGAAATCCAATTACTTATTGGGTTTTTTAAGAGCAGCGGTCACCTCTCGGCAGTGGACGGCATACCCTCCGAGTGTATTTGTGCATTCGCCGTTCGGAGCCGGAATAAAACTGTAGGTCCACCCAATTAGTAGGAAAAACAAAAAGGAGCACACCTCGAATTGGGAGAGAAGCTCGGCCATAAAACTCGTCAGAGTTATAATAGCGCCATTGTATTATATTATTATATTTACCTCTAGTATTTGCAGCGGCCTATTATACAGATTATACATTTGTATCTCTGGCGTAAGGGTGCCTTGATAATGGAAAGCCGACCCAACATAAACTCACCAGCAATTGGTACATGTATGTCTTTGCAAGAAATATTGTTGAAAATTTTCGAAATTATTCTGTTTAATTATATGCCGTGCACTGAATGAACCAAAGAAATATATTCAACATCGTTGGTGGAGCGCTCCATTGTATCAGCAATTGATTTGCGACCTTCGTCAAAAAATGTTCCGCCTCACAACACACCTTATTAAATAAACGCAAATTTTCTATGGTATCTGTTAGTACTGAACGTGTAGCGTTTGTTGGATATTTTTCCAAAGTCTTAACAGCCTCATATTGTGCGGTCACATCACGTTCATGGCGCAATTGATATTGCGATTGGAAGTCGGGTTGTTCGATATTTAGATCGAGTATTAAAATCATTTCGGGATGTAAACGAATCCAAAGTACTGTGGAGTCACTGATACAGAGTAAAATGAAAGTATATACTATCAAAACTCATTAAAAAGGGTACTGAGCGCTTGCTCCAAAGCAGACAATTCCATATCGACTTCCTCGCCCGTGCACAATCGGATTTTCTTTCGATTACGTCGCCTTTTCGAGTGACCAGTATGTCCAAAATATGTCTGCTTTCACAACAGTTTTTGCTATTTGTAGCATATGCATTTATTACCAATATTTAATTGTATTTTTTTATTATTTCAATTCAATGGCTTTTTTATTCCACTAGTTTTTTTTATTTTTAAATGACAGAATGTCTGACTTTGACATTTCTTCCAACTTGACATTCAAGGCGAGACCAAGCGAATTCAGAATTTTGACATTACACTCTACCAATTACAAAAACAAAATACATGGGAAATTTCTGAATTCGCCACCGAGCTTACCTTCCTAGATCTGCCTTGGATCTGAGCGTAAACTGGGCCAATGCATATAAAATAGAGAGAGCGCTTTTAAATTAAAGCGACTCTTCAACTGTGTTTAGATATTTGTAAACACGTTTACGATATCTATTTCTCTTAACTAAAAATTTTATTTATTAATTATAAACAAATTAAATAATTTATAGAAAAAATTATATGCCTACTCTGAAAAAAATACGCGTAGTTAAATCAACAACTTTCCGTTGTTGAATCTCCGTATTTGATTCAAGAGCAAAAGTATTTGTTTTAACGGCAAAGTTTTTGATTCAACAAATTTCCGTAGTTAATTCAAAGACGTGCGTTGTTGATTCAAAAACTTGCTTGCTGTTAAACATTTTTTAAGTAAAAAGAAAGAAGGATTTGAAAAAAAAAATAAAAATATAAACAAAATTTTTGAAATTCGTTCAATTTGTTTAAACTTTAAAATAAAAAAAAGTAATATATGTACATACATACATACATAAATAAAAAAAATTAATTAAACAAAAACTAATATCTATTCATAAACTCAGCTTTTTTTGATGTCGTGAGAGTTGTCTGCAGATGTACTGATGCGTTTGGAAATGGTGAATGGATGAATGACTAAAAGCCCGTCTCCACATAACTTGATTCACCAAAAAAACATGTAGCAAAACATCTCGCTCAATAACCCGTCTCCACGTGGCTAATCGTGATTCAGTTTGACACTTCTCTTTCTTGTTCTTCTTAAATGTTTGTATGTTTGCTTTTTTTTGGGTCTTTGTTTTGGTCTGTGTGAGATTTCGATAGATTTTCGATACAAAATTAGAGAAGACATCGATATCATCGTGGTTGGCAAGATGATTCAGAATGAAACAGTGTTTCAATCTTCACTCGCTCTCAGAAATTTGTATGGAAAATGGCGAGTTTCGGCACTGGTTTCCGTGTCGAAACAAGATTGAGAGAGAAAATGCAGAAAAAAAGAGCGAAACACGTTATGTGGAGACATGGTATAAAGTTCGTTTGGTGACGGCGGGCCTTACTATTAATATTACTACATATCGAGCCCTAACCCCAAAAAGTGTATCCAAGAAAAAATAAATTTTACAGGAGGTTTTTTTTTTATTTTCTTTTCATACAGTTGGTAATCAGCCTGGAAATTTATTTATGGCCGGTTTCACAATCTGCGGTTAATTTAATCGCTGGTTAGTTTGACGTCAATTGTATGGCGAGCTGTCAAATAAATTGGTTCACCGGGCAAAAATCTCTTGTTAAGTGCTTAACCGGAGGTGGTGAAACCGGCCCTAAGTCTATGAAATTGTGGGAGTGATTAAAAACGCTAAAATCGATAATTTCGTTGGATACACTTTATGGCGGTTAGGGCTCGATAAGTAAACATACATACATATATCATATGTATAAAAAAATAAAATAAAATAATATCTATTATATTACAAAAAAATATTATTTTTAAAATTTTCTTGAGGTTAACTTAAATGCGTAAGTATTTGCTTCAATGGTGCCCGTTTTTCGACCAAAAACTTTTGCGGTTAATTCAAAAGCAAAAGTTGTTAGCTCGCTTTTGGACTAAATTTTTTTGCTGTTAATTCAAAAGCAAAAACTGTTAACTTAAATGTAAAAGTATTTCATTCAACAGTTTCCGTTGTTAACTTAAATACGAAAAGTATTTGAATCAAAAAGGCTCGCATCTTTGAAACAACAACGGAGCGTTGTTGGGCACATTTCAACTGGGGAAAGTTGTTCATTTAACTGCAAAAGTCTTTGTATTTACAACGTTTTTTTTTTCAGAGTATGCACTGATCCTGACTCATACGAACACATCCATATCAATTTTATGTGGATATATCTAAGTATGCTAAATGTGCTAAACAGCCTGGCAATTGTTAGTATGGAAAAAATGTTAGCCTAGTAATATATAGATAATTAAAAAACTTCTCAAATTGAACATGACGTAATATAGTACGACAATCTTCGTATTCGACAGTGGAAAAATTGGAAGAGGATATGGTGAAATATTATTCACCCATTCATCTTCTTGGACAAAATGGGGTAATGTCGAGCTACCAGCCATTACAACTTCTTAGTCGCCTTTTAGTTGGGCCGGACAAATATTATCTGGTTTACCCGCACATTCTTCTTCAGTATTATCTTCTCCAAAAATGTTGTAATATTGATGAGGCTCCATGTATTAGACATATACGCCGACAGTGATTCCGGCGGCGGCGGCGCTATTCCAAAAACATTTCGGCGGCGACGCCGGCGTGCTTTTTCACGCCGGCGCACCTGCCCCAAATCTACAAATCACAATCCTTATTCAAATATTAATTTTATTTAGTTACCTTAATATCGCTGGCTGAATGGAATAAATAAACTAATTTCCACCTTAAATTGTTGAAACTTTTTTATTAACAGCAAAAAACAATTGTTAAATAAACTAAAATATAAAATAAAGAAAATAAATATTAAAGAATATGGCCGATTTTCTGGGAAAGTAAACCAAGTAGTTTTTTTTTTTGTCAAATATTGCAAGCACTGGGGTCTTGCGGGGTTCATGACATATTATAGTAGCTGTTGAAAACAGTGGCATTCAATTTTAGTCGTTTTAAATTAAACTTTTCGCTCTTTTTATAAAACGTTGTGATTAAAAAAAAATATGGTCGGAAGTAGTTCAGTAAACAAAAAGTTAAATATAACATGTTTGTTGCGACTAAATTTAGCCGTTCAAGTTTTATCTATTAGAAAATTAGTTATAATATCATAACACGTAAAGTTTTTAAAAAAGTTATGTTCCAACTAGGAGTTATGTGAAAAGTAAATGTGCCGCAAAAATCTTATGTAACGTTAGCAGTGCAAAACCAAAAAAGTTTTTTTAAGAATTGTTAAAATACGTTTTAATTTAATTTGTTTATATATTTTCTTAATACTATACGTATATCTCACGTTCCAATTAAAAAAAGTTAAACTTCCAAAGATTTGAAGACATTGTTAGCTTAAATAATATGTAACGTTAGCAGTGATTTTTTACCTATATAATACATATAATAAAATTGTAACAGGTCGATGTCTGTACATTGAAGATATTCAAGAAAAACTGATAGGAGAGGTCATTATTGGACCAGCGGAACCCAAATCTACAATTTTTAGAAGTCTATCTGTCTGTCTGTCCGTCTGTATGATTGTGCGCGCATCACAAAAAAACTACTGAATAGAATTGCATTAAACTTTCACCATTCTATCACTTAACGCCTAGCGTAATATTCAGGACAACTTTCATTTGGATATCTCATCCAGTTCCCGAGTTATTGACCAAAATTTTGGAAAAATGTGACCAAAATGTGACCATAACGCCCGCGTCACACAAAAACGACTGCATAGAAATGAATGAAACTTTCAATAATCATTTTCTGGATGAAAAAATGAGAGCTATTGGAAAAGGGGCGTGGCACAACCCATACAAACTTAATCTTTCATGCTGAATATAGCTGGAAGTGTTTTCCGTAGGATATCAAAACTTGGAGAGATAGGGATAGATATAGGGAGATATCTCCGAAACCAATCGAGATATTGAATTTAATAGAATTACTTATTGCAGCACTCATCAGCACTGATACCCATATTGTACTTAACAAATTTTGGATCACCTTTGGTCCACATATTGGTCGATAACTCCTAACTAGTTGAGCTATAGAAATAAGGGATATCTTAAATCTTAAAGTAGACATCTATAATAATAATAATAATAATACAATGGCGCTATTATAACTCTGACTAGTTTCATTCAATTCCATCATTCCAATTTTTAGTGACCCGCGCACAAACATAAGTCAGACCGACAGAAATTTAAAAAACAGTTCATTTGGATTCCTCTGGCTCCTTTTTTATTTTCTGTATATCTGCAATGTACAGAGATCAACGGTTACAATTTTATTATATGTAGAGATACTCAGTTTTCGCACGTGTAACGTTAGCAGTGATTTGTGTAACGTAGGCAGTGCCTTATTTTATGTTAAATTACGTTAAAAAATCCTAAAGATTTTGGTAAAGCGGTATGTCATGACCTTGTGACATCCTTGCTATATAACATGAAGTAAAATTGGGATGATTGTCTCAGCAAGTTCGCAGAAATTAAACCAAATATGATCTGTATCTTGATCTCACTTCCAAATGATGTAACGTTAGCAGTACGTTTCACGCGCTAATAGCTTTTACGGTATGGTAGCCATCAGACTAATTTTACTCTTAAAATGAAGGTATAGGTCTACCTGATAGCATAAGTAACAGAACCTTGGACGTTTCTAACATTTTTGTTATTATTTCGTATAAACTAAATAAAAGCTCCATGCGAATGTAACGTTAGCAGTCAGTAAATTGACCATATACACAAATCCATATGTAAGGGTAAATTTAAATTCATTTGCTTATTTTGTATGATAATAAACATGCATACATATATTTACATATGTACATATTTATATATATTTAAGGCACTTTAAAATAAATATATGTGTATACAGTGTTGGAAAAAATAATAGGGACAATTCTCCATTTATTTCATTTTAAGACCAAATTATAATTACCATATCGTCGCCTGAGAAACCGAATGTCGTATGTAGCAAAACATAGTTTCGAGAAAATCGACTTTGAAGTTTAAATTGGAAATTCTCAAAAACTGTACAACAGATTTTTCTGTTATTTGGACGAGCTGTAGAGAGTATTATATATTTTGACTTGCAATTTGCAAAAGTTGAATATCTTTAAAATTATGGGAGATAAACGACTTTTCATTCAGTATGCATTTGTCGTATGTGACGTCTGAGCACCAATACCTGTTTATGATAGCACATACGACAAAAATTCTTCTCTTTTTTCAAACCGGAATGGTCACATTTTTTGAAATATCGACTTGAAATTTGGCAGTTGCAAATATTTTGATGATACTTTGATCATTTATCGGAATCCACCACATCGGACTAATATAAGATATAGCTCCCATACAACTGATTGTTCAGATATAGCTGTTTTCGGGTATAACTTCTTTATTTGAGGAGATAAGGATATGAAACTTTGAAGTAGTTGTACCCATATGGACGTAATAAATGTCACTAAAATTTGTTAAGATCGGACCACTATAGCATATAGCTCCCATACAACTGACTGTTCAGATATGGACATTTTGGGATATAACTTCTCCATGTAAAGAGATAAGGGCATGAAACTTTGAGGTATTTGTACCCATATGGACCTAATAAATGTCACCGAAATTTGTCTAGATCGGACCACTATAACATATAGCTCCCATACAACTGATTGTTCAGATATAGCTGTTTTCGGGTATAACTTCCATATTTAAGGATCAAATTATACTAAACTTTGCAGTAATTGGTATTATACTACAATAATATATTTCAGTGAAAATCATTCAGATCGGATCACTATAACCTATAGCTCCGATACAATATTTTGGTTTATTCTCAGTAGCTCAGCGGCACATACGACATATGTTTAAAATAAACAAAAACGAATTTATATGGAAATTTGTCGTATGTATGTTACATACGACAAAAGCTTACCCAAATGGTAGTAATTTTGTAACATACGACAAATGCATACTAAATAACTTAAAAACTAAAAGAGATAGAAAAAATGGATTGGAAAAATTAAAAGATTAGGTCCGATTTAGTTAATCTGCATCAAAAACTAGAAATCGTCGATTTTCACATACGACATTCGTTTTCTCAGGCGACGATATATTGATGCTTACACGGAGAGGACATGCTTCAATGACTCTGGGGTGGTTTTTGTATAATAATTTAATTTTTATGGACAAAAATAATGAAATGTATAATTTAAGTTGGAAATAATAATAGGGACAAACTTTAAATTCGATTGTTTTTCCAAATAAACTACAATATTACTGCTGCAGCTAGATTTAAACTAATGTTTAGTTGAAGTTCCTTTATTTTTTATAACTTCCTTACTTCTTCGTAGCATAGGGTTGACCAAATCAGCGCAATTTGCAACTGGTATTAAGTACCAAGCTTCTTTAATGTTTTTTCCATAACTCTTGCTTATTTTTCCATTTTTGATCCCCCAACGTCTTCTTTAATATTCACTATAGGACTGAGGTTCGACAACTGTGAGGGCTACTCAAAAACAGCAACTTTCTTACGTTCAAACTATGAGTTTTCGATTCTGGAGGCATGTTTGGGATCATTTTCGGCATCTAATGATATCAAGGAGGGTTGAAATGGTGCAATTTTGAGTAGAACAATTAGCAACAGCCCTCGATAAGTAGGACTAAATGGAAGAGATCCCAGAAAAGTTCCGTATCTGAGAAAAAATTATATAAGCCAACGAACGGAAATTTTCCAGTAGCTTAAATTCTTTAGGACTGAGGCTAGTAAAGTAGGGAACAGCCAAAGTTTTTGTTAATAACTTTTAACCGGCAAAAAATAAAACATTTCCGCATTCAGCTTCGTGTTCCTGAGGTCAAAACACGTCGATTGGTTCCTTTTTTTAATTTTGAAGAACTTTAGCAGTTAGCAAAACTAGGAAAATATGTACACGTCTCGCTCCATACGCCAGCGCACGCCGCCGCGCCAATACGCCGATTTCACGGCTTATGGCGGCGGCGGCCGATTATGAAGGTAATCGGCGCTGCGGCGGCGGCGTCAATCGGCGGCGGCGTTAATCGGCGGCGTATATGTCTACCATGTATGTACCTAAATGACTGTTGGTATGTCAATTAGTCCACCTTCGTCGAATGCCCCATCTTGATCTTGAATGAAATCAAGCATTTGTTGTAACGTTAAACCTCTAAAAGCAGAAACTTTATAAAATTCCAACAAATTAATAATATTACATTAGTTAAATTTACACAACGGCAGAGAAAATCACACGAAGCCCAATGAAAAAACCTCTATCCTAGACGACCCACGGCTACCATATGGTAACGCCTTTATAAAAATGTAAAAAAATTTTGGAAAGAATTTTTTCTTTAAAAACTAAGTTACATTAGATAGATAATTTCATTAGCTTTCAAAAGGTGTAATTATTTGAACAATTTATTCCAAAAGTTATACAATATACTTATATTTACCGACATGCCATATCTGAAAACGGGAATTTTCAGTACTAATTTTTGTCACCTCATTTTCACACGCAATAGCTTCGACATTTGAGTACATAATAACACGTTAATTTTTCATTTCAAATCGGCATTTTCCTGGTGTTTTTTCTTTTCCTTTTGTTTATTTTATTGTAAATGTAAAAGGATGGTTTGCGTTACCATATGGTGATCGTGGGTTGATTCGGGTTAAAGCAAGGCTGTATCGAGCCATCCCACAGACTTTACGTAGACTACCGACAGATCAATGCTCGATCGATCCCGGACGCATACCCGTTACCACGCATTCAGCACATCCTAGACAGAGCCCCATTTATCAGCAGTTTAGACTTAAAGAGCGAATATTGGCAAATACCCATGGAAGAGACCAGCAAACAATATACAGCATTTACGGTACCTGGTCGTGGACTTTTCCAGTGGTCTACATTCCGCAGCGGAAACATTTCAGAGAGCACTTGATCGTATCATTAGCCCAGAGTTGGAACCAGGGCCGTACCCAGGAATTTTTTTCGTGGGGGGTTTTCATCGTAGACTTTTTTTTTTGAGAAAAATATATAACCTATTTCGTGTACTAAATAAAAATAATAAAAAAAAATCTGGTTTCTAAAGTGCTATTTAGAAGAAAATTTTTTTTTACAAAACTTGATTTTCAAATTAGGGTTTTTATAAGAAGTTTTAAAAATCAGGAAACTTTTATTCGTTTAAAAATTAGACTGTTCTATTGCAAATACGATGAATACTTTATTTTTTTGGTTTTTATCCAGGTGAAAAAAAAAATATATTTTATGAACGAAAAACTCGGTTAGATTACCCAACCATGTGGAAACGAAAACGGCTGTAAAAGTCCGCCCCAAGATTTTTAGCTTATGTTGAGACTCTAATTTGTTTTTTTTGCAACTTTGCTATTTGACATCCGATTTTTAAATTTGATAGATATGTCATTATTTTAGTCATTTGAAAATTAAAAAATAAACAGCGAAGCAGAAGTATAAAAAATAAAAAGTTCTACTGTACTGCAACTTCGAAGCCTTAAATTTCAAAAAATTATAGTCGACTCTTGCTGTATTGTGGAAATTTTTACAGCACAGCAAAGGGCAAACATAATTTCGAGTTTTTACAGCACTGTTGTTGTTTTTTTTTTTTAAATTTATGGGAACACAATCGAAATTGTAATGTACAAAAAAACAACAATTTTAAAAAGCCGCACTGAAAACTAAAATTCTGTTTATCTGTGCTTTGCTGTCGCCTGATCTGTTTGAAATTACACAGTAAAGCAACAGCACAAATAAGCAAACAAATATATTCGACTGTGCTGTGCTTCGACTTCAGATATTTTCAAAGGAAATCGAAATTCCAAAGCTCTTAAAAAATTATGAGAATAGCAACAGCTTATTTTTTGAGACTGTTGGTGTTATGCTGGCAAACAGTTCTTGGGAAGCTTTATATCTCCCTCTAATGTCCTTTGATCTGTGAAGTCGTTTTCATATAGTTGGGTCATCTAGCCGAGTTTTTCGACCATAAAACATCCTTTTTGTTTCACTTGGAAAAAATCGCCAAAAATAAAGTATTCATAGAATCTTTTTAATATTACGCTTAAAATGTTTGGAATAAAACAGAATAATTTTAAAAAGAATAAAACTTTCCTGATTTTTAAAACTTCTTATAAAAACCCCAATAAAAACCAAAATTTTTCAATAATCGCAATCAATAAAATGTTTACTGAAAAGTTAGTATTGAAAATAGGTGAAATCGGACTATAACAACGCACAAATCCCATATATGGGATCTTTCGAAAAACTCACAAAATCTTATAATTCAGACACTAATATAACCCGAGTAATGAATTTTCAGCTATGCAATGACTTTATGCAGTTATAAGGAAATATGCTAAAATTTTTGAAAATGTATGTAACATAATTTAATTTATAAGTGGTATGTCGTTAGAAGCGTACTTTAGTTAATTATCTTTCGAACGGAGTAACTAGATACGGTTTTCGGGTATTTGTAACTTCAACGAAAAGAATTTTTGACTGAAGTTGTAACCAAAAAACCCAAAATTACGTTATCTCAAAACCCTAACCATAAAAAATGGTTTTGACCGCAGCAGGTTCATTCCAGCCCTCCCCTATACCTGAAATTCTTGGTATTTTCTCAAATTAATTATTTGTAAACTAGTAGTTTCAACATATAGCTTTGAATATGATAGAAGTAAAATGTATCTACCAGAATTTCGTGGGGGTTCAAATACCCAAACCCCCCCCTAAATACGGTCTTGGTTGGAACCACACGCATTCGCATATCTCGATGACATCATCGTAACTAGTAGAACACTAGATGAACACATAAAGCATCTTACGGAAGTATTTGCACTGTTAAGAAAAGCAAATCTAAGGATCAGGGCCGTGCGCAGGAATTAGCCTTGGGGGGGGTTTTTAATTTTGGTTTGCATTCGCATACATTTTTCGCTAAGATAAACATATTTGCTGAAACAGATATCCAGACCCATACATCATAAATTTAAATGTTCTCTAACTTTTCTGAAACTGCATACTCTGATGCTTAAAATTATACCCAAGAAATTTTTTTGGTTGTAAAAATGTTTCTGTATTTGATAGAGAATTTGTGATATGGTGGCATATTATTCGCACTTTTATGAATACATGGCTATAATTAAAGTCCGTTTAACATTGCGATTCTTCGAGGTACGGAAAAGAATTCTGTCAAATATAAAGATAATTGATTGAAATTTTGTGGCATGAGTCCCACAATAGGCCGGAAACAAAAAACAGAAAAACTTTTGAAAATGGGCGTGACAAAGGAATCTACGAGATTTCGGAGCCCATAACTCAAAAAATAATTATTATAATTGATATGTTATGACGAATAATAATAATAATAATATAATACAATGGCGCTATTATAACTCTGACGAGTTTTATGGCCGAGCTTCTCTCCCAATTCGAGGTGTGCTCCTTTTTGTTTTTCCTACTAATTGGGTGGACCTACAGTTTTATGCCGGCTCCGAACGGCGAATGCATTTTTTGTGAGAAGCTTTTTCATGGCAGAAATACTCTCGGAGGGTATGCCGCCCACTGCCGAGAGGTGCTCTTAAAAAAACCCAATAATTAGATTTTTACTAATTAGAAAAATTTTTTTGGTGTTTGCTCGGACTGGGGTTTGAACCCGAGACCTCTGGTATAGCAGGCGAGCACTCTACCCACTGCACCACAGCGGCCACATGACGAAACTTGGGGTTAAACTTTTATTACTTGTACTAATATACGTTAAAAAATTTAGCGAAATCGGTGTATAACCACGCCTACTTTTTTACAAAAACATTTCTAAAATGGCCTTGTGAAATTTGCGACGTGACATCTTTGTAACTAAAAGTCATAAAGGAATGAAATTTTGCACAAAGAATAATATTCATATGCTTAGTCGGATAATTGATACTAATTTTGAAAATGGGTGTGGCTACGCCCACCTTAAGCGGTATCCGCATTATATAAAATACACCGTGTTTCCGTCAAACGTAAACAAACATTGAGAACATCCCTTTGCCAAAATAATAATCGCTAAAAAAGTCGCCATCGCCAATTTTCATAAATTGGACGCCAAAGTTTGTAAAAAATCGCCAATTTGGCGACAAATCGCCAGTACTGGCAAGCCTGACGACGCAACAAACGCGCAATATTGCACAATATATCGATGCTTGTGCAATATAATCGATTTATCTATTATCGATCTATTATAGATCAGCTTTAATTCTTAATCGTCGATATGTTATTTTCTTTATTTGTTTAAAAATTCTGAGCTCGCGCGCCCCTTGTAACTACGCGCCCCTAGGCAAGTGCCTAGTTTGCCTTAGGGATAATCCGCCTCTGATTGTGTGCACAAAAACAAATTTATAACAGATGTAATAAAACCATTTGTAATGAACATTCAACAACTACAAAAATCTGTGAAAATTGCAGTTCATTAATATACCCTATTTTATGAAATTACCTTTTTTAACAGGCTTTTATTAGCTTCACCTGTATGTATGTATGTATGTATGTATGTAACTTCATCCCATCCTAAAATTGCAACATTTAACTAAATTATTATATCTTTCAAACATTCACTTTTTTGTGTTCTCTTCTATTATTTCTATTCTCCTCCGGATTCGAAACATGACATCAACAGCCCAACGGCATCATATAGTAGGACATTCAACATTATACTCTATGCTTCATTGCGGCTTTTATGTTACCTTTCTTCAAAATAGCCTCTATGAATTTCAATTCACTCCCGTATATAAGCCAATAAGTAACAAGCTTTCAGGGTACGGAAAAACTCACTCACGAACGCTCAAAAATACATTCTTCTCAAATCACAAACAAATGTTCAAAGAAAAACGTATAACCACTCAAATAGCTAGCGAACTACAGCCAGCGATCGCTCATAGCGTTGGCGATAAACTCAATGCATAAATTCACTCAAAAATGAAGCTTGAAGCTTTCTGTTTTGTTTTTGTTGTATTTGCAATGAAATCAACCGCATGTACATACATACGTATGCAAAGCAAGAACTGTTTTTAACACGCTTTTATTAGTTTCACCTGTATGTATGTATGTATGTATGTATGTATGCAGAGGCGGATTATCCCTAAGGCAAACTAGGCACTTGCCTAGGGGTGCGTAGTTACAAGGGGCGCGCGAGCTCAGAATTTTTAAACAAATAAAGAAAATAACATATCGACGATTAAGAATTAAAGCTGATCTATAATAGATCGATAATAGATAAATCGATTATATTGCACAAGCATCGATATATTGTGCAATATTGCGCGTTTGTTGCGTCGTCAGGCTTGCCAGTACTGGCGATTTGTCGCCAAATTGGCGATTTTTTACAAACTTTGGCGTCCAATTTATGAAAATTGGCGATGGCGACTTTTTTAGCGATTATCAAAATATTAGATTATATTAATAAAAAAAAGCAATTACTTTTTCAAGCCTTCTTCTCAAATTTTGAAAGTTTCTTCATACAAATTTTTATCAAATTACAAAAAATTTGAGAAATAGCAATTGCTTTTTGTTTATTAATACGACCCATTATCTCCACTTTGCCAATAAATCTTACGATATGTAGAGATCTATTGAGAAAATAAATATATACTACATACTCTGGCAACCATTTTCTGCACACTTGAGTGCAAACCAAAATTTTGGTCTGCACACTCGCCTATCCACGATACGACGGTCTGTACAATTTTGACACCCTATGGGACAGTGAGCTTCAGCTGACACCGCACGTGCTGTTCATCGCTGACATATGTTTTGGGCATCGTCGACAGCACTTTCTTAAGGGCCTTGTGAGAAAAGTGATGCCTGGCTTTGCGTACGTGTGATCTTGCATCACCTTCTCATGTACTTTGGCTATCTATTCAAAATAGGTTTGTCTCTTTTACTCCAATCACAAGTGATCAAAAACAATAGCACTCTAGTTAGCAGCATAGTTTATATCTATAAGTTGCGACACTCTCAACTGATCGTTTGGCATGTTGTGCCTGTCACCAGGTAGTGCTGTGCAAAAGTTACAAAAAAAAAAAATTGAAATGAATTTTGAAATCGTTAAATCTTTAAAATTATTGGGTGAATTGAATTTGTAATGCTATATTTGTAGCAATAATAACAAAAAATTAACATATTTTTGAATTTTAATTGATTTTATTAGGAATTTTGGCAATTTTCTTGTGAAGATTTTGCTACGTTTGAATACAACACTGTGGTCGATTCTTCTTCATATTTGGTTTATTTAGTTTCCCATTCTCCCATTTTGACACATAATGTGCCTGTCACTTTTTGCAACAACAATTCCCATGGTTGAAATTTGTTTTGATGGGAATACAGTGAGTCACAGTGAAAGTGAGCCATCATTTATTCAGAAATTTTTATTATTAAATATCTTTGTTAACAATTACTTGACTTTCCTAATCTTTTTGCGACGGAAAACTTTCAACAACATGCCAGAAATTATGAAAAACAAAAACATACACATATATACGCGTCACAATCAAAGTAAGCTTTCTGGCAACTCCAATTTAAATACTTAAGGTTTCTCTCTAGAACACCGATTATTATTTTTCTCTTATATATATATATATTGTACTAACATATTTTGGTGCACATATTGGCCGATAACTCCGAAACCGGTCGAGATATCGAAACAAATAATACCTTAAACTTTAAGTTGAGCGTCTAGCAATCCAATAAAAAAAGTTTCGTTCAATTCCATTCAGCACTTTTTGAGTGATACGGCCACAAACATACGGACAGACAGACAAAAATTCTAAAAATGGTTGATTTGGATTCTACTGGCTTAATAATGCTTCCCCCAATCATTTTTTTCTCTATATCTGCAATGTACAGACATCGACCTGTTACAATTTTATTATATGTAGAGATTAAGAAATTATCTAAGCTTTTACATCATCTATATCTACATCTACACTAATATTATAAAGAGGAAATATTTTGATTGTTAGGGTGTAAAACAACTAGGTAGTTAAAATTTATAGTATTATGATGGCCATTTATGGTCGGTACAGGGGCGCCAAGAAAGTGGCTGCCTAGGGCGCTCTGGACCTTTAATCCGCCACTGCACACAATGAGAAAAACTATGAATCAAATTAATATAAATAAATTTTTCATATGATCGCTGCTAATATATATTTTCCGCAATAAAATTCCAAATTTTTAAAACGCGACGTTCGTGGTGAAATTAATTACGCATAAAGCGGCTCATCGTTCGTTTCTCTATCTCAACGCATCTTTTCCGTAATTTACGAACTCAGTAAACATAAAATGGTAAGATTTTAATGGTTTTGAAATTGCTGACTTTACCGTTCTCCATAATTTTATGACATCATTATGATCTAAAGATCTATGGTGAAATACGACGAATTCACCAAAATCCCTGGGAAGTATGGTGAGTTAACAATGTAAAAAGCTCACTCGATAAACCTTGTAAACAACGGATTCAAAATTTAGTTGAATTCTAGAAATGTAAGCTTATTACGATAAAGATACTTAACCCGAATCAACCCACGAGCACCATATGGTAACGCAAAACATCCCTTTACATTTTCAAGAAAATAAACAAAAGGAAAAGAAAAAACACCAGGAAAAAGCCGATTTACAATGAAAAATTAATGTAGCTTTACAAAAAGGTAAAGATCGTGTTATTCTGTACTCAAATGTCGAAGCTATTGCGTGTGAAAATGAGGTGACAAAAATGAGTACTGAAAATTCCCGTTTTCAGATATGGCATGTCGGTAAATATAAGTATATTGTATAACTTTTGGAATAAATTGTTCAAATAATTACACCTTTTGAAAGCTAATGAAATTATCTATGTAATGTAAATTAGTTTTTAAAGAAAAAATTCTTCTTTCCAACATTTCTTACATTTTTCTAAAGCCGTTACCATATGGTAGCCGTGGGTCGTCTAGGGTACAGGTGTTTTTTTATTGGGCTTCGTGTGATTTTCTCTGCCGTTGTGTAAATTTAACTAATGTAATATTATTAATTTGTTGGAATTTTATAAATTTTCTGCTTGTAGAGGTTTAACCTTACAGCAAATGCTTGATTTCATTCAAGATCAAGATAAGGCATTCGACGAAGGTGGACTAATTGACATACCAACTGTCATTTAGGTACATACATGGAGCCTCATCAATATTACAACATTTTTGGAGAAGATAATACTGAAGAGGAATGTGCGGGTAAACCAGAGATTGTTTGCCCGACCTAACTAAAAGGCGACTAAGAATTTGTAATAGCTGGTAGCTCGACATTACCCCATTTTGTCCAAGAAGATGAATGGCTGAAGAATATTTCACCATTTTCTCTTCCAATTTTTCCACTGGCGAATACGAAAATTGTCGTAATATACACCGTCATGTTCAATTTGAGAAGTTTTTTAATTATTGTTATCATTTATCAAGCATATTTGCGAAGAAAGTGCAATATATGCTATTGGCCAGAATAGGCCAACCATACATGTGGAAGTATTTAAAAAAAAATACTTTATTTGCATAACTTTACTAAAAACCTACTTAAATCTGAATAAAGTCAATTAAAAATGTGTTTTTTTTGTGAAACTAAAAAAAAATGTTTCCAAATATCATTTACCCTTTAAACAAAAACCTGTACCCTAGGCGACCCACGGCTACCATATGGTAACGCTAGTTTTTCACATTTTCCGGAAAAGTGCGACAAGATATTGGAAAACGGACTTCATTTTCATGCTCAGGAGGTGGAAATTTATTGGTGTACATACTTTTATGAAAATCTGAAACAAAAAAAGTTCTGGGAAAATCCGGGTTAAGATGAGTCTTTGAGGCTCACTTTCGGTTTTTCGTTACAATTTTATACGATTGCAAAAAAATGGTTAAAATAAATAAATAGCCCAAAGATCAAAATTATTTCATAATTTATGAACACAAATGGAGGAATACCCAAAATTTCAGGCAAAAAGCTTTTTTGGTTTAGGAATAATTCGCTTTTAAACTTCAAAGTGAGACTGAGAGGCTCACTTTAGAGGATTAGGGTTAAGATGTTGCTGTAGGTATTGTTTTATATGCATGCATATTTACATGTGTATGTATAGAATTCAAAAACGAAAATTTACGATAGAGTTCAACAAATGGTTGAACATTTCCGATAGAGTTCACCAAATGGGTGAATATCTGCGATAGAGTTCGACAAATGGTTGAACATTTACGGTGGAGTTCAACAAATGGTTGAACATTTCCGACAGAGTTCACCAAATGGGTGAATATTTACGATAGAGTTCGAAAAATGGTTGAACATTTACGATAGAGTTCAACAAATGGTTGAACATTTCCGATAGAGTTCAACAAATGATTGAACATTTCCGATAGAGTTCACCAAATGGGTGAATATTTACGACAGAGTTCAACAAATGGTTGAACATTTCCGATAGAGTTCACCAAATGGGTGAATATTTACGATAGAGTTCAACAAATGGTTGAACATTTCCGATAGAGTTCACCAAATGGCTGAATATTTACGGTAGAGTTCAATAATGGGTTGAGCAATTACGATAGATTCAATAGCAGAAACAAATTATAAATAAATAAATCTACTTTCATACACGTAATTTGTGAAAAAAGATTTCAAAAATGAGCTGCGAAAATACCGTGCACTTTTGCAAAGTCTCAGCGGTGAAGTGTTTTTAGGTTTCCAGCAATTCCGTTTATAAGGAATCAATGGCTTCAAGCGTGCCAAATAGAGGAAGTTGATCTTCCAAAGAACCCGTTGATGTGCTCAGTGCATTTCGGTGCTAGCGATATTAGTAGCACAAACAACAAAACATTATTATCGAAATTTGCAGTTCCAAGTTATAATGCGAAAACAAAATATGGACAAATTCACTCAAAAATGAAGCTTGAAGCTTTCTGTTTTGTTGTTGTTGTATTTGCAATGAAATCAACCGCATGTACATACATACGTATGCAAAGCAAGAACTGTTTTTAACACGCTTTTATTAGTTTCACCTGTATGTATGTATGTATGTATGTATGTATGCAGAGGCGGATTATCCCTAAGGCAAACTAGGCACTTGCCTAGGGGCGCGTAGTTACAAGGGGCGCGCGAGCTCAGAATTTTTAAACAAATAAAGAAAATAACATATCGACGATTAAGAATTAAAGCTGATCTATAATAGATCGATAATAGATAAATCGATTATATTGCACAAGCATCGATATATTGTGCAATATTGCGCGTTTGTTGCGTCGTCAGGCTTGCCAGTACTGGCGATTTGTCGCCAAATTGGCGATTTTTTACAAACTTTGGCGTCCAATTTATGAAAATTGGCGATGGCGACTTTTTTAGCGATTATCAAAATATTAGATTATATTAATAAAAAAAAGCAATTACTTTTTCAAGCCTTCTTCTCAAATTTTGAAAGTTTCTTCATACAAATTTTTATCAAATTACAAAAAATTTGAGAAATAGCAATTGCTTTTTGTTTATTAATACGACCCATTATCTCCACTTTGCCAATAAATCTTACGATATGTAGAGATCTATTGAGAAAATAAATATATACTACATACTCTGGCAACCATTTTCTGCACACTTGAGTGCAAACCAAAATTTTGGTCTGCACACTCGCCTATCCACGATACGACGGTCTGTACAATTTTGACACCCTATGGGACAGTGAGCTTCAGCTGACACCGCACGTGCTGTTCATCGCTGACATATGTTTTGTGCATCGTCGACAGCACTTTCTTAAGGGCCTTGTGAGAAAAGTGATGCCTGGCTTTGCGTACGTGTGATCTTGCATCACCTTCTCATGTACTTTGGCTATCTATTCAAAATAGGTTTGTCTCTTTTACTCCAATCACAAGTGATCAAAAACAATAGCACTCTAGTTAGCAGCATAGTTTATATCTATAAGTTGCGACACTCTCAGCTGATCGTTTGGCATGTTGTGCCTGTCACCAGGTAGTGCTGTGCAAAAGTTACAAAAAAAAAAAATTGAAATGAATTTTGAAATCGTTAAATCTTTAAAATTATTGGGTGAATTGAATTTGTAATGCTATATTTGTAGCAATAATAACAAAAAATTAACATATTTTTGAATTTTAATTGATTTTATTAGGAATTTTGGCAATTTTCTTGTGAAGATTTTGCTACGTTTGAATACAACACTGTGGTCGATTCTTCTTCATATTTGGTTTATTTAGTTTCCCATTCTCCCATTTTGACACATAATGTGCCTGTCACTTTTTGCAACAACAATTCCCATGGTTGAAATTTGTTTTGATGGGAATACAGTGAGTCACAGTGAAAGTGAGCCATCATTTATTCAGAAATTTTTATTATTAAATATCTTTGTTAACAATTACTTGACTTTCCTAATCTTTTTGCGACGGAAAACTTTCAACAACATGCCAGAAATTATGAAAAACAAAAACATACACATATATACGCGTCACAATCAAAGTAAGCTTTCTGGCAACTCCAATTTAAATACTTAAGGTTTCTCTCTAGAACACCGATTATTATTTTTCTCTTATATATATATATATTGTACTAACATATTTTGGTGCACATATTGGCCGATAACTCCGAAACCGGTCGAGATATCGAAACAAATAATACCTTAAACTTTAAGTTGAGCGTCTAGCAATCCAATAAAAAAAGTTTCGTTCAATTCCATTCAGCACTTTTTGAGTGATACGGCCACAAACATACGGACAGACAGACAAAAATTCTAAAAATGGTTGATTTGGATTCTACTGGCTTAATAATGCTTCCCCCAATCATTTTTTTCTCTATATCTGCAATGTACAGACATCGACCTGTTACAATTTTATTATATGTAGAGATTAAGAAATTATCTAAGCTTTTACATCATCTATATCTACATCTACACTAATATTATAAAGAGGAAATATTTTGATTGTTAGGGTGTAAAACAACTAGGTAGTTAAAATTTATAGTATTATGATGGCCATTTATGGTCGGTACAGGGGCGCCAAGAAAGTGGCTGCCTAGGGCGCTCTGGACCTTTAATCCGCCACTGCACACAATGAGAAAAACTATGAATCAAATTAATATAAATAAATTTTTCATATGATCGCTGCTAATATATATTTTCCGCAATAAAATTCCAAATTTTTAAAACGCGACGTTCGTGGTGAAATTAATTACGCATAAAGCGGCTCATCGTTCGTTTCTCTATCTCAACGCATCTTTTCCGTAATTTACGAACTCAGTAAACATAAAATGGTAAGATTTTAATGGTTTTGAAATTGCTGACTTTACCGTTCTCCATAATTTTATGACATCATTATGATCTAAAGATCTATGGTGAAATACGACGAATTCACCAAAATCCCTGGGAATTATGGTGAGTTAACAATGTAAAAAGCTCACTCGATAAACCTTGTAAACAACGGATTCAAAATTTAGTTGAATTCTAGAAATGTAAGCTTATTACGATAAAGATACTTAACCCGAATCAACCCACGAGCACCATATGGTAACGCAAAACATCCCTTTACATTTTCAAGAAAATAAACAAAAGGAAAAGAAAAAACACCAGGAAAAAGCCGATTTACAATGAAAAATTAATGTAGCTTTACAAAAAGGTAAAGATCGTGTTATTCTGTACTCAAATGTCGAAGCTATTGCGTGTGAAAATGAGGTGACAAAAATGAGTACTGAAAATTCCCGTTTTCAGATATGGCATGTCGGTAAATATAAGTATATTGTATAACTTTTGGAATAAATTGTTCAAATAATTACACCTTTTGAAAGCTAATGAAATTATCTATGTAATGTAAATTAGTTTTTAAAGAAAAAATTCTTCTTTCCAACATTTCTTACATTTTTCTAAAGCCGTTACCATATGGTAGCCGTGGGTCGTCTAGGGTACAGGTTTTTTTTATTGGGCTTCGTGTGATTTTCTCTGCCGTTGTGTAAATTTAACTAATGTAATATTATTAATTTGTTGGAATTTTATAAATTTTCTGCTTGTAGAGGTTTAACCTTACAGCAAATGCTTGATTTCATTCAAGATCAAGATAAGGCATTCGACGAAGGTGGACTAATTGACATACCAACTGTCATTTAGGTACATACATGGAGCCTCATCAATATTACAACATTTTTGGAGAAGATAATACTGAAGAGGAATGTGCGGGTAAACCAGAGATTGTTTGCCCGACCTAACTAAAAGGCGACTAAGAATTTGTAATAGCTGGTAGCTCGACATTACCCCATTTTGTCCAAGAAGATGAATGGCTGAAGAATATTTCACCATTTTCTCTTCCAATTTTTCCACTGGCGAATACGAAAATTGTCGTAATATACACCGTCATGTTCAATTTGAGAAGTTTTTTAATTATTGTTATCATTTATCAAGCATATTTGCGAAGAAAGTGCAATATATGCTATTGGCCAGAATAGGCCAACCATACATGTGGAAGTATTTAAAAAAAAATACTTTATTTGCATAACTTTACTAAAAACCTACTTAAATCTCAATAAAGTCAATTAAAAATGTGTTTTTTTTTGTGAAACTAAAAAAAAATGTTTCCAAATATCATTTACCCTTTAAACAAAAACCTGTACCCTAGGCGACCCACGGCTACCATATGGTAACGCTAGTTTTTCACATTTTCCGGAAAAGTGCGACAAGATATTGGAAAACGGACTTCATTTTCATGCTCAGGAGGTGGAAATTTATTGGTGTACATACTTTTATGAAAATCTGAAACAAAAAAAGTTCTGGGAAAATCCGGGTTAAGATGAGTCTTTGAGGCTCACTTTCGGTTTTTCGTTACAATTTTATACGATTGCAAAAAAATGGTTAAAATAAATAAATAGCCCAAAGATCAAAATTATTTCATAATTTATGAACACAAATGGAGGAATACCCAAAATTTCAGGCAAAAAGCTTTTTTGGTTTAGGAATAATTCGCTTTTAAACTTCAAAGTGAGACTGAGAGGCTCACTTTAGAGGATTAGGGTTAAGATGTTGCTGTAGGTATTGTTTTATATGCATGCATATTTACATGTGTATGTATAGAATTCAAAAACGAAAATTTACGATAGAGTTCAACAAATGGTTGAACATTTCCGATAGAGTTCACCAAATGGGTGAATATCTACGATAGAGTTCGACAAATGGTTGAACATTTACGGTGGAGTTCAACAAATGGTTGAACATTTCCGACAGAGTTCACCAAATGGGTGAATATTTACGATAGAGTTCGAAAAATGGTTGAATATTTACGATAGAGTTCAACAAATGGTTGAACATTTCCGATAGAGTTCAACAAATGATTGAACATTTCCGATAGAATTCACCAAATGGGTGAATATTTACGACAGAGTTCAACAAATGGTTGAACATTTCCGATAGAGTTCACCAAATGGGTGAATATTTACGATAGAGTTCAACAAATGGTTGAACATTTCCGATAGAGTTCACCAAATGGCTGAATATTTACGGTAGAGTTCAATAATGGGTTGAGCAATTACGATAGATTCAATAGCAGAAACAAATTATAAATAAATAAATCTACTTTCATACACGTAATTTGTGAAAAAAGATTTCAAAAATGAGCTGCGAAAATACCGTGCACTTTTGCAAAGTCTCAGCGGTGAAGTGTTTTTAGGTTTCCAGCAATTCCGTTTATAAGGAATCAATGGCTTCAAGCGTGCCAAATAGAGGAAGTTGATCTTCCAAAGAACCCGTTGATGTGCTCAGTGCATTTCGGTGCTAGCGATATTAGTAGCACAAACAACAAAACATTATTATCGAAATGTGCAGTTCCAAGTTATAATGCGAAAACAAAATATGGACGCATTAATAAAAATGTGCAAAAAAAATCTTAATAAAATATGTATTTTTTAGAGTGAAATTAGTGGAAAGCAGAATATTTTTCCGTATACGGCACTTAAATAGGAGAATGAAAGAAAAAAACAAGATTACAAAAACAAAAATATGAAAAAAATTACAACTTAAATGAGTTTAAAAAAGAACTTTAAAATATACCTTCTTGTTTCATTTAATCTGAATTCTGCATTTCTGTTCCACCAAATTTTTGCTTGTATTATACTCCTTCTCTTCCCTTTCTGTAAGGTAGAAGTGAAAAAAACGAGCAAAATGTAAACCAAAAAAATTTTTCGGACATAACGATGACTTCAGCCTTACTTCTTTGTTAAGAGCCTATACACATTTGCGACTCAATCGATTTGGTCGAATTGGACTGTTCTATTCACACTACTCCAACTATTTAGTCGAATCGGTGGCAGCTATTCACACTTGAGACTAAATAGTCGTGCGATTGACAATGACATAGTGTTGCCAATGTTCACATTTTACTCAGCAAATTTTACATTAGTGGTCTTCATATAAAGTGATGAAGTATTAAATTGTTAAAGTTTATCTGCATTCTTACATGAAAGCACCTTCTTGTCAGCTGTCAACTTGATTAATAAATAAAAAACAATAAAATAAACAAAAAGTGCATACATTGTTTGGCTTTGTTTCTTATTAAACTAGCAACTAGCTGTCAAGTAAATGAAAAGAGAAAAACGGAAGGAATTACCCTCATAAAGGCGAAACGAACAGAAGTACAAGAAACGGAAAAATAGTAAAAATCAGCCATTAATAATTTTCATGAAATTTCATTTTCATTATTTCTATTTTAAAATGCGATTAATGACATTTGAAGAGAACAACAATATCAAGAAAGATATGAAAACGGAAGTAAATATCCTTAGTTAGATAATTCTTGTCTATAACTACACCATTTCCAGATGGATTTTAGAAAGCGTCAACTGGATTTTAGAAAGGGGAAATTGGATCTTAGAAATGTCAATTGGATTTTAGAAAGGGGAAATTGGATTTTAGAAAGGGGAAATTAGATTTTAGAAATGTCAATTGGATTTTAGAAAGGGGAAATTAGATTTTAAAATAGCCAAATGGATTTTAGAAAGGGAAAATTGGATTTTAGAAATGTCGATTTGATTTTAGAAAAAGGAAATTGGACTTTAGAAACTGTAAATTGGATTTTCGAAAATTTATATAATTATTAATTTATACTTTCATACGCAATAAAGAATTTCTATTCGAAAAATTCTGTGTAAAATTTATTTTAAACGCACATTCTGAAATCCAATTCAAGCTTTCAAAAATCCAATTTTGTTTTCTAAAATCCTTTTAACGCTTTCTAAAATCCAATTGACATTTCTAAAATCCAATTTCCCCTTTCTAAAATCCAATTGACATTTCTAAAATCCAATTTCCCCTTTCTAAAATCCAGTTAACGCTTTCTAAAATCCATCTGGAAATGGTGTAGTTAATAAGAAACGAACCTTTTGTTTTTAAACATTTTGAAAATATTAATTGAAATATTCAATCTCTACAATTTACCAAAAGTGAAATAAAAGTAGTGCTGTCAGCATGGCAACTCTTTCCACTACGAATATCACTGTTGTTGTTGTAGTCGTTCGACTAAATTGTCTCAAGTGTGAATACGTAGAAGGGCGCCTTGCTGATCAAGCAGTTGTACAACTGTTTCAGTTGGAATGAAATTGGGCTGCAAATCCAACTGTTTCAGTTGTACAACTAATTGAATGTAGTGTGAATGCTTCCATACATTCCCATGCAAATCAACATTCGACTAAATCGATTGAGTCGCAAGTGTGTATAGGCTCTAAATGCTCTGTCTACTGTATTGCGTAAGGCACTCTGCACACGGAGCGTGCTGCTTTAGATGCGTATTAGATACTACAGACGAAAGCTGTACGCTTTGATGTCGCGCACGTATATTTCAATTGAGGGCTGCACACGAGTCGTCAGCTTCATGCATTCGTCAAAGTATGCTGGCTACATGTCGCTTGGCGTAAAGCAGTGCTGGTAGCTAGGCGTACTACGCTTAGAAAACAGGAAGAAGAAGATGTTTGTTTACATTTTTCCACTTGGTGGAATTTATGAAAGCAGTACAATTTGTGTAAAAAATCGGAAAAAATGAGTATATAATGAAAGAAAATGGAAGACTCCGTAAAATTTTTCATCTTTTCTATTTAAAGCTTCGAAATTTAAAGCAAATACCGTATTATTAATTTGTTTGTTTGTTTTGTGCAGCGAAGTTTCATGTCGCTTCGTGTGCAGATCTTGAGGCGTAGAGAAATCGACGCTACATGAAATGTCTCGTACGCGTCTATGACGATACGCCTCGTGTGCAGAGTGCCTTAGAGTTATACATACATATGTACTTATGTACATTTCAGATCTCTGAAGAAATTGACAAGGGGTAAACGTTTCAAATAACCAAATACATGAGAAAGATAAACATATGAACATATATTGCCAGTATCACGAACACCGAACGAAATACCGAAACGCCGAAAGCCACGGTGCCGGACTCTTCGAAAATCGTATCAGGTACCCCGTCGGATCGAAGTTAAGTGTTGCCAACTATATGAACTATGTTCGAATCAGCGTTACCAATTGCTGATGCGAAATTGAGCGGGTTTTTCTCAGGTTTCTTATCTTTTTGATAAAACTAAAAACATTTTTACTTTATTTTACTAAAAACAATTTATTTAAATAATAAAATAATGGATTCTATTGCGATAGCAGCTTTATTAGTAGAGGAAGAGGAGCAAATGATTTCTCTGAACGAAAGAAAGTTTTTGAGAGATCATAGCAATCCTTTTACTTTAAGTAAGGCACTCTGCACACGGAGCGTACTGCTTTAGACGCGTATTAGATACTACAGACGAAAGCTGTACGCTTTGATGTCGCGCACGTATATTTCAATTGAGGGCTGCACACGAGTCGTCAGTTTCATGCATTCGTCAAAGTATGCTGGCTACATGTCGCTTGGCGTAAAGCAGTGCTGGTAGCTAGGCGTACTACGCTTAGAAAACAGGAAGAAGAAGATGTTTGTTTACATTTTTCCACTTGGTGGAATTTATGAAAGCAGTAAAATTTGTGTAAAAAATCGGAAAAATGAGTGTATAATGAAAGAAAATGGAAGATTCCGTAAAATTTTTCATCTTTTCTATTTAAAACTTCGAAATTTAAAGCAAATACCGTATTATTAATTTGTTTGTTTGTTTTGTGCAGCGAAGTTTCAAGTCGCTTCGTGTGCAGATCTTGAGGCGTAGAGAAATCGACTCTACATGAAATGTCTCGTACGCGTCTATGACGATACGCCTCATGTGCAGAGTGCCTAAACAAGCGTAAATTTAATTACAGGCTGAAGATAAAAAAATAGTCTTAATTTTGCGTGAAAGAAATCTTTACCTTGTCCTTTTTTCTGTTTTTCATAGAATTATTTTGAACTACATAAAAGCAAATTGTATACAAAAACAGAGGAAAATTTCAATAACAATGTACCCGGCACTGGAATTTTCGTTTCTGATAGATCACTAAAATGCAAACGAAATCTTGCGGAAACTTTAGTTCATTAATAACACAGTATTTTGGCGTAGAGCACCCTTATGCATTGCGAAGGCTGCCGCGCTTTGAAAAGTAACCATCAGCCGACAGAACTCCCTTTCTGGGGTTAGATCTGGAGAGATTTACAGTAATTTTGCGTAGTCGGGAGTGTTACAACTAGTAAAATTATCATTCACAGAACTTTTCCTGAAGGATTCATTGAAACATTCTTAGAGGTTTGAAAACAAATACTATGGGCGCATTATACTGAAGCCGACCTTCCACCACTTGCAATAATTATTTGAACGCGTCTTTATTGAGACGAAAATTTTTACTAAAATCGTAAATTGTTGGTAATACACATTCATAATTCGTTAGTTGCTTTTTTATAGTAGTCAAACAATAATTATCAACTTCAGAAAATGCATTATTATTCTTGGGTGAAAATATATTTTAATTTCCAAAACCTACATACGCACGTAAATCACTCTTCTTATCATTTCACAATTTTTTCTTTGAAGTTTTTCTTTGCATATAACAGCAATTCAATCGCGGTGGAAAATGCAATGGACCCACGCACAGTGGGGGCACCTCCATACAAACGCGGCCAAAAATAGTAATAATTGAGCTAGAAACTTTAAACTCGGAACTTAAGATTTCTTGATTGAAGATAGTAAACTGTGAAAATTTGAACAAAATCGGCCCACAAATACACCCCCCTCCCATATAACGGTATTTTTGAAATTTCAATATTTTGTTAACTATTATAGCTAAAATGCTCAATTTTAATAAGAGCACACATTTTTTAAATATAAATAATATACAGTAATCATTTGGAAAAAGCGCAAAGTATTCCATGGTTTTCAAATTAAAAATATATGCACTTTTGAGCATTTTATAAGCATTCATCATAAAATTTTCCTTCAAAAAAATCACATTTAAAAAAATTTTTATACCACAAATGCAACTATACTTTTCTAAAGGATTTCAGTGTGCTGAATCTGAATCTGAAGTCAGAATTTTCAAATTGGTTCTAGTTTTTGAGATATTCATGTCCAATTAGGCAAAAAAACACGTTTTTGACTATATTCCCTGCTTAATATCTTGTATGTAATATTTTTTTATTCAAAATCAAATACACCGTTAGAAAGCATAAACCATCCCCCTGAATATGGCGTTTAAATTTTTCAGATATCTTTATTAGAATTGGAGAAATTGTTGTTTAAGTTTCATTAACTTGGCAAATTTTCCCCATACAAAATTATTAATACTTTTTGAAGCATACTTTTGGGGATTTTGTATGGGAAAAATGTATGAAAACTTAGAAAAACTCACTCCATAAAAAAGTTCATAAAACAAAAAAGCGCAAACGAATTTTTAAGATTTCTTCACCTGTTTATAAAGCACGTTCACTAGCACCAAATATTAAAAATTTGGAGAGGTCATATTTTGTATTTTTTTTTTATTTCATGTTGAAATTTTCCAATTTTTACACAATTTTTTTTTCTGTTCGAAAAGAAAAAGGCTGCAAAAAAATAATGATAACGCTGATAAAAAAAATTCTTTCATAATTTGAAAGTGTGAACCATTGCCTACAACACGGTGAACAAACTATTCGATTAGTCGCCTAAGAATAAGATTTTTCATAATGTCAAAAGTAGCCTAATTATTGCATTTTGAAAAAGGCACTTTTAGTCAAATGGGAAAAAGATTATTTAAGCGAAAAGCGCAGGTGGATTTCAAGAATTAAAATGCAGTTTGATTAAAAATATATCATTTCAAAACATATGAAAAAATTGGGGAGGTCATATTTTTTATTTTTTTTATTTTTTTTGTTTAAAGTTGAGCAAAATTTTTTTTTTACGACTTTTTTTGTCAATATTTGAAAGTTCATATAAATCTAAGAGTTACCGCTGGTTACAAAGGGCTTATTGTTTCTAAAAGGCCAAATCAATATCTATGTAATGATGTATCACTCGATTACATACGTTAATAATTGAATGAGTTACAGCATTTTGTATAAGGTGTAATTGTTGAGAAATAAAAGGACCTATTTTTTGCTCAGTTTTTAACACCCTGTACGGCTAAACAAAACGAGACTCAAAAAATTTTATATAAGCTTTTTTTTTACAAATTGTTATATCTGTCAATCACTTTCAAAAAAATTTGATTTGCTAATACTTTAATTTCGATTTTATTTTTGGCCGCTATCACCCAGTGTGCCACGCCATGTTTGTGGCTTCTCGCGACCGGTTGATTAATGTATTTACATATATTCACACTCACTAACACTTATTACAACTTCATACATGCATTTACATAATTTACTTAAACTTTTATTGTAATTTTTGATATTTTGTTAATATCGCCGCAACCAAATACTTGCGGCAAATTTCGGCACGAAAAACTGTCAAAATGTTCGTCCATTCGGTGTTCATAATGCCGATTTACCGAACTTCGAAAGATTCCGCACGTCGTCGGTTGTCATAATCAGCGTTGCCAGAATGACGATGGCATCGTCATTTTGACGATTTTTGGACTCCATGACGATGGGACGATTTAATGTCACAAAATGACGATTTTAGGAAGTACAGAGAAATATAGATTTATTCGTAATAAAAATTAATTACTTTATACAAATTTCCATAATTAAAAAAAAAAATTAAGGCAATCTGATTAGTTTTCTTCAATCCTTTTCCAACACTGGTATTATGGTTTTCATAAATCCTTTTACTACATTAAAATGCAACATTGCCTTGGTTATGAGCGCACTGCCACACGAATGGAATAAGTGCATTCATTGCTCAACATAATCTACCATTCTCCGCCGTAAATGATCTTGTAAAGTGTATAAAAAGCAGTTTCGACGATTCTAAAACGACGGCAGCTTTATCGTGTGGAAGAACACAACGCTCTTGGGCAGTACCAGCTAGAATCGCTATGTGCTATACTCCGAACAACTAAATTTTCATTGTGCGTTGATGAATCCACTGATATACATAAGTAATACGAAATTACTCAGTCTTGTAGTGAGAGTATGTATGTATAAACTTTTCAGTGAAAGACTATTTTTTTAGTTTGGTCCAAGGCTAATTTATACAGGTTAACCTACTAAACAGCTGATTACTAACTTTTTTCTACTTTTTTTATTCATTTGCTCTTGATGCAAAATGATTTCTACAATGGCGGACTATGATTTTGACAGAAGCATCACAGGATACACAAACAATTTACATAGTGTGTATGTATGTATGTACGTATGTCGTACTGCGAAAACCTATCATTGAACCATGGATTGGTCCGTGTTGAAATCTGCGACGCTATCAGTTTACATAATGCGATAAAACAGTATTTCATCGAAAACAATGTGCCTTATGAAAACAACATATGCATTTGTCGCAGATGGGGCAAAAAATGGATGACGATTTTTATTTTTAAATTGACGATTTGGGACAAAAAAAATCTGGCAACACTGGTCATAATGCCGATTTGCCGAAAACGTCATTTCGGTAACGCCGACGGTGTTCCTGATAGTAGCATATGTATAACTTTATTTTCATTTAATACGATTAGCGAATATGGCAGAGTTAATGGAAAGTCTTTCCAAACCGATTGCACGTTTAAGCGACTATTGCCGGCAGCCGAAGTTTGAAGGCGCATCTTTAGAGGAAGTAAAGGTACGAGCAGAAAAGCTGGGAAAGTATTACAAGCTGTTTGTTGTAGTTCGCCAGAAGCAGATAGAGCGTGTCCCTAAAAAAGGAAGTTTGATGGTGTGGCGGCGCAAGTTGAAACGTGTTATTTTGCTGCACATTCTGCACTTGCAACAAAAGTAAAGGCTTTAACGCCAATACAAGCACCCGCTGTTATGGCGCATCAGCCGTTGGCTGTACAGGTAAATTGGCCACATCATCAACATGACTTAAAAACACTTGGGGGGATTTCGATAGAACAATCACGAAGTGGCCTGGTTTTCGCGATAGGTTTATAGCAGCGATACATGACAATGAAAGTGTTTCGCCAGCATTTAAGTTTGCATACTTAAAAAATTATTGATAGGGAAAGCAGCAGGAACTTTGGGGGAATGGCAGCTTACTGAGGAATATTATATGGAAGCATGGGCATGACTTAATCAACTTTACAATAAGAAATACCCTATATATCGAGAACATTTGCGGCAATTATTGCGGCTACCAAACGTAGAGGGCCCACCAAAGCATGTAACACAGGAATCATTGCGTCAGCTTCGTGCTCAGGGGGTACCAATAGAGGGTTGGGATATGATAGTTGTTACATATTACACGAGCGATTAGATCCTGAGACTAGCAAACAATGGGAATTACAAAGAGAGTCAGATACACCTACTGTGAAGCAAATGCTAGATTTTTTTGGACATACAGGCATCAGCTCTGGCAAATATATCTGACCTACATCGCACGCGAAAACCAGGGGAAATTTTATAGCAGATAATAGCCGCAGGCTTGAGGGTAATACTAATCGAAGGAACAAAAATGATGGAGCTAACAAAGCGGTTACGAAGAATGCAATGGTTTGTGTGGCATGTGGGCGTGATGACGCAATTTGGACATGTGGGGAATTTATGGCACTGAGCTTGCGTTCACGTGTAGACTTGGTACAGAAGCATAAAATTTGTTGCAATTGTTTAAAACGTGGTCATACAGCAAATAGCTCTTTTCAGGGTACATGTCCACGCTGTTCAGGGCATGTTAAGCATAATAGCTTATTGTGTCCTACAAAAGAAGTCGCAAAGCAGGCGCTTATGGTTGAGGACGTAGGGCGCCGTCACGAACGCGAACGTAAAAGAAGTTATGGGGCAGAGCCAACAAAGTGGCAACAAAATTCAGCAGGCGATTTTGTTCAAGCTGCACAGTTAAACCAGCCCAACGAAGTTTGTGCTATAGATGAGGAAATAAAAAAGGTTGATATGCAACTGAGTCTGCTGGAGAAGCAGGAGCAGTTTCTTAAGAAACGCAAGGTAGTTTTGGAACAAGAAAAAGATTGTAATGCTATAGAAAAAGAAATAAAAGCAAATCATAAGTATGACATGCATTTTGAATTTGATTTGGATTTAAGGCCAGCCCTGTTACCGACGGTTATGGTGAGACTAGAATCTGAAGGTCGATGCTTCGGTCCTTCGTGTATTCTTGAAAGTTAGGCCGTGGTTTGATGAAAACAGTTACATAGAGGAAGAGTTTCTGGTATTGCCTAGTGAGAGTAATTGGGAACCTGTATTACCGAACGTAATGGGCAAAATTGGGCAGCTTTTCCTAGATATATGGATCGGAACATTCGGTGGTCAAGAAGTTAAGCTGCACGGGTTTTCTGGTGCATCAACAATGGCATATGGTGCCGTAATTTCCGTACGAGTCAAAACCTCATGTGGGCCGGCGAAAACTACACTTCTTGTTTCTAAATCACGGGTAGCTCCTATGAAAACAATATCGGTGCCACGGTTAGAGTTAGCGGCTGCTGAGCTTGAGCGTGAGCTATCACGTTTGCTGGTTGATGTTAAAAGCCCGTCTCCACATAACTTGATTCACCAGAAAAACATGTAGCAAAACATCTCGCTCAATAACCCGTCTCCACGTGGCTAATCGTGATTCAGTTTGACATTTCTCTTTCTTGTTCTTCTTAAATGTTTGTATGTTTGCTTATTTTTGCGTCTTTGTTTTGGTTTGTGTGAGATTTCGATAGATTTTCGACACAAAATTAGAGAAGACATCGATATCATCGAGGTTGGCAAGATGATTCAGAATGAAACAGTGTTTCAATCTTCACTCGCTCTCAGAAATTTGTATGGAAATTGGCGAGTTTCGGCACTGGTTTCCGTGTCGAAACAAGATTGAGGGAGAAAATGCAGAAAAAAAGAGCGAAACACGTTATGTGGAGACATGGTATAAGAGAGCAATGGAGTTTTTCAATATTACATATACATTGTGGACGGATTCCCAAGTGGTGTTGCAATGGATCGGAAAAATACCGCAAAACTTGAAAACCTTCGTAGCAAATCGCGTGTCTTCTATACAAACAAACACAGATATCAAGAGGTGGAGGTACGTCAATACGAAAGATAATCCTGCTGATATCTTAAGTCGTGGAATGAAGCCATCGGAGATAACACACTGTAGTCTATGGATGTTTGGCCCGGAGTGGCTATGACAAGACGCGGCGAACTGGCCTGAATGTGTGTTTGTGCCAAACACAGCGGTGGAGGCGGAGAATGAGTGCAAGGTATTTTCAGTGGTGAACATTAAAGAGCTTGTACATATTCTCCGACGTACGACAAAAGAGACGGTGCCCTTGATTGAATATATTGATACGTTGGACAGAGCGGTCAATATTGTGGCGTATTTATACAAATTTATTGCGAATGCAAAGAGGCACGATACGTCGCGGAGAACGAAAAGAGGTGAAATAGATCACACAGCGCTGAATAATGAATATAGGACCAGACCATGCATCTTTTACTGAAACAAGAGCAGGAAAAATATTATTACAAGGAGATTGCGTGCTTGAAGAGTGGGAAACATATCCCGGAGCAAAGTAAAATTGAGCCTCTTAAGCCAATATTAATAGAGGTTATTCTGAGAGTTCATGGCCGATTAAAAAATTCAAACCTTGACGAAAATATGCGTCATCCTGTGATAGTGCCTAGTGGATCCAGGTTGGGATGGTTGATAATGCATCATGCTCATCAAGCAACGACACATGGTGGAGTGCAGGTAATGATGCAGTTTATTCGCCAGACATATTGGATTCCCCGGCATCATCTAATTCGCGTAATCGGACTGCGAGTGTTGCCTTTCGAACAGCTAAGGACATTGCTTGCACAAGTCGAGGCAATACTTAATTTACGTCCACTACAACCATTGAACGACGATCCAAAAGATCTACAAGCACTAACACCTGGACACTTCATAGCAGGAGAGCCTCTGGTATTACCATTGCCGTTTGACATACCAGAAACCTCTTCGAGTAAGGCGCGGTGCTGTGGAGAGAAAGACAGCGCATGCTAAAGAATTTCTGGGAAAGATGGCACAATGAATATTTGGTATCTCTGCAAGAGCGAAGAAAATGGGACAGTTGGTATTGATAAAGAGTGAGAACTTTCTTCCAGCACAGTGGGCGCTAGGACGAGTGATCGAGCTTCATCCGAGTGCAGATAATCTGGTACGATCGGTGACAATTCAGACGTCGACAAACGTACTCCGTAGACCAGTGCAGATAATTTGCATTTTGCCTATTGAAGACTAAACTATTAAGATACATGTCTCAAATGATTGGAAAACCGCTGGTTTTCGGAGGGACTGTTAAGTATTGACTAGATGGCAACCTGCGTGTTGCTAAAAAGGAAAATAAAAATAAAAAAAGAAGACTGGCAACACAGTCAAGTGGTAAATGAGTAAAAGTATGAGCGTGCTGTTTTATTTCTTATCGGGATGAATTTGAGGTTTGTTCATGAATTGTGTGATTTATACATATTTCCGAGTCCATGTCCAATACTGAGAAGGAGTGGCCTCCAAATTAAACAGTCATGATTCAGTTATGAAGTCAATTTCATCTTTGGTTATGTCCACACTTTCTTTCACAAACCGGAACCTCAAAGGACGACAAAAACGAGCTGAATAGGGCGTTTGATTTTCCCAAACGACTTTATCAGTTTTTCCACAGACTATAGTCTATAGGTTATAACCTTAATGGAACAAAACAGGTTTGGAAGATATTTGGATCACAATCAGTATCACTTTCTTGTTTTTGTTTAAACTGTGACTGCTGTGAGCCGTCGCATCCCCATTTACAAATAAGATTCAGGGACAATCTTTCTTGTTCATTAAGGGCTGAAAGAACTACTTCCAAATAAGTTAATAAGCGTTTCACTGTAACATCGACCAAGGGCGTTAGGCTGTTGAGCTAGAAGGTTGTGCTGCTCGCGCAGTCTCTGAACGCTTGTAAATGATTGTGCGTTGGGGTGGTTTTTTTTTTATCTAATTTTTATACCTTTCATGAGAATGAAATGGTATTATAACTTAGTGCCAAACAATTTTTGTCGAAAGTACCAGAAGGAAGCGTGGAGACCCACCAAAATATATATCGATATGATCAGAATCACGAGCTGAGTCGATTAAGCCATGTCCGTCTGCCCGTCCGTCCGTCTGTGTGAACGCAAACTAGTCCCTCAGTTTTTGAAATATCTGAATGAAATTCGGAATACAGGTATTTTGTTATATGCAGCTGATCATTTGTCGGAACCGGCCGAATCGGACCACTATAACATATAGAAAACAACCGATTATTCAGATATACATGTAATTTGTGCATAACTTCCCCATTTAAACAGCTAAGGACATGAAACTTTGAAGTAGACGTACCCATTTTGGCCCAAACAAGGTTACCGAAAATTGTCAAGATCGGACCACTATAACATATAGTTCCACAACATCCGATTATTCAGATATACACATTTTGGTGTATAACTCCTCCATTTTAACAGCTAACGGCGTGAAATTTTGATGTATTTGTACCCATATGTGCCTAAACGCGGTTACCGAAAATTGTCAAAATCGGACCACTATAACATATAGCTCCCCTACAACCGATTGTTCAGATATAGACATTTTGGTGTATAACTCCTCCATTTTAACAGCTAAAGGCGTGAAATTTTGAAGTATTTGTACCCATATGTGCCCAAACCGAAAATTGTTAAGATCGGACCACTATAACATATAGCTCCAATACAACCGATTGTTCAGATATGGAGATTTTGGTGTATAACTCCTCCATTTAAATAGCCAAGACAGCATTTTTGAAGTTAACTTCTTAGGCGGCGATACAGAGTTTTTATGGAGAGTGAAATTTGAAATTTGATGCAACGGAAGTTGCCCCGGAAATGGCAGCCATTTTAGTTGATTTTTAATTTAAAAAAAAAATCAACCTTGTGGCCGCTATGGTGCAGTGGGTAGAGTGCTCGCCTGCTATGCCAGAGGTCTCGGGTTCAAGCCCCAGTCCGAGCAAACACCAAAAAAATTTTTCTAATTAGTAAAAATCCAATTATTGGGTTTTTTAAGAGCAGCGGTCACCTCTCGGCAGTGGGCGGCATACCCTCCGAGAGTATTTCTGCCATGAAAAAGCTTCTCACAAAAAATGCAATTCGCCGTTCGGAGCCGGCATTAAACTGTAGGTCCACCAAATTAGTAGGAAAAACAAAAAGGAGCACACCTCGAATTGGGAGAGAAGCTCGGCCATAAAACTCGTCAGAGTTATAATAGCGCCATTGTATTATATTATTAACCTTGATATCGCGCGGTTCGAACTCATAACCCCTCGCTTCGAGACCAGACCCAAAACCTCTGCGCCACCACACCACTTGCGTTGAGTATGTCAAATGCTGCACTTAAATTGAACTAACAAGTACCTACAACGCACTCACCTATTGAAAGCAACAAGTAACAAGTTTGATATTTGCAAATACATATGTATATATTACAATGAAAGCGTTTTGTTAGTTCAGTTTAAGTGCAGCGTTTGACATACCCCATACCCCACGTAAGTGGTGTGCTGGCGCAGAGGTTGGGTGTCTGGTCTGGAAGCTAGGGGAGGTAGGTTCGAATCAAGCCAGACGACTGTTTTTTTTGTTTTTATTTATTTTTTTATTTTTTTTTTTTATTTTTTTTTATACCATGTTTACATATAACGAGATTTTCAGTAAATCTCGATTCGCCAATCTACCCGTTTACATATAACATGAAATCTAGATTTGCTGGGAGAGGGATTGTCAACTGTCAATTTTCCTTACCTGCATGACCCAATAATAATATGGTCGTAGCAGTCAAAAGAGAATAGGCAACTACCGTTCGATGGCTGTTTTCCCGAATGTAAAAAACAGATATTTTGTTTTTATTTAACTTGAAAAACGCTAGCAAACACACAAGCTTTTGCACGATTAACACGTTAAAGAAAGTATAATTAAAAAAGAAAAGACGATCATTTCATAACCTATAAAACAGAAAGAAGAAGAGCGACTTACTATTGCGATACGATTCTTGTTGGGCCATTTTGTTTACTTTTCATTTTGACGTTTCTCCAAAATTCGCCAAAAAAATATCGATAACACGAAGAACACAGGGTTGCATTGAGAAAACTATCGTGATAATCTCGAGATTCATTTTAAATCGCGAATTTTTGGTAGCGGATTTTTGTATGGCAAACCTCGAATTTCAATCGAAGATTTTGTGTCAACATCGAAAAAAGTAGATAATCTCGTATATGTAAATGGCCTATTAGTAATAAATAATAGCTTAAAAAAAACTAAAAAGCACGCTTTAATCTTAAAATCGCACTAAAAACTGAGAAATAATTTAATATAAAAACAAAACGATGAACGAAAATATAAGTACCTATTTAAGGAAAAGCATTAGGTGCTCAGTATGTCAAAAAAAATTTTAAATCGGTATTTTTTACTAATACATATTTTTATTTTAAATTCTTATGTATTAGTGGTCGGAAACTATCGATGGCACTATCGTCACTATCGATGGTTTCTGAACATCGTTTAAGCCGGAATTACAATAGCACTGTGGCTGTGGCAGCGACTGTTTTTCGAAATCAGCTGATTTTTAGAAACTACGGTTTGCAATGAAGCGGCACATAATACAGCAGAGGCAGCTGGCAGCACCGCTCCATTTAGCCCAAATTCTAAATTCGCTGCCGCTGCCTTGAATCGCAGCCACATTCAAGTGTTGATGTGAACTTATGTCTGTTTCCGTACTATCCAATGCAATATATTTTTTACTAATTTTGTGTTTCCGTACTTTGATGCCAGCAAGCAGGAGAGAATTTAATTTTTACTTAATTGATTTCCACTATCAAATATTGCTGAATATAGAATACCGAACAGCGCAAAATGGGTATCAAATGAAAGCGCTTGGCTAGGGCTATCATTTGGTCGAGTCTTAATTAATTATGAACTGATCTAAAAAATATCCATCATCCAGAAATTGTTATAGAACATCGAAAAAAATATCAATTGCTCATAACAATTATGATCTGATCGAAAAAATATCGATCTTTGAGTAATTGTTATTGATGATGGAAAAATTTTTCCATTGCTCAATAATTGTTATCAAGTGATTTTTATATTTATTTGTTATAATTGTTATGGCCTCTGGTTAATATATTAATTTTTTTGAACAAGAATAAATGGCTAATAAATAAATAAAACAAAACAATGTACTGAAAAAAGTTTTATTGGATCATCTTCTATTACTTTCATGTATTGGTAAGAATAAGACCAGGACAGGTGGGCAAAGTTTGTTTACATTCGGGGAAATGGGGCGAGCTCATTTAAAACAGATGTGTTTGTGGATGTGTTTGCTGTCGGGCGGCAAAAGGCGGTTACAGTGTGAGCGTAGCCGTGGACTCTCCCAAATCACCCGAAACTATCGTCAACTATCGATATACTATCGATAGTTTGAAAAAAACTATCGTAAACTATCGATGGTGCTGACTATCGATAGTTTCCGACCTCTAGTATGTATGTAACGTATGCGGAAAAAAATCTGCACAAATTTGGCAACGCTAGAAAAAAAAACAAGTAAAAGCGCGGCTGTCTTCGGCCGTACCGAAGACTTCATACCTTTCATGAGTGGGGAAATGAAAAGTTACCTATGTATGTACATAGCCTGATTAAGTTTAATTTATAATTTTAATTCTGTGGCAGGGTTTGAATTGCTGACTGTGGTAATATTAAGGTTTTTTGCAATCGCATTTTGACCGATGACTCAGTTATCGATAAATTTATCGAAATATATCGAAGTTCAAATGAATCCTGGGGCCATCCCCTTTCGTTTGATGCCCATATTGAAGGGTAATATTAATGTTTTTGGGCAATCGCATTTTGACCGATAACTCAGTTATCGATAAATTTATCGAAATATATCGAAGTTCAAATGAATCCTGGGGCCATCCCTTTTCGTTTGATGCCCATATTGTAGGGTAATATTAAGGTTTTTGCGCAATCGCATTTTGACCGATAACTCAGTTATCGATAAATTTATCGAAATATATCGAAGTTCAAATGAATCCTGGGGCCATCCCCTTTCGTTTGATACCCATATTGTAAGGTAATATTAAGGTTTTTGTGCAATCGCATTTTGACCGATAACTCAGTTATCGACAAATTTATCGAAATATATCGACGTTCAAATGAAACCTGGGGCCTCCCCCTTTCGTTTGATACCCATATTGTAGTGTAATTTTAATGTTTTTGGGCAATCATATTTTGACCGGTATCCGGGTATATGTATACACATTTTCATAGTTGTTTATTGAGAAAATAACTGCGACTAAAAACTACAAGTTGCGCGCCGTCGCATTTGCTGCCACAGTTACAAGCTGTTTGTTGGCAAACGACTATCTCATTTTCTAGTCAAGTTGTTTACTTTTGCTAGTCGTAGTCTAGTCAAGTTGCCAAAAAAAAAAAAACGACTAGCAACCGAATGAGCTAGTTGTTATTTCTGCTAAACGACCATGCGACTAGAATGCACAGTCGTATTTATGTTGCTTTGACTACTTGCTAGTCAGCAATTCAAACCCTGTTCTGTGGGTTATTTATGGAAAGATTTATTAGAAAAAATGGTGTCTTGGCTATTTAAATGGAGGAATTATACACCAAAATGTCCATATCTGAACAATCGGTTGCATGGGAGCTATATGTTATAGTGGTCCGATCTTGACAATTTTCGGTAACCCCGTTTGGGCACATATGGGTACAAATACTTCAAAATTTCACGCCGTTAGCTGTTAAAATGGAGGAGTTATACACCGAAATGTCCATATCTGAACAATCGGTTGTAGGGGAGCTATATGTTATAGTGGTCCGATCTTAACAATTCTCGGTAGTCCCGTTTGGGCACATATGGGTACAAATACTTCAAAATGGAGGAGTTATACACCAAAATGTCCATATCTGAACAATCGGTTGTATGGGAGCTATATGTTATAGTGGTCCGATCTTGACAATTTTCGGTAACCCCGTTTGGGCACATATGGGTACAAATACTTCAAAATTTCACGCCGTTAGCTGTTAAAATGGAGGAGTTATACACCGAAATGTCCATATCTGAACAATCGGTTGTAGGGGAGCTATATGTTATAGTGGTCCGATCTTAACAATTTTCGGTAGTCCCGTTTGGGCACATATGGGTACAAATACTTCAAAATGGAGGAGTTATACACCAAAATGTCCATATCTGAACAATCGGTTGTAGGGGAGCTATATGTTATAGTGGTCCGATATTGACACTTTTCGGTAACCCCGTTTGGGCACATATGGGTACAAATACTTCAAAATTTCACGCCTTTAACTGTTAAAATGGAGGGGTTATACACCAAAATGTCCATATCTGAACAATCGGTTGTAGGGGAGCTATATGTTATAGTGGTCCGATCTTGACATTTTTCGGTAACCCCGTTTGGGCCCATATGGGTACAAATACTTTAAAATTTCATGCCATTAGCTGTTAAAATGGAGGAGTTATACACCAAAATGTCCATATCTGAACAATCGGTTGTATTGGAGCTATATGTTATAGTGGTCCGATCTTGACAATTTTCGGTAACCCCGTTTGAGCACATATGGGTACAAATACTTCAAAATTTCACGCCGTTAGCTGTTAAAATGGAGGAGTTATACACCAAAATGTCCATATCTGAACAATCGGTTGTAGGGGAGCTATATGTTATAGTGGTCCGATCTTGACAATTTTCGGTAACCCCGCTTGGGCACATATGGGTACAAATACTTCAAAATTTCACGCCGTTAGCTGTTAAAATGGAGGAGTTATACACCAAAATGTCCATATCTGAACAATCGGTTGTAGGGGAGCTATATGTTATAGTGGTCCGATCTTAACAATTTTCGGCAGTCCCGTTTGGGCACATATGGGTACAAATACTTCAAAATTTCACGCCTTTAGCTGTTAAAATGGAGGAGTTATACACCAAAATGTCCATATCTGAACAATCGGTTGTAGGGGAGCTATATGTTGTAGTGGTCCGATCTCGACAATTTTCGGTAACCCCGTTTGTGCCCATATGGGTACAAATACTTCAAAATTTCACGCCTTTAGCTGTTAAAATGGAGGAGTTATACACCAAAATGTCCATATCTGAACAATCGGTTGTAGGGGAGCTATATGTTATAGTGGTCCGATCTTAACAATTTTCGGTAACCCCATTTGGGCCCAAAGGGGGACAAATACTTTAAAATTTCACGCCATTAGCTGTTAAAATGGAGGAGTTATACACCAAAATGTCCATATCTGAACAATCGGTTGTATTGGAGCTATATGTTATAGTGGTCCGATCTTGACAATTTTCGGTAACCCCGTTTGAGCACATATGGGTACAAATACTTCAAAATTTCAAGCCGTTAGCTGTTAAAATGGGGGAGTTATACACCAAAATGTCCATATCTGAACAATCGGTTGTAGGGGAGCTATATGTTATAGTGGTCCGATCTTAACAATTTTCGGCAGCCACGTTTGGGCACATATGGGTACAAATACTTCAAAATTTCACGCCTTTAGCTGTTAAAATGGAGGAGTTATACACCAAAATGGCCATATCTGAAAAATCGGTTGTAGGGGAGCTATATGTTATAGTGGTCCGATCTTGACAATTTTCGGTAACCCCGTTTGGGCACATATGGGTACAAATACTTCAAAATTTAACGCCGTTAGCTGTTAAAATGGAGGAGTTATACACCAAAATGTCCATATCTGAATAATCGGATGTTGTGGAACTATATGTTATAGTGGTCCGATCTTGACAATTTTCGGTAGCCTTGTTTGGGCCAAAATGGGTACGTCTACTTCAAAGTTTCATGTCCTTAGCTGTTTAAATGGGGAAGTTATGCACAAATAACATCCAAAAATTTCATGTATATCTGAATAATCGGTTGTTTTCTATATGTTATAGTGGCCCGATTCGGCAGGTTCCGACAAATGATCAGCTGCATATAACAACATACCTGTATTCCGAATTTCATTCAGATATCTGAAAAACTGAGGGACTAGTTTGCGGTCACACAGACGGACGGACGGACAGACGGACCGACGGACAGACGGACTGGCTTAATCGACTCAGCTCGTGATTCTGATAATATCGGTATATATTTTGGTGGGTCCCCCACGCTTCCTTCTGGTACTTTCGACAAAAATTTTTTGGCACTAAGTTATAATACCATTTCATTCTCATGAAAGGTATAATTAGCAGCTGTTTTAGCATTTTCACCGTTAGATTTATATAAATACTTGCTTTGTTAGTTGCCACAGTGTATTTTGTATTGTTGAATCAAGAGAAGCAACGTAGGAAAAGTGTATGTGAATTTGTTGACTCTCACCCGCAGTGGCCAAAGTCAAGAATCGTTTCTAATTTTTTTGAGCAGGGAGAGAGCCGCAGAACCATTTATAGTATACTGACCAGGTATGAGGTTATAAATTCCACCGAAAGAAAGTTGGGTTCTGACAGATCTTGTAGTTTGAAGGACTCTGGCAAGAGGTCACAATTACGGAAATTTAGAGAGGGCAAAGTGGCAAAATCCTACAGGGAGCTTGGGAAAAAGTTTGGATGTGACGGAAAAACAGTCAGGAAGTATCTTCAGTCAATGGGAATACGGAAAAGAACCAGAAAAAGGAAGCCGACAACTTCGGAAACCCAAGAAATGCTCCAAAAGAAGCGACTAAATAATTTGGTCAAAAACACGTTCTTCGCAAAAAACAATGGGGTTTGTGTTATGGATGATGAGTCGTATTTCACTCTAGACGGCAATGAATGGCAAGGTCAGCATTATTTTGAAGGCAGAAAGATTCCTGATGCTAAAATTAAATATATCGAGCACAAAAAGTTTCCAAAAAAAGTTTTGTTATGGCTGGCAATCAGTCCATATGGAATGTCAAATCCAATATTTTTAGAATCGGGTTTGGCCGTCAACGCTGACCGATATATAGAGAAATGTTTGCCAAAAGTAAAAGATTTTATATTAAAAAAGCATCGTGGTTTAAATGTGATATTTTGTCCTGACCTGGCATCAAGCCACTACGCTAGAAAGTCAATAGAGGCAATGGATGCTTTACAGATACCCTATGTCCCTAAAACAGAAAATCCCCCAAACGTCCCACAGTTACGCCCAATTGAAGATTTTTTGGGCTAATTTGAAACGCCGAGTCTACCAGAATAATTTCCGACCGAAAACTACCAAAATATTAATTATAACAAGTAAAAGCGCGGCTGTCTTCGGCCGTACCGAAGACTTCATACCTTTCATGAGTGGGGAAATGAAAAGTTACCTATGTATGTACATAGCCTGATTAAGTTTAATTTATAATTTTAATTCTGTGGGTTATTTATGGAAAGATTTATTAGAAAAAATGGTGTCTTGGCTATTTAAATGGAGGAGTTATACACCAAAATGTCCATATCTGAACAATCGGTTGTATGGGAGCTATATGTTATAGTGGTCCGATCTTGACAATTTTCGGTAACCCCGTTTGGGCACATATGGGTACAAATACTTCAAAATTTCACGCCGTTAGCTGTTAAAATGGAGGAGTTATACACCAAAATGTCCATATCTGAACAATCGGTTGTAGGGGAGCTATATGTTATAGAGGTCCAATCTTGACAATTTTCGGTAACCCCGTTTGTGCCCATATGGGTACAAATACTTCAAAATTTCACGCCTTTAGCTGTTAAAATGGAGGAGTTATACACCAAAATGTCCATATCTGAACAATCGGTTGTAGTGGAGCTATATGTTATAGTGGTCCGATCTTGACAATTTTCGGTAACCCCGTTTGGGCCCATATGGGTACAAATACTTTAAAATTTCACGCCTTTAGCTGTTAAAATGGAGGAGTTATACACCAAAATGTCCATATCTGAACAATCGGTTGTAGGGGAGCTATATGTTATAGTGGTCCGATCTTGACAATTTTCGGTAACCCCGTTTGTGCCCATATGGGTACAAATACTTTAAAATTTCACGCCATTAGCTGTTAAAATGGAGGAGTTATACACCAAAATGTCCATATCTGAACAATCGGTTGTATTGGAGCTATATGTTATAGTGGTCCGATCTTGACAATTTTCGGTAAACCCGTTTGAGCACATATGGGTACAAATACTTCAATATTTCACGCCGTTAGCTGCTAAAATGGAGGAGTTATACACCAAAATGTCCATATCTGAACAATCGGTTGTAGGGGAGCTATATGTTAAAGTGGTACGATCTTAACAATTTTCGGCAGCCCCGTTTGGGCACATATGGGTACAAATATTTCAAAATTTCACGCCTTTAGCTGTTAAAATGGAGGAGTTATACACCAAAATGTCCATATCTGAACGATCGGTTGTAGGGGAGCTATATGTTATAGTGGTCCGATCTTGACAATTTTCGGTAACCCCGTTTGGGCACATATGGGTACAAATACATCAAAATTTCACGCCGTTAGCTGTTAAAATGGAGGAGTTATACACCAAAATGTGTATATATGAATAATCGGATGTTGTGGAACTATATGTTATAGTGGTCCGATAGGTCTACTTCAAAGTTTCATGTCCTTAGCTGTTTAAATGGGGAAGTTATGCACAAATTACATCCAAAAATTTCATGTATATCTGAATAATCGGTTGTTTTCTATATGTTATAGTGGTCCGATTCGGCCGGTTCCGACAAATGATCAGCTGCATATAACAGCATACCTGTATTCCGAATTTCATTCAGATATCTCAAAAACTGAGGGACTAGTTTGCGTTCACACAGACGGACGGACGGACAGACGGACCGACGGACAGACGGACATGGCTTAATCGACTCAGCTCGTGATTCTGATAATATCGGTATATATTTTGGTGGGTCCCCACGCTTCCTTCTGGTACTTTCGACAAAAATTTTTTGGCACTAAGTTATAATACCATTTCATTCTCATGAAAGGTATAAAAATCAAGAACGAGCTTAAAAATATGCCAGCATCGTATTTCACAACAGCCATGAAGAAAGTTCCTGAAAACTGTCGCAAAGCTGCTCGGATGGGTCCCAATTTTTTCTTACATTAACACAACATATATACCTAAATATCTAAATAAAAGTTATAAAATAAAACTATTTCCTTCAATAGATATCTTTTATTAAACTTTGTGCAGAATTTTTTCCGCATACGTTATGTACATATGTATGCGTGTAAGTACATAAGAAATTCTAACCAGAACAGCGCTGTGGTGAAATAAGCGAGGTGAGAATGTGAGAACACAAGAAGAAATTAGAGTACACCGTTTGACACAACATACGTAACTAGCGCGGTCATGAATTAACAAATAAAAAGGTTGTGCATTCAGCGGTCCCGCTAGGCGTTCATCCAAAATTTGACAGAATCGGCTGATTTAGTGACGTAGTAACATAAATTCTCTTTCACCCAGTTTCGTTTCCGGCTTTCTAATAACTAAAGATTCTGTGCGATAAATGTGAAATTTATGTTAAAAAAACTATTTTAAATAAAGAAAAATGAAGAGCCACGTATTTATTTGTGTGAATAATAGTTCAATAAAGGTATTTTTTACATGTTTGCAAATTTTCTAATTTTCTAAATTTACTAACCAAAATGAACCCACTCTCACGCATGAATATTTTGCTGAATATGGCTGAGTGCACAATCTTCTTTATTTGAATCATGTAGCGCGGTAGCTCAGTTGTAAGATGCTAGGCTTCCAATTCAAATGAAGCTGGTTCAAGTCCAGGTCGAGTCAGTTTTTTTGTTGCTTTTTTTATTAAACAATTTTCTTTGTCATTTTTTATTAAATAAAAGTGGGGATTACATACTAGTTAATTATTAAAATAAAAACGATCAAACAACCAATATAAAAACCAATCGGATGAGCTTGCCGACAAACAAAATCTAATAACAAGAACAAGCATCGCCTTTTCTATAAATAGAATTTGTACAAAGAAAAACACACAACCACATGCACGTATGTACATGCGATAGTTTTCATTAGAGCTCCAGATTTTTTTTGAACATTTTCGAGTAGCCCGAACAAATGTTGTTCAAATGCTCGAACAGTCGTTTGTTTGTTTATTACCCGTATGTTTGTACGGGCATTTGAACAATTCGGGCATTTTGAAGTTTGTTTTTTTCTTTTGTTTATTATTTTTTTTCTTTCTTCTTAATATGTAGTTGTTTTTATTTTTGTTTTTTCGATACATATTTTTTTTGTTTGTAAGCTCGAATGCTCGAATGTTTGTACGGGCATTTGAACAACAAACGGGCTTAAAAAAACGATCAATTCGATTTGTTCGATACCCGGGTATCTAGAGCTCTAGTTTTCATTGTAATATCCATATATATATATTATTATTAATATATATATATATATATATATATAGTATTATATATAAGTATGGTAATATCCCTGCAAAAAAAGTGCGATTAATACCGATATACATAGATTTGTCCTGGATTGATTTCTTTCCGGAACAATCGGTCCACAATTAGTGCCCGATTGTTCCCGAACTAGTATAAATGTAGACTAATTGCAGACCAATTGTTCCCGAACGGGTATAAATCTAGATTGATTATATGTAGAAATTTTACAAAAATATTCAATGTATGTATGTATTAAAAAAAAACAATAGGTAAAACTAATTAAACAACGTGTTTTTTAGTAACAATGATGAATAATAATTTTGACAAAATTTTACCAAAAATATCCATTGAAAAATTAATTACGATTATAAACTCAAAACTGACTATTTAAAATATTTTAATTTGAATAGATTTCTTTACAAAAGTAAAACTTATTGTATAATCTTTATTTAAATAGGCATGATTATATATATTTATAATTTTTAAAGATTGTTATAAAAATAGCCTTGGGTAACAACTTTGAAAAATTCCTCAGATTTTCAGAGAATCAAAATACCTATCGAATGGCATAAAAATGTTCGAAATCGGTTTAGTAGTTTTTAAGTAATTGCAATTTAAAAATGTACAATATAAACTTTGACCTTTAATAACTTTTGTTGTTGTTGTTTCCAAAAAAAAAAAAACATTCACTTTAATACTCAGCTTAGCCATCTTTATCAATCCTCATACTTCGTTTTTTGATTTTATAATTTTCAAAATTTCATATTTGTACCAGATCCTGCTATATGTTCAACTTTGTGGGGCTGGGGGCACCTCTAAACATGCGAGTAGGTCAATAAAATTCTACAGGCTTATTACTGGGCTAGAAAGGTTCCGTTCTGGCTTTGGAACAAATTGAATTTCCAAAAAAGAAATTTCACTCCACTTTACATACATAGGTAACTTTTCATTTCCCCACTCATGAAAGGTATGAAGTCTTCGGTACGGCCGAAGACAGCCGCGCTTTTACTTGTTTTTCGTAATATTTTTATTAGGTTTTGTTTTCTTGTTCTTATTTTGTTTGTGAAGTTAATAATAATAATAATATCCATTTCCAATTATAAATTTTAGTCTTCGACCATGATTGAGTTTCTTTTGGGTGTAGGCAAGAGCTTTTTGTGCTTTTAACACATGCACAATATGTGAGAGTGTAAGTGTGATAATCCCTGCTTTAGAAGCATCTCTCTTTCCACTTTTGATTAACTCTACTGAAGCAGCATGCATAATCAAGTCTTTGTCTTTTACTATAGACCTGAGTTCTGCAGTTTTGCGTCTTTTAGATCTTTCACTCGAGTCACTAAAATGTTTCTGAGGACGGCCACATCATTTCGGTATTGCTGCAACAGTTAATTCAAAACCTCCTTCCAACCAAGACTTGTGCTTTGATAGGAAAACATCTTCCTTTTTATGTACTTGCAGCTTTTTCTTGAATTGTGATTTAAAATGTGAAAAATTGTGCTTAAGAGCTGATATCTGTTCGTCAGAGTATTTTTCACTTGACAAAAGCTCCTGTTGTAAAGAGTTTAATTTTTCGTACAAATTTGGTAAATTCTGAGCTTGCATGCGGTCGAATAGGTATTTTCGAGTCACAATTCGAACCCCTGAAGTGCCTTGAAAACCTTAAACAAACCAAAAAATTACAAGTATAGAAAACGCTTTTAAAAAAAAATTTTACAATGAAACTTTTGAAATTCCACAATTAATTAATCTGCGGTTAATTCTACTTTATTCTACATACCAAAGCATATGTACATAATCTGAAAAAAAAATTTTAGCTTGGACGGACTTGGAAGTATAACTTTCAGCTTGACAAATAAAAAAATATGTGTAAAAAATGTACTGTTTCTCCTTATACAGAATTCGATAAATTACGTTATTAATGAACAAAATATATAGAATATTTATTATGTTTGAAAAAAATATACCTGAAGCTTCAATTTCCATCATTGAAACAAGACATATAACTGTAAATAAGTTAACTTTACTTTTTTGAAGATTTGTTGTTTGCCGAACGCCGAACGAGATATGTGTAGTGTGATAAGTAGGGCAACAGAAGATATGCAAATGCATATTTTTCTATTTACATATGACAAATATATATCGGCGTTTTAACTCAAGACGAAGAGAATAAGACTAACTTGTTAGGGCATATTTTCGCATATTTAGGTCAAAAGGCTTATTTTTGCATATTTTGACTTATTTGCATATTTTTGGCATATTTTGCTTTAAATTCATATTTTAGCATAGTATTTCGTCATATTTTTCCATCTCGCTCGTAAAATTGTTTTGTTTACATTTTTTACTCTGACAACTTTGTTTTGTATATGCGCCTACTATTTGCCATTCCTCTTTGTCGGACAAGTTCAAGGCGAATTTAATAATTTTCGCAATGCTTCATTCAAGGCAAATTCATTATGGTAATGGCACGGCGAATTCGGCAATATTCGCTTTAAATTTTCGTCCAGCAAAATGTCAAACTCAAAGTAAAATTTTTCTTTGTTTGACATTCTCCTGTATCCTTCTATACACGGTGAACTAAAAACGAGAAGAAGTCAGCTGTTCACGTACCATTTGCCTTGGCTTCATTCAAATTTGCTACAGTGTATCTACATATCGCACCCTAAATCAAAAAGTGACACAACTCAAAATTTTTCGAAATCGAGTTTTTTTCATAAACGGGAAATTCTCTAGCGATTGCGAAAATGCGAAAAGGACGGAAGTAAAATATCTTGTACTTCAGAGCGAGAAAAATATCGCAATATTCATATTGAACGTGCAGCACTACACGCTACACAGTCACTGAAATTCTTACTTTTAAAGACGCCCCGATAATTTCAGTTGACGTGGAAAGATCTTTTTCTACGCTTAAAAACTTACCGCGACAAACGACATACATAGTTTTCTATTTGAAAATTTATCGCAAAATTTTGTAGTCGACAGCAATTTGAATAAATAAGTATGCAAGTTTTGCACTGGAATTTTGATTACCATCAACACATAAAATTTTAAATTCATGCACATATATATATGTATGTGTGTATATATTTTCGTAAGTACAAATACTTGTTTTCTTTTGGTAACGAAGATGTGTTTCGCAAATGTGATTTTTTTTATTTCGTCTTTTGTACCTATAAAAGGTACGGAAATTTTGCTGGCTGGGGCTATTTTTTTTAAAGCGCGGCCAAATGCCGCCAACGCTAAAGTTTGTTCTACTCAAAAGTACTGTGGATCGGTCCATAGAGGGTTATTTTTTTAAAGCATGGCCAGGGCCGGGTGCATTAAAATGAAATCTCTTCTGCGGGGCAGCAGACGCGAAGACATATTGCGGTGGAAAACAGTATGGACATGGGTACAAAGAAAAGCAATTGTTAGTGTGATAATTATTACAATGAAATCCTATTTATTAGATAGTAACAGCGAACCCCAGTGGGTTAGGGGTTCTAGAATATACCCGTTGTAAGGAATGCCTGTCGTAAGACGCGACTAAAATCCCAAAACCTTCGGGGAGTGTCTTGGTGGCTACAACAACAACAACATGAAGTTAATTGTATTGCAGATATGTGCATATATCTCCACTGTTTTCAGGCAGAATTGTAACTCCATTAGCATTTATATAGAACAAACAGTGCCGATTTATTGTAAAATAGAGTTCCGGATGCATTTCCGAACTTCAAAAAACCTTTTTACGAGCCTATGCGAACGATTTTTAGATTGAGGAGGTTATCGCGAGGTGACAAAAGACTGACCAAAACGAAACCCAAAACGAATCAAAAGAAATTAAATAAGAAAAAAACTATGTTTTATTTTATTATTTTTATGTTATACATATGTACATAATAATAATAATTCTAATAATTCCCAACGGTTTACCCTCCATTTCCCGCCCGACCGACGCGAGGGGCGCAATCCGCATGACGCACGGATATATTTTTTAATTTTGCCAAGGTGTTGAGTGGCTTGGAGTTTGTTAAACGTCGAGTTCTTATGCTGCTCAGCTACAGAATAGAAATTCATCAGCTGATTACACATACATAAGTTTATATATACACTTAGAAGCAATTACTTAGTTAACAATAAAATTCATATTATACTAAATTAGTAGAAGGAAACTATATCTAGTAGACAATTTGTTATTTGTTAAGAATTGAAAGAAGAGTTTTCCTTATAATGGATAGAGAGTCAGAGATGTCAAAGTAGGTAGAGTATGTGTTAAAACTTTTGCATAGATATCGGAATGGCTCATTTAATTCAAAATTAGTTTTACATTGTTTTAAAAATATGGGCTGGTAATGTCTTGATGGACGGGCAGGAATGTTTAAGCTTATTTCAGAAAGAAGAAATGGGCTATTTATTGATCCCTTCAGCAGTTTCGTTACGAATATTACACCCAGAGTTTCCCTACGACTAGCTAAAGTTGGAAGGTTAATAAGCTTTAAGCGACTAGTATACGAGGGAAGATTGCAATGAGGGTTCCAATTCAAATTTCTTAATGCAAAAAGTAAAAATTGTTTTTGAATCGATTCAAGTCTATCAGAATGAATTTTATAACTCGGATTCCAGATTATAGATGCATATTCTAGTGTCGGTCTTACTAAAGTTGTGAAAAGGGCTTTAGTTACGTAGCGGTCACTAAATTCCTTAGACCAACGTTTTACAAACGCTAGAACACTTTTAGCTTTATTTATCATGACGTTGATGTGAAGGTTGAAATTAAGTTTATAATCGAATCTTACACCTAAGTCGACAAACTCATAAACTCGCTCCAGATCATGATTATTAATGGCGTAAGCTATAGGATCGACATTACTCCGCGAAAAGCACATAAATTTACATTTATTTAGATTTAGTGGCATAAGATTTATATTGCACCACGTAACCAAAACGTTTAAATCATTTTGAAGGAGCGATCTTTCCTCCGGTGAGGTGTAGGACTTGAAAAGTTTCACATCATCTGCGTACATTAAAACTTTAGAATAATTTATAGCACATGAGATGTCATTAATGAACAACAAGAACAGAGTCGGTCCGAGATGGCTGCCCTGCGGAACCCCAGAGGACACATCAATAGTAAATGAATAGGCATTCTTAAAAACAACCCTTTGTGTTCTGTTAGAAATGTAAGAAGAGATCCAGTTTAGGAGGATAGGTTGAAAACCCAGGAGTTGAAGCTTGTGGATAAGTAAATTGTGATTAACCTTGTCAAAGGCTTTACTAAAGTCAGTATAAATAACATCCGTTTTAGCGCTTTCCCTAAACCCATTAGAAACACTTGTTGTAAATTCCAGAAGGTTAGTGATGGTTGATTTACCCCTGCAGAAACCATGCTGAGAGTTCCCAATCAATGACTCAATCGAGTTTTTTATCTGGTTGCTAATAATCGACTCAAACAGTTTTGGGATAACAGACAATTTTGCTATGCCTCGATAATTTTCAATTGAAGATCTAATACCACTTTTATGTAAAGGAATAATAAAGGATTCTTTCCAACCAATAGGAAAAATGCCAGATTTCAATGACAAGTTGAATAGCTTTTACAAAGGTAGATAAATATGATCCGCACATTTTTTAAGGAAACATGCGGGGATCATATCCGGACCATAACTAAAAGACTCTTTCAGTGATTTAAGGTGATCTAAAACTTCATCTGAATTTATATAGGCAACATTAATTGTATTATTTTGAGAAAGATGGTGCGGGTATATACTGAAATTTAAGTTATCTTTGGAATAATTAGATTCGAAAAATTGTGCAAAGAGATTGGCAATGCTTTGATTATCACTAGACACACAATCCCGAAAACTCATAGATGAGGGAAATCCGCTCACTCTGCGTTTTGAATTCACAAAACCATAAAACGATTTAGGGTTGCGAAATGTGTTCTTTTTCATTTTTCTCAGATAATCATTGTAGCACTTTTTGTTCAATGCAAAATATTTATGTCGTAAAGTTGAGTATTGAAGGTAGACTTTCTGCAAGCCTGTCTTCTTATATAATTTAAAAATGCGAGATTTCTTATTTTTTAAGGCTCTCAAGTCTTTAGTTTCCCACAAATGCAGGGGCTCAACATATATGTATTTCTGTTTAGGTACAAATTTATCAAACAGACAGTGGATCGTGTTAATAAAATGCAAAACATTTTGTTCCACGTTGCCATCGTAGTTTGGCCAGACTAGTTTATATAGTTCTCTATTAAGTTTTTTATAATTAGCCTTAGCAAAGTTAAAACGAAAACTCGATTCAGACGTGTTTGAGCTACAATGATCATCATCGCTTATAATTTCGTGGATTAACACCAATGATGGATGGTAAGCATCTTCAGGGAAAATAAGAGGGTCAGTTCTATTCACATAGAAATTAGAAACGTCACCTACAAATATCAAATCAAGTACCTTTCCGAATTTGTTTTTAAAAACGTTTACCTGATGAAGACAGAGATCTGACATTTCTTCTAAAAAGTCAGTACAATTTGCCTTAGATGTAATCGGCATGATTTCATTGTTTTCCTCGCTCCATGAGACGTGCGGAAGATTAAAGTCGCCCAAGACTATAAAAGAATCCAAGGGCGTCTTTTTTGACTCGACACGTTTCAGCAGGGAAACACTTTGAAGGTAAACTGACTACATACATAATTAACAGCAATAATTTCCACCAATTTTATTATCATTTTAATTTTAATCCTTTTTATCCTTTGAATTTGGGGCTTGTGAATGTAAATAAAAATCAGCTGTTTGCCAAAGCTGTTGAACTCTGCAAATTTTGTGTTCGTTTATCTCTTAGGCACTCTGCACACGAGGCGAATCGTCATAGACGCGTATTAGACATTTTATGTAGCGTCGATTTCCTTACGCCTCAAGATCTGCACACGAAGCGACATGAAACTTCGCTGCACAAACAAACAAACAAATTAATAATACGGTATTTGCTTTAAATTTCGAAGCTTTAAATAGAAAAGATGATAACTTTTATGGAATCTTCCATTTTCTTTAATTTTACACTCATTTTTCCGATTTTTTACACAAATTTTACTGCTTTCTTAAATTTCACCAAGTGGAAAAATGTAAACAAACATCTTCTTCTTCCTGTTTTCTAAGCGTAGTACGCCTAGCTACTAGCACTGCTTTACGCCAAGCGACATGTAGCCAGCATACTTTGACGAATGCATGAAGCTGACGACTCGTGTGCAGCCCTCAATTGAAATATACGTGCGCGACATCAAAGCGTACAGCTTTCGTCTGTAGTATCTAATACGCGTCTAAAGCAGTACGCTCCGTGTGCAGAGTGCCTTACGATATTTTTCTCTTGTGAGAGGATAGGTGACATTTTTCTCCAACACCTGGCTGTTGGAGGCTGCTGAGTAAATGCTGTTGGAGAAAGTACGCGAACAAAGCTAATATTTGATAATGTTGGCAGAAACATACATACACGTATGCTTTCCAAAATACCAACGTCTACACACCCGTATTTCTGGTGTTCTAATGCATCGCACAGCCACATGCCATATTAATATTTGGAAATGTTGGCAGAAACATACATACACGTATGTTTAATGGCCCAAAATTGTATAACTGCAGATTAATCTCTTTCATCCCGAACGGGTACAAATTTGTAAATTTCTACAAAAATGTTCAGTGTATTTAATGTTATGACAATAGGTAAGACTAATTTAATGCCGTTTCTTTTAATAACAATTACTACGTTTATACGGCAGAATTCGTGAACTCTTAATTTCATGAATTCGAAAATGGTCTCGTTTATGCAGCATTTATGAACTCATGAAACTCAGCCTTTTTGAAAAGTGGCAACGTTCTAACGACATCAGCTGTTCAATTTTAATTACATTCGTAAAATTCCAAAAAAAAAAAAAATGGAAAAAGCTAAATTAATTTGTATTAAAAAGAAAAAGCGCTCATCAAAATTATTACATTTGATCCTAGAATGGAGACATAAGAGATTGCTGAACTTAATGAGTGAATGGCGAAATCTTAAAAGTAATTGTAACTTGACAGTAATGCAGTTTTACGGATCTGCACCTGGAGCTATAAGCACATATAGACCACGATTACGGAGGCAAATGCAGGATCCAAGAAAATTTTTTCTTTGAAAATTTACGGATGTCCAAGAAATCTTTTTTTGAACTGTGTAATCTTTTGTCTCCACATTTGCCGAAGCAGGTGGAGCGTATAACTATTCCTGTGCCTTTGAAAAAGCAGGTAGTCACCTGCTTATACAAGCTTGCATCTTGTGCTGAATACAGAGTTGTCGGTGATGTATTTGGCGTGCATAAGAGCACTGTACACAAGTATTTCCATATTGTTTTCATGGCCATTTTAAAATTGACGAAAACATTGATATATTTCCCGAAATTAGAAGAGTGTTTACGAGTGGCAAAAGGTTTCGAAAAAATGTCACACATTCCTAATATTATAGGTGCGATTGACGGTAAATTAAATTATTTTTACAACTATGTACATACGTATTTATCCAGAGTCTCTTTAACCCTTTACAGCGCCATGTTGCATTTCTGCAACATACCATTCAAATGCTTGTAAAAACCAAACGAATTTGGATAAAACGATGTTTCCAATTTTTGTGCATCAGCAAATAAGTATTTTAACGGTTTAGTGACAAATCTGCTGACTAAATTGATGAATTTGGTTTTTTATTGAATTGAAGTGACGAAATTGTGACCACCGTTTTCGCGACATTATACTTTTACTTCCAATAAATGATTTTGTGTGAAGTATTAATATTTGGATAATGAAAATTGGTTGAATAAAAGGTAAGAACATATATTTCAAATAAATAGAATTAGTTTTTAGCGAAATCGTTTAATTGTGTGTGATTTTTACTGTATTTTCTTTGTTGCATATCTGCAACATGGCGTAATAACGCATAAATTTTTAACATTATTTTCAAATTTGAATATTACATGTTGCAGATCAAGATGAACTTTGGAACGAATTTCCGTCATCCCTTGTCAAGTTTGATTTGGTTATAAACCAGTTTCAGTTATGTGCCATCTTCAGTGTCTTGTTTCGTTCTGAGTTCTCATTAGTTAGCTAGTATTTATAGTCACTAATATCCGTTATTTTGTCCGCTCCTCGGGACTACCTGCGGTCCCTTCATTATCGTATCTATGTATGTGAACTGTTTTGCCTCTATTCTTACGAGGGTCAGGTAGGTAAAAATCTGTTATTGTTTTCTTTTGTGAAGTTTTTTTTTGTGTCATTAGTAAATTTTTTGTCCTTTTTTTGACCTTTTGTGGGTAAAAATCTGTTATTGTTTTCTTTTGTGAAGTTTTGTTTGTGTCATTAGTAAATTTTTTGTCCTTTTTTTGACCTTTTGTGGGGTCAGGCCAAGGACAAAATAACAGACATTACTGGCTATAAATACTAGGTAACCAAAGGGATAAACTCAGAAAGAAACAAGTCACTGAACATACATCACAATCCTTTCCTGTCGAAAAAACAAACAACGAAAAAGAAATCAAGATGAGACGTGCAAAAGACAACTTGTCCATAAAGGATTTAGAAAAAATACTGGAAGAGTGGGCAGATAGCGAAGATGGGCTGGAATTTTCTGATGACGACGATATAGCCGATCCCACAAATAACGGAAGACAAGAAAGTTCTGATGAGGAGCAGGAGGTACCACCTGAAAATGATGAGCTTCGTAGCAGTGAAAGGAATTCAATAAAAGTCACGGATAGTTCTTCTGCAGCAGCTTTAAGGTCATCTTTTGATACATCCAGGAGCAGAGTGATTTGGAAATCAGATACTTTGAACATAAATGATGAACAGATACGTTTTCGAGGATCTGATAAGCTACCACCAGAGATACTTTGTTTGGATACACCCTTTGAGATATTTTCGTGCCTGTTTACTGAGGATATTATTGATCTAATTAGAGACCAGACGAATTTATACTCTGTCCAGAGAGATGCTAGTAAACCCGTTAATGTAACTGGCCAAGAAATACGCTAATTTATTGGTATCGTTTATTACATGTCAATAGTTAGCATGCCCAATGTGAGAATGTATTGGTCTCAGAACATTAACTTTCTGCCTATACAAAGATACAATGTCTTCAAAGCGGTTTGAGCTACTGAGGCAAGTAATGCACTTTAACGACAACAGTAAGATGATACCTTATGACCAGATTGGCTCTGATAGATTATATAAAATCCGGCCAATAATAGAGGCGTTCAACAGAAATTTCAAAAAAGTGCCATTTGAAGAGCATTTATCTGTGGATGAGCAAATTTGTTCAACAAAAGTGCGAAGTAGGCTAAAACAATATTTACCAGATATAATATAATAATACAATGGCGCTATTATAACTCTGACGAGTTTTATGGCCGAGCTTCTCTCCCAATTCGAGGTGTGCTCCTTTTTGTTTTTCCTACTAATTGGGTGGACCTACAGTTTTATGCCGGCTCCGAACGGCGAATGCATTTTTTGTGAGAAGCTTTTTCATGGCAGAAATACTCTCGGAGGGTATGCCGCCCACTGCCGAGAGGTGACCGCTGCTCTTAAAAAACCCAATAATTGGATTTTTACTAATTAGAAAAATTTGTTTGGCTCGGACCGTGGTTTGAACCCGAGACCTCTGGCATAGCAGGCAAGCACTCTACCCACTGCACCACAGCGGCCACGCCAGATAAACCCCACAAATGGGGATTCAAACTGTTTGTAATATGTGGCGTATCTGGGTATGGGTACAAATTCGAGGTGTATAGTGGACAGGAAAATAAAAGTGCGGCTGGAGAACCTGATCTAGGGGCATCATCTAATGTCGTAGTCCGTCTTACACGTGATATACCTACCAATCAGAACTACAGTGTATTTTTCGACAACTATTACACCTCCATCCCTCTAATCGAGTATTTATCAAGCCTTGGCATTTTAGCTTTAGGAACTATAAGAAGAAACCGTATTCCCAACTGTAAGCTGCCGGATGAGAAATCTTTTAAAAAAGAAACGCGTGGAAAGTCTATTGAGCATGTCGGTAACTACAATGGAGTTGACGTTGCAATCGTAGCTTGGAGAGATAACAAGATTGTCACCCTGGCATCCAATTTCGCAGGAAAGCAACCACCATCTACAGTTAGGAGATGGAACAAGTCTACGAAGCAGTATATTTCTGTTAAACGCCCTTTTGTTGTTGGAGAATATAATCGACATATGGGTGGTGTCGGCCTCTTGGACTCAGTCATGGGCCACTATAAAATTAAACTACGTAGCAAGCATTGGTACATGCGCGTATTTTATCACTTTTTGGACATTGTTATGTGTAATTCATGGTTTTTATATAAAATGGTACTTGCTGAAAAAGGCAGTTCAAGCAAAATATTATGCTCTGCTGAATTCCGATTAGCTATAGCAGAGACGCTATGCAAATATCAAACGGTTAGCCGTTTGAAGAGGAATAGTGATGTCGACAGCCTCATTCAAAACAAAAGGAAGAAAGGACCAACTCAACACGTTCCTCCGAAAGAAGTGAGGCTGGACCAATACGCACACGTTCCAGATTTGATGGACAAGCGAATGAGGTGCAAATTTCCGGATTGCAAGATCGATATGCAAATGTTTGCCAATTTTTTTTGAATTTATTTTTTGTCAAATAGCTTTGTAATAAAGTTATTAGTCTGATCGCGGTCTTCAGCGAGCACTTTTCGTATATTTTCAATAAATGATGTGTCGATGCTTTTCTGGGCGTCAATAAATTTTTCATTCTGCTTCTCCATCCTATCTAACCCATTTTTGTAGTCGGTGGACATTGTCTGGAGCATTTGTAGAACATTCTTCTTTTCTGGAATTAAAATTAGTTATTTCAATAAAGTTTATGGCAGTACTTAACCGGAGATATGTTACAATATGCAAATGCAATTACCTTGAGTTGGGCGTCGTTTGCATGGCGTTGTCTCATCTACATAAGTTTCTTCTTGAGCGGCATCTATAGATGTATCGGGATCAACAAAAGTTTCTTCTTGAGAGGTGGCTATATATGCATCGGGTTCAATTTCAATATATTCAGCAAAACCGGAACCAGTTAGAAATTCAATATCAGCAAATGAGGATTCAGTATCATCATTTAAAAAATCGCAAGAGGATGTGTCTACGCCGGCATATAACTCGTTGAGAATATCGAAGTGGAGGCAACTTTGTCTGCTGGCTCCGCTGATGAAATTATTCCGCTTCACTTGAAAATAACTGTTTTAGCGTGCGCAGCTTACTTCTAACTTGCTCACTGGTTTTCATTATATTTTTAGCTTTTAAGTTTCCTGCCAAGCATTTGTACACGGCACTATTTCGTTTAGTCTTCCCATCGAGCTGCTTGAGCACATCTTTTTCTTTAACCAAAGCAAGAAGCTCCTTGACTTCTGCATCTGTCCAAACCGACCTTTTGTTTAGCGATTCCATTTAATATATTAGTATTTTAATATTTTTCTTATATTTCTTATTTTTATAAAATTGTTCTTAAAAAAAATTGAAGACTGACTGAACAGCTGTTTGTTTGGCGTTGCCGGACTTGTACTTCATAATTTCATGAATTGATGGTGAAATTCATGGAGAATTTTCGTGAACAATTAAATTCATGAAATTTCGTTTATGCAGGGGAAATTCATGAAATGATTTCATGAATTTGCCAACGTATAAACGTAGTAAATGATGAATAATCCGTACAAAAATTCTCTACATAACACTCGTATAATGAATAATCAAAACTGACATATTAAAAAAACCAAATTTAATTTGAGATTTTTTTTTTTTGCAAAAGTAAAACTAATTATATAATCTTTATTTAAACATGCATGAACATTTATAATTTAAAGAGATTGTTATAAAAAAATAGACTTGGCTATCAACTTTGAAAAATTCCTCAATTGCCTTTTGCATGCATATTTAAAAATTAAAATATTTGGAAAATATACTTAATTTATTTAAAAGATTTTACTACAAACTGAAAACTAATCGAATAAACTTTCTTTAAATATATATAACAATTTATAATTTTTAGAGATTTTCATAAAAAAATGCTTAATTTATTTAAAAGATTTCACTACAAACTGAAAACTAATCGAATAAACTTTCTTTACATATATATAACAATTTATAATTTTTAGAGATTTTCATAAAAAAACTTTGGCATACAACTTTGAAAAATTCTATTATTCCAAACACATATATAAATAACGATTAGAAAAAAAATTAAGTGAAGCCTGTTTACCATTAATTGGTCTTATTTATCTGCACCCTTGTAAGTCGAACTAATAGAAACTAAGGGCCTTATTTTGCAAAACGCAACGCGACGCAACGAGTCACCCAGAGTCACTTTTTGTCGTGTTCGTATTTTGTATCTCTTTAGGTGACTGAAAATGACTCGAAGTGAATGTGTTACGTTTTCTGGTGAGTATGTTACGTTTTTGGTATTTTATAAAACGCAGAGTGACGAAAACGCTCACTTTAACTGTCAAAAGAGTCACTTCCTTTTGTTCGAGTGAGCATTCGATATGGTTTAATTTGCAACGGCTAAAATTAGCCAATTAAAAAAAAAACGGGGTATCAATCGACACGTTTCAATCTCGCGAACCCGAATATGATGCTGAACTAATTTTTTATTTGATTTAAATAATAAGTTATCAATAAAAACGTTTTAACTTTTGTCTTGCTTCTTGAACACACGCGAACACACAAATGCATTTTTTAACATTGGATAACACGTATGTACATATATTTATTTATTTATTTATTTCAATTTCAATTCAATTATTTATATTTTATTTAAAAAAACAAACTAAACAAAACACGTATGTATGTATTTACACCGCTGTGGTGCAGTGGGTAGAGTGCTCGCCTGCTATGCCAGGGGTCTCGGGTTCAAATCACGGTCCGAGCCAAACACCAAAACAATTTTTCTAATTAGTAAAAATCCAATTATTGGAGTGTATTTCTGCCATGAAAAAGCTTCTCACAAAAAATGCATTCGCCGTTCGGAGCCGGCATAAAACTGTAGGTCCACCCAATTAGTAGGAAAAACAAAAAGGAGCACACCTCACATTGGGAGAGAAGCTCGGCCATAAAACTCGTCAGAGTTATAATAGCGCCATTGTATTATTATTATTATGTATTTACACACAATGTCAACAAATAACTTTTTTATTTTTGTTGACTTCCCATTAAACACTGAAAAAGAAATTCTAAAACGTTGAGAAAATATTGTTTCTAAATTTGAGAATCAGCATATATCGTTGGTGGTAACTTTTCAGGAGAGAGAAAAAACCTCCTAACTTTTTTTGTTGTTACTATTTTAAAAATCTGAAAATGCAGTTTTCTTCCTCAGATGATCCTGCTAAGATACCAGTTATCGGCACATTTTAATATAAAGCTTGTACAAAGTTATGAGCTTCTTTAGGACTTAGCACATTTGCTTTCTATGATTTTGTTTTTTTTTTAGGTGGACTTAGCACATTTTCTCACAAATTATTATACTCAACTGTACGTAGTAAAATTGAAATATTTTGATGAATTTTGGTACAGAGGCTCCTAACTAGACAGGGAAGGTTGGTATTGAAAATAGGCGAAATTGGATGATAACCACGCCCACTCTAACCATATAGTATATATCGAAAAACACGCACAAAGTGATAATGGATGAAATTCCATCCATGCAATGAGCTTACGCCGTTATAAAGAAACAAATTGAAATTCTCGAAAACGGGCGGTGCCACACCCACTTATGAACTCAGAAACGGTAGTAGATATATAGCTGAAATTTGGAAAGCGTGATTTACTTGCTAAGACACACGATTGGTCGAAAAATTGTCCAAATCGGTGGACGACCACGCCCACTTTTATATATGGAAACTATAAATTGGCCTAATAAAAACATTTTAAGCTACGTCTTTATCAAATATGAAGATAATTCATTGAAAGTTTGCGGCATGAGTCCAACTATGGACAAAAACAGAAACCATATATATTTTTGAAAATGGGCGTGGCATCGCGAATTTAAGAGATTTCGGAGCCCATAACTCGACAAATAATTCAGATATTACTGCGGAACTTGGTGTAGGTACATATGTAATTTTATTACTTGTATAAAAATTTTAGCAAAATCGGTTTGTAACCACGCTAATATTTTAGGCTGAGTCTGATAAGAGATAACACTGTTGATAATGGGTGTGGCCACGCCCACATTATGCTGTACCCCCTCTATAGAAAATATAAGAAAATGTAAAAATGTATAATAAAAATGTAAAAAGTACCGCAAACTAGTTTGCATATCAAATTGGTGGGAAAGCTAGCCACTCCCGCAAATTATTAACGTTTGCAGTCCCAAGCCATGCTTATTAAAGCAATGCAGTAATAATTCTATATCATTCTACAAAACAAATTAAAAAAAAATTAATAATTTCTTATTTTCACCTGGACTTAGCACGTAGATTTTTGAAAAAAAAATTTTTTATGGACTTAGCACATTTGCTTAACACTGCATTACACCATGAAAAATAGACATTATGGTAACTTCTTTTTGGCAGACGATGTATTTTTAGTTGTACTATCTTACTGCATTAAAATCTCAATTTTGAAAAAAATTGGACTTAGCACATTTCCTCACGAAGCCAACGATATGTATGTAGGGTTCAGGAAATAATTTACAAATACTAATTATATTCTTTTTAAAAGTTTTTTTTATTAAAAATTATTAAATAACAAAATTTAATATGTTGCTGTTTTCTCTTTGATGTTTTCTATTCGAATGAAAAATATTTTACAATAATTTTGTAGGGTTCAGGAAATAATTTACAAATATTAATTATATTCTTTTTAAAAGTTTTTTTTTATTAAAAATTATTAAATAACAAAATTTAATATGTTGCTGTTTTCTTTTTGATGTTTTCTATTCGAATGAAAAATATTTTACAATTTTCAATAATTTTCCAACAGACTTAAACATGTATTCTTCGGTAACAAATAATAATATATTGAAGTATATTTTATACAAAGTTATTCTATTTTCTACATGTATATAATTTGAAAATAAACATATTTTCAAGTGTTCATGAAACATTGTTTATCAGTTTTAGAATAACTTACAACACATTTGAAAAAAAAATTGTTTCGCATTTTGTACCATTTCACGAATTTCATCATGTCAAGGTTTCAAGGAACGAAGAAATTTTGTACCTATGTTTGAAAATTTTAATCAGCGTTCGTTGTTTTACGTGAGCAGTCTCTTAACGGTTGAAATTATGATAGTTGAAAATGATTGTGTGTAATAATAGTTGAGTTCCCGTGGCAGTGATCCAGATCGAGATAAAAAATTTGCATGCAAATGCAACAACAATTTTGTAATCCTGGTATTTTTCTGAATCAACTTCCGATCTGTATAAATTGTAATAGATTTTGTGACGATTAACCCTTTTCACTTGGCAGCACTGACAGACATATCCCAATAAACATCAGGCCAAAAATCTCAAACCTTAATTCTGAATTTGGTAGTAAAGATTTTCTCAAAAATGTCACTAACGTTTGAGAAAAAGGTGCCTTTTTGTTTGAGAACGCTATCAAGGGAAATTTGAAGTGCATTTGATAACTAACGTTTGAGGTTTGAGAAAAATGTTAGTTCTTAAATGCATCTCAAATTGAGAATTGAGAAAAATGTTTATGGGGATGTATACACTCATTAGTTGTGTTCGGTACGCTTGGAAGTCTTTACTAAGTCAAAAACACCGCAAAAACTTGTAATTTTTCTGCAAACCAAATGTAAAAATGCGATTTGTCCTTGCAGGTTTCGTGCAATGACGAACACGATCCGACAAAATTTCAGAAAAATTTGCTGAAATTGTAAAAATTATTTTCTTACCGAACATAACTATTACAAGAGAAACAAATTAAAGAGTGAAAATTAAGGCTGCACAACGAAAAAATAAACAAAGGAAAACAATTTAAAGAAGATGTAATTATAAAAAAGCTTTTATGTGTACAAAATTATTTGAATGGTACTAAAATAGATACAAATTTTTAGCGATAAGAGAATTGGAACAATGGAGGAGACTAGGGTGTTCATATCTGCGTATATTACAAGGAAGGACGAGTTTGTTCATGTACGAAGAAAAAAATTTGCAATGCAGAATGTCCTCTTGGATTTGGAAAGCCAACGTGTTGGAGTAGCTGAAGCAAATGCGGCATGTGGAGAAAATTGTTATGATGAAGGCTCTCCTGGAGTCCAAAAAGTGATTTTTTTTTAATGTAAATAATGTGATATATTTTGGTTGTTTTTTGTTAAAATGTAAATATGTGATATGAAGTACTTTTTTTTATTTTGTGTACATATAATAGTTTTAAGTGTATGTATAAAGTAGTTTTAAGAACACTTGAAGTCTGACATATTTTTGTTATTTCGTGTATTAAGAGTAATCTTAAGAAATCTGGAAGTCTGGGATATTTTTGAAGTCCGAAATATTTTTTATGTTTATAGAATAATCAAAGACATGTTAATGTTAAAAATCTCATGAAGGTTATCTTTGTGTTTTATCTGAATTTTTTTTTCTTCAAAAATTCAAATAAAAACGAAAATGTTTTATGAAATAAACTAAAGAAGTTTAATTTGCATATTGTTTTCAAATGGATTAGTTCTTTACAGTGTCAGTGCAAACGTTTCTTTTTTCCGTTATCATAGCCATCTTTTCAATTTCAGTTATTCGGCCAGGGTTGTTTTTGATGAAAATCGTTGCCTTGACAACATCCACATCATTTCTTCAACAAACGCAACTTTTCGGACTGTTTCGGACTATTTCATGCGTTTTGATTACTTCAACGGACGCGCTTGGGATGGTTTACATATTAGTGCTGCCAAGTCTCATGAAGGTGATCCGCATCGTTCCGGTGAGATTGTGATTCAGATACGGAACTGGATTGCCCACGGTAACGCGACTAATGATTCCGTATTTCTTACTCTTATTTTATTTGTTTGTTGCTTTTTGTGAAGTTACACAAACTTTATTAAAAACATAGTTTGTTTCTCATATGTATGTACATATGTATGCATATTATGACTGTACAAAAGGCACAGGCGAAATTCACCCGCACGGGTAAATGAAAAACATCACATCAGAGTACAAATATGTAATACATATCGTCGTACCATACGAAAACTAACATACGTTTTTTTGTGACTGACGAAAAGTAACAAGTTCGACTTTTGGCTGACGAAAACTATCAATTTTGTTTAAACAACAACAATTTCAATGTAAAAACAGTATATAATTACTGATACTTCTCGTCAGCCAAAAGTCGATTTTATTATTTTTCGTCGGCCAAAAGCCGAACTTGTTATTTTTCGTCAGCCAAAAGTCGAACTTGCTACTTTTCGTACAGAATTTTTTTATTGATAGCTTTCGCCAGAAATTTTAAATATGCTAGTTTTCGTATGGCACGACGATATGTACATATTAGAGCTCTCGATTTTTTTTTTAACATTTTCGTGTAGCCCGAACAATTGTTGTTCAAATGCTCGAACAGTTGTTTGTTTGTTTATTACCCGTATGTTTGTACGGGCATTTGAACAATTCGGGTATTTTGAATTTTTTTTCTTTTGTTTATTATTTTTTTTTTATATGTAGTTTTTTTATTTTTGCTTTTCCCATACACATTTTTTTGTTTGTAAGCTCGAATGCTCGAATGTTTGTACGGGCATTTGAACAAAAACGATCAGATCGAATTTCTCGATACCCGGGTATCTAGGGCTCTAATACATACATCTATTTATTCCATTCCATTTCTGCGCTCATAACACAAGCTCTCTCACTATCCCTCAATTTTTCTGTACTCTAGAGTACAAATATGTAATACATACATACATCTATTGATTGCATTCCCTTTCGTACCAACTTTGAAATTGGAGAAAATGAAATCTATAAAATTAAGAATCAGCCCGAAATCCTATACTAAAAATGTGCCTCAAATGAACCTCAAATTGAAAATGAAAAAAAAAATGTTTATTGGGTTGCAAGCTGCCAATTTGCCAGGGTTAACCAATCAATAAAACAGTTCGATTAAAAAAAAACACACCAAAAATTACTAAGGAAATGAAGAAAACCAGAAAAGTGGTAAGTAGGCTACGTAAAGCGTTTGAAAATCGTCGTGACTACGCAACGGAGCGAACGAAAAAACGTAAAAGCTTATAAAATACCAACTTTTAGGTGAAGGTGAAAGTAAGTGAACGTGAGTGACTGCGACGCAACGAGTCACGGCGTTTTGTAAAATAAGGGCGTAAATAAATGAGTTTCAACATAGTACATGTTTTTTGTTTGTCTGTTTTTCCGACAGGGTTCTCCTATTTTAAATTGTAAATAAATTTTAGGTTTTGTTTTCATTTCTCATTTTGCACAAACTAGTGACCGAAATATTATTGGAATTCAATGCGGCTCACATTTCCTTCTGTCTACCAAAAGCTATATCTCCAAAAGTATTAATGTTTTTCGAATGAATCTTTCAGGGGATGTTAGTCGAGACTTTTCTTTATCTAAATTATTGACTTTGATAAATATTTTACTAATATTAATAATAGCAAATTGTTGTTAAATAAACTAACACCATTATCACCAATTTCTAAATTAAACACACAAATAATCCTTACTATATTTTCACACGTAGCTTTATTAAGCTGTTCGAACCACTTTCACACACTTTTTATTAATTTTATTCGCCGAATTTTACATTTTAATTGTTCGACCAACTGCTTTTGTACCTTTTCAATAATAAAAATGGCCACCAACATATAATAGTGATGCCACACCTACCAAAAGGTAATTCACATGATAAGGTCGCATGCACAGTGCGCGATTCGGAGCCAATGAAATTAGTAAATAAAGGCGAAGGCCACCTACGCTGAAGGGTGTACTACGCAGAAGGACATCACCGTGGCGGTAGCCACGGTTGGGGCACACGTCCGGACGGATGGCGTAGCCCAGGGTTATTTTTTATAAGCGCGGCCGAAGGCCGCCAACGCAGAAAAATTCAATACGACCCAACTCGTTTACCACTGTGACGACGGCCTTATGAAATAGTCTACTGCGTGTGGCAACACCGGTGTTTCTATTTCATTGTTTCGCAGAGAAAAGTGAAGTTAAATTTGACTTTTTTTGCAAATTTAACTACAAATTACTTAAAAACTATACATCTCCGGAAGCCAGGACTTTTACATTTAGAATCAGGAGGATCTCCTCTACAACGTCCAATAACTCTTTTTTTCCAACGCGTGGTAGACGGTTGGAAAGTTTTCCCTTCAATGCATTCAATATCTATAATAAACGTAAATGTAGCAACGTTGCTGACATGTATGGGCCCTACTTTTGTGATCGCATTGCCCTGGATGGTGGAACCGTTGGTCTTGTAATCTTCGAAATGTAGGCCAGCTTCTGTGAAATTGATGAAGATAATATGTATAGGATGGTGGAAAGTGGAGCGTATGGTTAATTCGGCTGAACAGTGTTTTCCCTACAAGCAGAAAAGAACCGTTGTTGTATTGAAGTATATAAAAAATATGAGTAGTCCACTTTCAAAAGTGGCTATGTGAATTTAAGCCTGCTATTTTTTTTTCAGAATATGTAAGGATTTTGCAATAAATTCTTTATGATTATACAAATTTAAATACTGGTCCATCAAAAGCTCAATATCGAAAAAATTTCACTTAGCTACTTTTGAAGCTGGACTATTCATATACTGGATTTCAACAAATTCTACTACGACTATCTGACAAATTGCTTGCAAAACATTTTACTTACCGGAAAGCAATTATCAAAAAATAAATGCTCTTGATCCACTTCCAGTTTGCCAACCCAAGAGCGAAAACGCACTGTCGCCGTTATCTCTTCGTATGTTGTCCAAATTTTGCAGCGTGCACTGATGCTGTTCGGTACGATTGTATGGTTACCTGAAATACCGCCACATCCTCCTCGTCCAGCTATGTACATAAGCGATGTTGCTGCCGCGCATATGAACTGTGCAAATGTAATATGATTAAGTACTTTATTATTGAGGTCTCAAGACCATTTTTTTTTTTTTTTTAAGGAAAAATTGGTATGAAAGATTAATACTTGTTTGGTAGAAGTTATAGATCCATTTCGGAGACCACCACATCTCTTCATCAGACTTATTTTTAACATTTTTTATTCATTGGCGTCCGCCGAGATTGAACCTCGGATTTTCCGGTTTGGAAGTCTAATGGCGTCACCATTAGGCTACCGCCGCCTTGCATTTTGCTTTTATTAATTTTTCTTTTCATTTTTTCCTTTTTACAACCTACCATCCAGCAACAGTGGCCTTGCCGACGTTATCGGTATTTGTCACTTGTATGTTGGTGTTGTTGTGTGTTTGTTTGGTTTGTACAAATTCTATTTTAAGCACAAGCAATGCTTTGCACTAATTAGTAGTTTGTTTGTCGGCTGGCTCATCCGATTAAATTTTACTTTTGGTTTTTGGTCGTTTTTATTTTGATAACTACTCTATTATTTTTTTTTTTTTTTTAAGGAAAAATTGGTATGAAAGATTAATACTTGTTTGGTAGAAGTTATAGATCCATTTCGGAGACCACCACATCTCTTCATCAGACTTCTTTTTAACATTTTTTATTCATTGGCGTCCGCCGAGATTGAACCTCGGATTTTCCGGTTTGGAAGTCTAATGGCGTCACCATTAGGCTACCGCCGCCTTGCATTTTGCTTTTATTAATTTTTCTTTTCATTTTTTCCTTTTTACAACCTACCATCCAGCAACAGTGGCCTTGCCGACGTTATCGGTATTTGTCACTTGTATGTTGGTGTTGTTGTGTGTTTGTTTGGTTTGTACAAATTCTATTTTAAGCACAAGCAATGCTTTGCACTAATTAGTAGAGTTTGTTTGTCGGCTGGCTCATCCGATTAAATTTTACTTTTGGTTTTTGGTCGTTTTTATTTTGATAACTACTCTATTATTTTTTTTTTTTTTTTAAGGAAAAATTGGTATGAAAGATTAATACTTGTTTGGCAGAAGTTATAGATCCATTTCGGAGACCACCACATCTCTTCATCAGACTTCTTTTTAACATTTTTTATTCATTGGCGTCCGCCGAGATCGAACCTCGGATTTTCCGGTTTGGAAGTCTAATGGCATCACCATTAGGCTACCGCCGCCTTGCATTTTGCTTGTATTAATTTTTCTTTTCATTTTTTTTTCACAAGCAATGCTTTGCACTAATTAGTAGAGTTTGTTTGTCGGCTGGCTCATCCGATTAAAATCTTTCATACCAATTTTTCCTTAAAAAAAAAATGGTCTTGAGAGCTCAATAATAAAGTAGTTATCAAAATAAAAACGACCAAAAACCAAAAGTAATATGATTTTTATAGTTTTTGCAACGCCCGTCGACAAGTGACCAAAATTAATAATAGGAATTTCGGTGTATAAACCGGTTGATGTCTGTGGTTACTTGCTCGGAGATCTTGATGCGTATATACGCGGTGTAGTTGCCAGCTGAACGCGCATGAAAACATATACGTATGACGGATTTGGTTTCGTACGACGGTATTTCCCATAGAGTTTGCGGACCCTCCTGTCCGCCTCTTGGCAGTTCTAATTGGAATTGGCCACCGCTGCTGTAAACCTGCATGTATATAAAAGAATAGAGGCCAGTTAGATATTATGCGGAAAACTCTACTTTGTGCTTTATATATTTACCTCTGTGGCCGCTGTGGTGCAGTGGGTAGAGTGCTCGCCTGCTATGCCAGAGGTCTCGGGTTCAAACCGCGGTCCGAGCAAAACACCAAAAAAAAATTTTACTAATTAGTAGAAATCCAATTACTTATTGGGTTTTTTAAGAGCAGCGGTCACCTCTCGGCAGTGGACGGCATACCCTCCGAGTGTATTTCTGCCATGAAAAAGCTTCTCACAAAAAATGCATTCGCCGTTCGGAGCCGGCATAAAACTGTAGGTCCACCCAATTAGTAGGAAAAACAAAAAGGAGCACACCTCGAATTGGGAGAGAAGCTCGGCCATAAAACTCGTCAGAGTTATAATAGCGCCATTGTATTATATTATTATATTTACCTCTAGTATTTGCAGCGGCCTATTATACAGATTATACATTTGTATCTCTGGCGTAAGGGTGCCTTGATAATGGAAAGCCGACCCAACATAAACTCACCAGCAATTGGTACATGTATGACTTTGCAAGAAATATTGTTGAAAATTTTCGAAATTATTCTGTTTAATTATATGCCGTGCACTGAATGAACCAAAGAAATATATTCAACATCGTTGGTGGAGCGCTCCATTGTATCATCAGCAATTGATTTGCGACCTTCGTTGAGAATATCGAAGTGGAGGCAACTTTGTCAGCTGGCTCCGCTGATGAAATTATTCCGCTCCACTTGAAAATAACTTTGTTTTAGCGTGCGCAGCTTACTTTTAACCTGCTCACTGGTTTTCATTATATTTTTAGCTTTTAAGTTTCCTGCCAAGCATTTGTACACGGCACTATTTCGTTTAGTCTTCCCATCGAGCTGCTTGAGCACATCTTTTTCTTTAACCAAAGCAAGAAGCTCCTTGACTTCTGCATCTGTCCAAACCGACCTTTTGTTTAGCGATTCCATTTAATATATTAGTATTTTAATATTTTTCTTATATTTCTTATTTTCATAAAATTGTTCTTCAAAAAAATTGAAGACTGACTGAACAGCTGTTTGTTTGGCGTTGCCGGACTTGTACTTCATAATTTCATGAATTGATGGCGAAATTCATGGAGAATTTTCGTGAACAATTAAATACATGAAATTTCGTTTATGCAGGGGAAATTCATGAAATGATTTCATGAATTTGCCAACGTATAAACGTAGTAAATGATGAATAATCCTTACAAAAATTCTTTACATAACACTCGTATAATGAATAATCAAAACTGACATTAAAAAAACCAAATTTAATTTGAGATTTTTTTTTTGCAAAAGTAAAACTTATTATATAATCTTTATTTAAACATGCATGAACATTTATAATTTAAAGAGATTGTTATAAAAAAATAGACTTGGCTATCAACTTTGAAAAATTCCTCAATTGCCTTTTGCATGCATACTTAAAAATTAAAATATTTGGAAAATATACTTAATTTATTTAAAAGATTTTACTACAAACTGAAAACTAATCGAATAAACTTTCTTTAAATATATATAACAATTTATAATTTTTAGAGATTTTCATAAAAAATACTTAATTTATTTAAAAGATTTCACTACAAACTGAAAACTAATCGAATAAACTTTCTTTACATATATAAAACAATTTATAATTTTTAGAGATTTTCATAAAAAAAACTTTGGCATACAACTTTGAAAAATTCTATTATTCCAAATACATATATAAATAACGATTAGAAAAAAAATTAAGTGAAGCCTGTTTACCATTAATTGGTCTTATTTATCTGCACCCTTGTAAGTCGAACTAATAGAAACTAAATAAATGAGTTTCAACATAGTACATGTTTTTTGTTTGTCTGTTTTTCCGACAGGGTTCTCCTATTTTAAATTGTAAATAAATTTTAGGTTTTGTTTTCATTTCTCATTTTGCACAAACTAGTGACCGAAATATTATTGGAATTCAATGCATTCAATATCTATAATAAACGTAAATGTAGCAACGTTGCTGACATGTATGGGCCCTACTTTTGTGATCGCATTTCCCTCGATGGTGGAACCGTTGGTCTTGTAATCTTCGAAATGTAGGCCAGCTTCTGTGAAATTGATGAAGCTAATATGTATAGGATGGTGGAAAGTGGAGCGTATGGTTAATTCGGCTGAACAGTGTTTTCCCTACAAGCAGAAAAGAACCGTTGTTGTATTGAAGTATATAAAAAATATGAGTAGTCCACTTTCAAAAGTGGCTATGTGAATTTAAGCCTGCTATTTTTTTTCAGAATATGTAAGGATTTTGCAATAAATTCTTTATGATTATACAACTTTAAATACTGGTCCATCAAAAGCTCAATATCGAAAAAATTTCACTTAGCTACTTTTGAAGCTGGACTATTCATATACTGGATTTCAACAAATTCTACTACGACTATCTGACAAATTGCTTGCAAAACATTTTACTTACCGGAAAGCAATTATCAAAAAATAAATGCTCTTGATCCACTTCCAGTTTGCCAACCCAAGAGCGAAAACGCACTGTCGCCGTTATCTCTTCGTATGTTGTCCAAATTTTGCAGCGTGCACTGATGCTGTTCGGTACGATTGTATGGTTACCTGAAATACCGCCACATCCTCCTCGTCCAGCTATGTACATAAGCGATGTTGCTGCCGCGCATATGAACTGTGCAAATGTAATATGATTAAGTACTTTATTATTGAGCTCTCAAAACCATTTTTTTTTTTTTTTTAAGGAAAAATTGGTATGAAAGATTAATACTTGTTTGGTAGAAGTTATAGATCCATTTCGGAGACCACCACATCTCTTCATCAGACTTCTTTTTAACATTTTTTATTCATTGGCGTCCGCCGAGATCGAACCTCGGATTTTCCGGTTTGGAAGTCTAATGGCGTCACCATTAGGCTACCGCCGCCTTGCATTTTGCTTTTATTAATTTTTCTTTTCATTTTTTCCTTTTTACAACCTACCATCCAGCAACAGTGACCTTGCCGACGTTATCGGTATTTGTCACTTGTATGTTGGTGTGGTTGTGTGTTTGTTTGGTTTGTACAAATTCTATTTTAAGCACAAGCAATTCTTTGCACTAATTAGTAGAGTTTGTTTGTCGGCTGGCTCATCCGATTAAATTTTACTTTTGGTTTTTGGTCGTTTTTATTTTGATAACTACTCTATTATTGAGCTCTCAAGACCATTTTTTTTTTTTTTTTAAGGAAAAATTGGTATGAAAGATTAATACTTGTTTGGTAGAAGTTATAGATCCATTTCGGAGACCACCACATCTCTTCATCAGACTTCTTTTTAACATTTTTTATTCATTGGCGTCCGCCGAGATCGAACCTCGGATTTTCCGGTTTGGAAGTCTAATGGCATCACCATTAGGCTACCGCCGCCTTGCATTTTGCTTGTATTAATTTTTCTTTTCATTTTTTTTTCACAAGCAATGCTTTGCACTAATTAGTAGAGTTTGTTTGTCGGCTGGCTCATCCGATTAAAATCTTTCATACCAATTTTTCCTTAAAAAAAAAATGGTCTTGAGAGCTCAATAATAAAGTAGTTATCAAAATAAAAACGACCAAAAACCAAAAGTAATATGATTTGTGTAGTTTTTGCAACGCCCGTCGACAAGTGACCAAAATTAATAACAGGAATTTCGGTGTATAAACCGGTTTATGTCTGTGGTTACTTGCTCGAAGATCTTGATGCGTATATACGCGGTGTAGTTGCCAGCTGAACGCGCATGAAAACATATACGTATGACGGATTTGGTTTCGTACGACGGTATTTCCCATAGAGTTTGCGGACCCTCCTGTCCGCCTCTTGGCAGTTCTAATTGGAATTGTCCACCGCTGCTGTAAACCTGCAATGTATATAAAAGAATAGAGGCCAGTTAGATATTATGCGGAAAACTCTACTTTGTGCTTTATATATTTACGTCTGTGGCCGCTGTGGTGCAGTGGGTAGAGTGCTCGCCTGCTATGCCAGAGGTCTCGGGTTCAAACCACGGTCCGAGCAAAACACCAAAAAAAAAATTTCTCTAATTAGTAGAAATCCAATTACTTATTGGGTTTTTTAAGAGCAGCGGTCACCTCTCGGCAGTGGACGGCATACCCTCCGAGTGTATTTGTGCATTCGCCGTTCGGAGCCGGAATAAAACTGTAGGTCCACCCAATTAGTAGGAAAAACAAAAAGGAGCACACCTCGAATTGGGAGAGAAGCTCGGCCATAAAACTCGTCAGAGTTATAATAGCGCCATTGTATTATATTATTATATTTACCTCTAGTATTTGCAGCGGCCTATTATACAGATTATACATTTATATCTCTGGCGTAAGGGTGCCTTGATAATGGAAAGCCGACCCAACATAAACTCACCAGCAATTGGTACATGTATGTCTTTGCAAGAAATATTGTTGAAAATTTTCGAAATTATTCTGTTTAATTATATGCCGTGCACTGAATGAACCAAAGAAATATATTCAACATCGTTGGTGGAGCGCTCCATTGTATCAGCAATTGATTTGCGACCTTCGTCAAAAAATGTTCCGCCTCACAACACACCTTATTAAATAAACGCAAATTTTCTATGGTATCTGTTAGTACTGAACGTGTAGCGTTTGTTGGATATTTTTCCAAAGTCTTAACAGCCTCATATTGTGCGGTCACATCACGTTCATGGCGCAATTGATATTGCGATTGGAAGTCGGGTTGTTCGATATTTAGATCGAGTATTAAAATCATTTCGGGATGTAAACGAATCCAAAGTACTGTGGAGTCACTGATACAGAGTAAAATGAAAGTATATACTATCAAAACTCATTAAAAAGGGTACTGAGCGCTTGCTCCAAAGCAGACAATTCCATATCGACTTCCTCGCCCGTGCACAATCGGATTTTCTTTCGATTACGTCGCCTTTTCGAGTGACCAGTATGTCCAAAATATGTCTGCTTTCACAACAGTTTTTGCTATTTGTAGCATATGCATTTATTACCAATATTTAATTGTATTTTTTTATTATTTCAATTCAATGGCTTTTTTATTCCACTAGTTTTTTTTTATTTTTAAATGACAGAATGTCTGACTTTGACATTTCTTCCAACTTGACATTCAAGGCGAGACCAAGCGAATTCAGAATTTTGACATTACACTCTACCAATTACAAAAACAAAATACATGGGAAATTTCTGAATTCGCCACCGAGCTTACCTTCCTAGATCTGCCTTGGATCTGAGCGTAAACTGGGCCAATGCATATAAAATAGAGAGAGCGCTTTTAAATTAAAGCGACTCTTCAACTGTGTTTAGATATTTGTAAACACGTTTACGATATCTATTTCTCTTAACTAAAAATTTTATTTATTAATTATAAACAAATTAAATAATTTATAGAAAAAATTATATGCCTACTCTGAAAAAAATACGCGTAGTTAAATCAACAACTTTCCGTTGTTGAATCTCCGTATTTGATTCAAGAGCAAAAGTATTTGTTTTAACGGCAAAGTTTTTGATTCAACAAATTTCCGTAGTTAATTCAAAGACGTGCGTTGTTGATTCAAAAACTTGCTTGCTGTTAAACATTTTTTAAGTAAAAAGAAAGAAGGATTTGAAAAAAAAAATAAAAATATAAACAAAATTTTTGAAATTCGTTCAATTTGTTTAAACTTTAAAATAAAAAAAAGTAATATATGTACATACATACATACATAAATAAAAAAAATTAATTAAACAAAAACTAATATCTATTCATAAACTCAGCTTTTTTTGATGTCGTGAGAGTTGTCTGCAGATGTACTGATGCGTTTGGAAATGGTGAATGGATGAATGACTAAAAGCCCGTCTCCACATAACTTGATTCACCAAAAAAACATGTAGCAAAACATCTCGCTCAATAACCCGTCTCCACGTGGCTAATCGTGATTCAGTTTGACACTTCTCTTTCTTGTTCTTCTTAAATGTTTGTATGTTTGCTTTTTTTTGGGTCTTTGTTTTGGTCTGTGTGAGATTTCGATAGATTTTCGATACAAAATTAGAGAAGACATCGATATCATCGTGGTTGGCAAGATGATTCAGAATGAAACAGTGTTTCAATCTTCACTCGCTCTCAGAAATTTGTATGGAAAATGGCGAGTTTCGGCACTGGTTTCCGTGTCGAAACAAGATTGAGAGAGAAAATGCAGAAAAAAAGAGCGAAACACGTTATGTGGAGACATGGTATAAAGTTCGTTTGGTGACGGCGGGCCTTACTATTAATATTACTACATATCGAGCCCTAACCCCAAAAAGTGTATCCAAGAAAAAATAAATTTTACAGGAGGTTTTTTTTTTATTTTCTTTTCATACAGTTGGTAATCAGCCTGGAAATTTATTTATGGCCGGTTTCACAATCTGCGGTTAATTTAATCGCTGGTTAGTTTGACGTCAATTGTATGGCGAGCTGTCAAATAAATTGGTTCACCGGGCAAAAATCTCTTGTTAAGTGCTTAACCGGAGGTGGTGAAACCGGCCCTAAGTCTATGAAATTGTGGGAGTGATTAAAAACGCTAAAATCGATAATTTCGTTGGATACACTTTATGGCGGTTAGGGCTCGATAAGTAAACATACATACATATATCATATGTATAAAAAAATAAAATAAAATAATATCTATTATATTACAAAAAAATATTATTTTTAAAATTTTCTTGAGGTTAACTTAAATGCGTAAGTATTTGCTTCAATGGTGCCCGTTTTTCGACCAAAAACTTTTGCGGTTAATTCAAAAGCAAAAGTTGTTAGCTCGCTTTTGGACTAAATTTTTTTGCTGTTAATTCAAAAGCAAAAACTGTTAACTTAAATGTAAAAGTATTTCATTCAACAGTTTCCGTTGTTAACTTAAATACGAAAAGTATTTGAATCAAAAAGGCTCGCATCTTTGAAACAACAACGGAGCGTTGTTGGGCACATTTCAACTGGGGAAAGTTGTTCATTTAACTGCAAAAGTCTTTGTATTTACAACGTTTTTTTTTTTCAGAGTATGCACTGATCCTGACTCATACGAACACATCCATATCAATTTTATGTGGATATATCTAAGTATGCTAAATGTGCTAAACAGCCTGGCAATTGTTAGTATGGAAAAAATGTTAGCCTAGTAATATATAGATGATTAAAAAACTTCTCAAATTGAACATGACGTAATATAGTACGACAATCTTCGTATTCGACAGTGGAAAAATTGGAAGAGGATATGGTGAAATATTATTCACCCATTCATCTTCTTGGACAAAATGGGGTAATGTCGAGCTACCAGCCATTACAACTTCTTAGTCGCCTTTTAGTTGGGCCGGACAAATATTATCTGGTTTACCCGCACATTCTTCTTCAGTATTATCTTCTCCAAAAATGTTGTAATATTGATGAGGCTCCATGTATTAGACATATACGCCGACAGTGATTCCGGCGGCGGCGGCGCTATTCCAAAAACATTTCGGCGGCGACGCCGGCGTGCTTTTTCACGCCGGCGCACCTGCCCCAAATCTACAAATCACAATCCTTATTCAAATATTAATTTTATTTAGTTACCTTAATATCGCTGGCTGAATGGAATAAATAAACTAATTTCCACCTTAAATTGTTGAAACTTTTTTATTAACAGCAAAAAACAATTGTTAAATAAACTAAAATATAAAATAAAGAAAATAAATATTAAAGAATATGGCCGATTTTCTGGGAAAGTAAACCAAGTAGTTTTTTTTTTTGTCAAATATTGCAAGCACTGGGGTCTTGCGGGGTTCATGACATATTATAGTAGCTGTTGAAAACAGTGGCATTCAATTTTAGTCGTTTTAAATTAAACTTTTCGCTCTTTTTATAAAACGTTGTGATTAAAAAAAAATATGGTCGGAAGTAGTTCAGTAAACAAAAAGTTAAATATAACATGTTTGTTGCGACTAAATTTAGCCGTTCAAGTTTTATCTATTAGAAAATTAGTTATAATATCATAACACGTAAAGTTTTTAAAAAAGTTATGTTCCAACTAGGAGTTATGTGAAAAGTAAATGTGCCGCAAAAATCTTATGTAACGTTAGCAGTGCAAAACCAAAAAAGTTTTTTTAAGAATTGTTAAAATACGTTTTAATTTAATTTGTTTATATATTTTCTTAATACTATACGTATATCTCACGTTCCAATTAAAAAAAGTTAAACTTCCAAAGATTTGAAGACATTGTTAGCTTAAATAATATGTAACGTTAGCAGTGATTTTTTACCTATATAATACATATAATAAAATTGTAACAGGTCGATGTCTGTACATTGAAGATATTCAAGAAAAACTGATAGGAGAGGTCATTATTGGACCAGCGGAACCCAAATCTACAATTTTTAGAAGTCTATCTGTCTGTCTGTCCGTCTGTATGATTGTGCGCGCATCACAAAAAAAACTACTGAATAGAATTGCATTAAACTTTCACCATTCTATCACTTAACGCCTAGCGTAATATTCAGGACAACTTTCATTTGGATATCTCATCCAGTTCCCGAGTTATTGACCAAAATTTTGGAAAAATGTGACCAAAATGTGACCATAACGCCCGCGTCACACAAAAACGACTGCATAGAAATGAATGAAACTTTCAATAATCATTTTCTGGATGAAAAAATGAGAGCTATTGGAAAAGGGGCGTGGCACAACCCATACAAACTTAATCTTTCATGCTGAATATAGCTGGAAGTGTTTTCCGTAGGATATCAAAACTTGGAGAGATAGGGATAGATATAGGGAGATATCTCCGAAACCAATCGAGATATTGAATTTAATAGAATTACTTATTGCAGCACTCATCAGCACTGATACCCATATTGTACTTAACAAATTTTGGATCACCTTTGGTCCACATATTGGTCGATAACTCCTAACTAGTTGAGCTATAGAAATAAGGGATATCTTAAATCTTAAAGTAGACATCTATAATAATAATAATAATAATACAATGGCGCTATTATAACTCTGACTAGTTTCATTCAATTCCATCATTCCAATTTTTAGTGACCCGCGCACAAACATAAGTCAGACCGACAGAAATTTAAAAAACAGTTCATTTGGATTCCTCTGGCTCCTTTTTTATTTTCTGTATATCTGCAATGTACAGAGATCAACGGTTACAATTTTATTATATGTAGAGATACTCAGTTTTCGCACGTGTAACGTTAGCAGTGATTTGTGTAACGTAGGCAGTGCCTTATTTTATGTTAAATTACGTTAAAAAATCCTAAAGATTTTGGTAAAGCGGTATGTCATGACCTTGTGACATCCTTGCTATATAACATGAAGTAAAATTGGGATGATTGTCTCAGCAAGTTCGCAGAAATTAAACCAAATATGATCTGTATCTTGATCTCACTTCCAAATGATGTAACGTTAGCAGTACGTTTCACGCGCTAATAGCTTTTACGGTATGGTAGCCATCAGACTAATTTTACTCTTAAAATGAAGGTATAGGTCTACCTGATAGCATAAGTAACAGAACCTTGGACGTTTCTAACATTTTTGTTATTATTTCGTATAAACTAAATAAAAGCTCCATGCGAATGTAACGTTAGCAGTCAGTAAATTGACCATATACACAAATCCATATGTAAGGGTAAATTTAAATTCATTTGCTTATTTTGTATGATAATAAACATGCATACATATATTTACATATGTACATATTTATATATATTTAAGGCACTTTAAAATAAATATATGTGTATACAGTGTTGGAAAAAATAATAGGGACAATTCTCCATTTATTTCATTTTAAGACCAAATTATAATTACCATATCGTCGCCTGAGAAACCGAATGTCGTATGTAGCAAAACATAGTTTCGAGAAAATCGACTTTGAAGTTTAAATTGGAAATTCTCAAAAACTGTACAACAGATTTTCCTGTTATTTGGACGAGCTGTAGAGAGTATTATATATTTTGACTTGCAATTTGCAAAAGTTGAATATCTTTAAAATTATGGGAGATAAACGACTTTTCATTCAGTATGCATTTGTCGTATGTGACGTCTGAGCACCAATACCTGTTTATGATAGCACATACGACAAAAATTCTTCTCTTTTTTCAAACCGGAATGGTCACATTTTTTGAAATATCGACTTGAAATTTGGCAGTTGCAAATATTTTGATGATACTTTGATCATTTATCGGAATCCACCACATCGGACTAATATAAGATATAGCTCCCATACAACTGATTGTTCAGATATAGCTGTTTTCGGGTATAACTTCTTTATTTGAGGAGATAAGGATATGAAACTTTGAAGTAGTTGTACCCATATGGACGTAATAAATGTCACTAAAATTTGTTAAGATCGGACCACTATAGCATATAGCTCCCATACAACTGACTGTTCAGATATGGACATTTTGGGATATAACTTCTCCATGTAAAGAGATAAGGGCATGAAACTTTGAGGTATTTGTACCCATATGGACCTAATAAATGTCACCGAAATTTGTCTAGATCGGACCACTATAACATATAGCTCCCATACAACTGATTGTTCAGATATAGCTGTTTTCGGGTATAACTTCCATATTTAAGGATCAAATTATACTAAACTTTGCAGTAATTGGTATTATACTACAATAATATATTTCAGTGAAAATCATTCAGATCGGATCACTATAACCTATAGCTCCGATACAATATTTTGGTTTATTCTCAGTAGCTCAGCGGCACATACGACATATGTTTAAAATAAACAAAAACGAATTTATATGGAAATTTGTCGTATGTATGTTACATACGACAAAAGCTTACCCAAATGGTAGTAATTTTGTAACATACGACAAATGCATACTAAATAACTTAAAAACTAAAAGAGATAGAAAAAATGGATTGGAAAAATTAAAAGATTAGGTCCGATTTAGTTAATCTGCATCAAAAACTAGAAATCGTCGATTTTCACATACGACATTCGTTTTCTCAGGCGACGATATATTGATGCTTACACGGAGAGGACATGCTTCAATGACTCTGGGGTGGTTTTTGTATAATAATTTAATTTTTATGGACAAAAATAATGAAATGTATAATTTAAGTTGGAAATAATAATAGGGACAAACTTTAAATTCGATTGTTTTTCCAAATAAACTACAATATTACTGCTGCAGCTAGATTTAAACTAATGTTTAGTTGAAGTTCCTTTATTTTTTATAACTTCCTTACTTCTTCGTAGCATAGGGTTGACCAAATCAGCGCAATTTGCAACTGGTATTAAGTACCAAGCTTCTTTAATGTTTTTTCCATAACTCTTGCTTATTTTTCCATTTTTGATCCCCCAACGTCTTCTTTAATATTCACTATAGGACTGAGGTTCGACAACTGTGAGGGCTACTCAAAAACAGCAACTTTCTTATGTTCAAACTATGAGTTTTCGATTCTGGAGGCATGTTTGGGATCATTTTCGGCATCTAATGATATCAAGGAGGGTTGAAATGGTGCAATTTTGAGTAGAACAATTAGCAACAGCCCTCGATAAGTAGGACTAAATGGAAGAGATCCCAGAAAAGTTCCGTATCTGAGAAAAAATTATGTAAGCCAACGAACGGAAATTTTCCAGTAGCTTAAATTCTTTAGGACTGAGGCTAGTAAAGTAGGGAACAGCCAAAGTTTTTGTTAATAACTTTTAACCGGCAAAAAATAAAACATTTCCGCATTCAGCTTCGTGTTCCTGAGGTCAAAACACGTCGATTGGTTCCTTTTTTTAATTTTGAAGAACTTTAGCAGTTAGCAAAACTAGGAAAATATGTACACGTCTCGCTCCATACGCCAGCGCACGCCGCCGCGCCAATACGCCGATTTCACGGCTTATGGCGGCGGCGGCCGATTATGAAGGTAATCGGCGCTGCGGCGGCGGCGTCAATCGGCGGCGGCGTTAATCGGCGGCGTATATGTCTACCATGTATGTACCTAAATGACTGTTGGTATGTCAATTAGTCCACCTTCGTCGAATGCCCCATCTTGATCTTGAATGAAATCAAGCATTTGTTGTAACGTTAAACCTCTAAAAGCAGAAACTTTATAAAATTCCAACAAATTAATAATATTACATTAGTTAAATTTACACAACGGCAGAGAAAATCACACGAAGCCCAATGAAAAAACCTCTATCCTAGACGACCCACGGCTACCATATGGTAACGCCTTTATAAAAATGTAAAAAAATTTTGGAAAGAATTTTTTCTTTAAAAACTAAGTTACATTAGATAGATAATTTCATTAGCTTTCAAAAGGTGTAATTATTTGAACAATTTATTCCAAAAGTTATACAATATACTTATATTTACCGACATGCCATATCTGAAAACGGGAATTTTCAGTACTAATTTTTGTCACCTCATTTTCACACGCAATAGCTTCGACATTTGAGTACATAATAACACGTTAATTTTTCATTTCAAATCGGCATTTTCCTGGTGTTTTTTCTTTTCCTTTTGTTTATTTTATTGTAAATGTAAAAGGATGGTTTGCGTTACCATATGGTGATCGTGGGTTGATTCGGGTTAAAGCAAGGCTGTATCGAGCCATCCCACAGACTTTACGTAGACTACCGACAGATCAATGCTCGATCGATCCCGGACGCATACCCGTTACCACGCATTCAGCACATCCTAGACAGAGCCCCATTTATCAGCAGTTTAGACTTAAAGAGCGAATATTGGCAAATACCCATGGAAGAGACCAGCAAACAATATACAGCATTTACGGTACCTGGTCGTGGACTTTTCCAGTGGTCTACATTCCGCAGCGGAAACATTTCAGAGAGCACTTGATCGTATCATTAGCCCAGAGTTGGAACCAGGGCCGTACCCAGGAATTTTTTTCGTGGGGGGTTTTCATCGTAGACTTTTTTTTTTGAGAAAAATATATAACCTATTTCGTGTACTAAATAAAAATAATAAAAAAAAATCTGGTTTCTAAAGTGCTATTTAGAATAAAATTTTTTTTTACAAAACTTGATTTTCAAATTAGGGTTTTTATAAGAAGTTTTAAAAATCAGGAAACTTTTATTCGTTTAAAAATTAGACTGTTCTATTGCAAATACGATGAATACTTTATTTTTTTGGTTTTTATCCAGGTGAAAAAAAAAATATATTTTATGAACGAAAAACTCGGTTAGATTACCCAACCATGTGGAAACGAAAACGGCTGTAAAAGTCCGCCCCAAGATTTTTAGCTTATGTTGAGACTCTAATTTGTTTTTTTTGCAACTTTGCTATTTGACATCCGATTTTTAAATTTGATAGATATGTCATTATTTTAGTCATTTGAAAATTAAAAAATAAACAGCGAAGCAGAAGTATAAAAAATAAAAAGTTCTACTGTACTGCAACTTCGAAGCCTTAAATTTCAAAAAATTATAGTCGACTCTTGCTGTATTGTGGAAATTTTTACAGCACAGCAAAGGGCAAACATAATTTCGAGTTTTTACAGCACTGTTGTTGTTTTTTTTTTTTAAATTTATGGGAACACAATCGAAATTGTAATGTACAAAAAAACAACAATTTTAAAAAGCCGCACTGAAAACTAAAATTCTGTTTATCTGTGCTTTGCTGTCGCCTGATCTGTTTGAAATTACACAGTAAAGCAACAGCACAAATAAGCAAACAAATATATTCGACTGTGCTGTGCTTCGACTTCAGATATTTTCAAAGGAAATCGAAATTCCAAAGCTCTTAAAAAATTATGAGAATAGCAACAGCTTATTTTTTGAGACTGTTGGTGTTATGCTGGCAAACAGTTCTTGGGAAGCTTTATATCTCCCTCTAATGTCCTTTGATCTGTGAAGTCGTTTTCATATAGTTGGGTCATCTAGCCGAGTTTTTCGACCATAAAACATCCTTTTTGTTTCACTTGGAAAAAATCGCCAAAAATAAAGTATTCATAGAATCTTTTTAATATTACGCTTAAAATGTTTGGAATAAAACAGAATAATTTTAAAAAGAATAAAACTTTCCTGATTTTTAAAACTTCTTATAAAAACCCCAATAAAAACCAAAATTTTTCAATAATCGCAATCAATAAAATGTTTACTGAAAAGTTAGTATTGAAAATAGGTGAAATCGGACTATAACAACGCACAAATCCCATATATGGGATCTTTCGAAAAACTCACAAAATCTTATAATTCAGACACTAATATAACCCGAGTAATGAATTTTCAGCTATGCAATGACTTTATGCAGTTATAAGGAAATATGCTAAAATTTTTGAAAATGTATGTAACATAATTTAATTTATAAGTGGTATGTCGTTAGAAGCGTACTTTAGTTAATTATCTTTCGAACGGAGTAACTAGATACGGTTTTCGGGTATTTGTAACTTCAACGAAAAGAATTTTTGACTGAAGTTGTAACCAAAAAACCCAAAATTACGTTATCTCAAAACCCTAACCATAAAAAATGGTTTTGACCGCAGCAGGTTCATTCCAGCCCTCCCCTATACCTGAAATTCTTGGTATTTTCTCAAATTAATTATTTGTAAACTAGTAGTTTCAACATATAGCTTTGAATATGATAGAAGTAAAATGTATCTACCAGAATTTCGTGGGGGGTTCAAATACCCAAACCCCCCCCTAAATACGGTCTTGGTTGGAACCACACGCATTCGCATATCTCGATGACATCATCGTAACTAGTAGAACACTAGATGAACACATAAAGCATCTTACGGAAGTATTTGCACTGTTAAGAAAAGCAAATCTAAGGATCAGGGCCGTGCGCAGGAATTAGCCTTGGGGGGGGTTTTTAATTTTGGTTTGCATTCGCATACATTTTTCGCTAAGATAAACATATTTGCTGAAACAGATATCCAGACCCATACATCATAAATTTAAATGTTCTCTAACTTTTCTGAAACTGCATACTCTGATGCTTAAAATTATACCCAAGAAATTTTTTTGGTTGTAAAAATGTTTCTGTATTTGATAGAGAATTTGTGATATGGTGGCATATTATTCGCACTTTTATGAATACATGGCTATAATTAAAGTCCGTTTAACATTGCGATTCTTCGAGGTACGGAAAAGAATTCTGTCAAATATAAAGATAATTGATTGAAATTTTGTGGCATGAGTCCCACAATAGGCCGGAAACAAAAAACAGAAAAACTTTTGAAAATGGGCGTGACAAAGGAATCTACGAGATTTCGGAGCCCATAACTCAAAAAATAATTATTATAATTGATATGTTATGACGAATAATAATAATAATAATATAATACAATGGCGCTATTATAACTCTGACGAGTTTTATGGCCGAGCTTCTCTCCCAATTCGAGGTGTGCTCCTTTTTGTTTTTCCTACTAATTGGGTGGACCTACAGTTTTATGCCGGCTCCGAACGGCGAATGCATTTTTTGTGAGAAGCTTTTTCATGGCAGAAATACTCTCGGAGGGTATGCCGCCCACTGCCGAGAGGTGCTCTTAAAAAAACCCAATAATTAGATTTTTACTAATTAGAAAAATTTTTTTGGTGTTTGCTCGGACTGGGGTTTGAACCCGAGACCTCTGGTATAGCAGGCGAGCACTCTACCCACTGCACCACAGCGGCCACATGACGAAACTTGGGGTTAAACTTTTATTACTTGTACTAATATACGTTAAAAAATTTAGCGAAATCGGTGTATAACCACGCCTACTTTTTTACAAAAACATTTCTAAAATGGCCTTGTGAAATTTGTGACGTGACATCTTTGTAACTAAAAGTCATAAAGGAATGAAATTTTGCACAAAGAATAATATTCATATGCTTAGTCGGATAATTGATACTAATTTTGAAAATGGGTGTGGCTACGCCCACCTTAAGCGGTATCCGCATTATATAAAATACACCGTGTTTCCGTCAAACGTAAACAAACATTGAGAACATCCCTTTGCCAAAATAGTTGACTTATCTGGTCTAATTCTGATTCATCAAAACCTAGTTAACCAGGTCCTGAATAGTACTATTTACAGTACTTGTTAATTGAAACTGCTCACTGAAAATGAAAATTTTTTGTTATCAGTACAATTTTTTGAAAAATTTCAAACGAACATATGCTACACAACTTTGTAATTTCGGAAAGCTCCAAATGCAATTCAAAGTGCCGAACTTATGTATTGGCCAACCTTATTTTTTGCAACTTTCACCAATTTCTTCTTCCGTAAAATTATTGTACTAATTTTGTCAAAAATTATGAGTCAAAATTCAATGCAAAATTTATAAACTGTGTTTTGAAAATTTTTGCAAAATCATTGCAACTTAGATTTGGTCATGGGGGGTTTAACCCCCAAAAAAACCCCCCCCCCCGTGCGCACGGCCCTGCTAAGGATTAACCCGGAAATATGTGATTTTTTTTAAGAAAAATTTAAAATATTTAGGGCATGCCCTTAGCGATGAAGGCATCCACACCGATCCCGATAAAACTGTAGCCACTAGAGAGCTAACACCACCACGCAATATACGAGAGTTACGACGGTTCCTAGGAATCGTATCCTGGTTTAGAAGATTCGTTTCAGATTTTTCACGTATTTCGCATTCGTTGACATCAATGTTCAAGAAAGGTGTCAAATCGAGGTGGTCTGAGGAGCATCAGGCGGCGTTCGACGCGCTGAAAAATGCGCTAACACAAGCACCAGTTTTAGCTTGGCCGGACTTCACGAAACAATTTAGACTACAAACAGACGCGAGCGATTTTGGTCTCGGTGCAGTGCTAACGCAAGGTACGAATAGCGACGAGCGGGTGATAGCATACGCAAGCCGTAGGCTAAACAAGGCGGAAGCGAATTACTCTGCTACGGAAAAGGAATGTCTAGCCATCGTATGGGCTCTGAGACCGTATTTGGAAGGATACAGATTCACAGTAATCACAGACCATCTGGCACTGAAATGGCAATAGAGAGTCCAAACGGTCGAATCGCTAGACGGGCACTTGAACTACAGCAATAATCGTTTGACATTGAGTTCCCCAAAGGAAAACTGAACGTAGTTGCAGACGCACTATCGCGCCAACCACTCGAGGAACAGCTAGGCACCATGGCGCTTCAACAGGCCGAAAGTTAATGCAACTGGCTGTCAGCAAAAATCGCAGAATTCAGGCAAAACAGAGAGAAGTTCCCGGATTATGTAATCGAGGAAGGAAACCTATACAGGCGGATAGGTAATCACATGGATGGTGAAGATTCGATACCATGGAAACTATGCGTACCAACCACACAGCGGCAGAGCGTGTTGAAAGAGACGCACCAAACGCAGGGCATATGGGTATTAGAAAAACGACAGCACGGGCAATGATGCGGTATTATTGGCCTGGTATGGTAAGAGATGTCAAGAGGTATGTTCGACAATGCCATACATGTCAAATATACAAACCCAGTCAACAGCAGGTAACAGGTAAGATGCTTACGCAGATAGCAGAGGAACCGTGGGCAACCGTATGCGCAGATATTATAGGACCGCTCCCGCGCTCCAAGCATGGCAATACAATGGCACTAATTTTTACAGGCAGATTTTCGAAATGTGGAGATCGTAGCAATACGAAAAGCAACTACAGAAACCCTTATACGAGGATTTAAAGAAAGGATTATGGCACGATTCGGCATTCCAAAGGTATTGATAAGGAGCACAATTCACAAGCAACAAGTTCAAGAGGTTCTTGGGAAAATTGGGCGTAAAGCTTCCTGCCCCGTATACGCCGCAAGAGAATCTGACAGAGAGAGCAAACAGGAACATTAAGAGTATGATAGCTTAGTGATAGTTTAGTGGTAAGGAACACCGAAACTGGGATGAGCTCTTACCTGAGATGGTACTGGCGCTTAACACCAGTGTGAGCGACTCCACTGGATACAGCCCAGTATATATCGTGCAAGGTAGAGAGCCGAGACTCCCAAACTCCTTTTACGATCACCAAACGTTTGGCACCGGGCATAAAACGACGAACCCCACCGAGAAGACAAACCATATTGTTTCGTACAGAGACGGCAATACTGGACGAGCGGCCTGCCGCACAGGTGAAGCCGCCAATGAACGAAGGTAGTTTTTCAGTTGTAAATGTGAGCTCGACTAGTGTGCATGGTGCGGTGCATAATAAATAAAGGTTTTTCTGGCCTCGGCCTTTTCCCTTACTTTGTGTTTGTGTTTTATTATTTTCCGGATCGCTATCGGTGGGAACATTATGGTCCATGTCGAGCCGTATATGGGTCAGTGAGCGCGGGCGTGATGTGCACAAAAAAAAAAATTAAATAAGTGAATATGTATGTACGTTTGTTCTTCTTTCATGAGTGACATATGTGCATATGTATATACATATGGATAATTGTGTGTGTGCATTTAAGCAAAAAGTGGGCCAAATGAGTGCTGAATGTGAATCTGTGCATGTTTGCGCACGTTCATTTACATATATATTTGTATGGTGCATGGACCTGTACATTTTGCGCATGTTCTTGCATGTTAAATATGTACATAAGCGAGCTGAGGGATTTTTTTTTTTTTTCTTTTTTGGCTGCGACCAGGTAGGTATGGAATCTTCATAGATACAAGCAGCCCGTGCTACTTGCATGGCCGATTTGCCTCCTGGCACCTACGGACTAAACCAACCTCCTAAGCACACTAGGCCGTCTCGCGTTATAGGGAAGCAAAAATAAAGTGCGCCGTACGCCCCCGCATATGATGTCTTTTTGGAAAACATTTCCGGAAAAGTTTTTTATTTTTTTTTTGGACGCCGCTAGATGTCGCTAAAATTTATTTTTCTCATATCTTCGGTATTTATAGTCCAATCTCAGAGTTTAATACACCAATGTCTTTGGCTTGAAAGGACGCCTTATACTATGGAATATTATTAACCCAATGTGCGTCATTGGGGTCACTACCACCCAGTATTTATTTTATACCACCCTAATGTACCTTTTTTACGTCTGCATGTTAAACGTAGTAAAAAATCATTAATCTTTTGCAAAAGAAGTATTTCGATCGCTTCAGCAGAACCCGAAATAAAACACGTTCAACATCCCGAAGAATATAGGTTTGTCGGTTCGTTTGGTCTTTTAGGTTAATTTTACAGAAAAATTTTCTGAGGAGACCCATAGTAAAATTTTATGCCAAATAATTTTCTAGAACATTTTAACCCTCTATCACCGCCAATAAAGGGTTATTTTGACCCCCTTTTTTTAGAAAATCAGGAAAAATAGTATTTTTAAGGTCGCTAGAGGGTTAAAATGTTCTAGAAAATTATTTGGCATAAAATTTTACTATGGGTCTCCTCAGAAAATTTTTCTGTAAAATTAACCTAAAAGACCAAAGGAGCCGACAAACCTATATTCCTCGGGATGTTGAACGTGTTTTATTTCCGGTTCTGCTGAAGCGATCGAAATACTTCTTTTGCAAAAGATTAATGATTTTTGACTACGTTTAACATGCAGATGTAAAAAAGGTACATTAGGGTGGTATAAACTAAGTACTGGGTGGTAGTGACCCCAATGGCGCACATAGGGTTAATAATATTCTACAGTATAAGCCGCCCTTTCAAGCCAACGGCATTTCTGTATTAAACTTAGAGATCGGACTATAAATCCCGAAGATATGAGAAAAATAAATTTTAGCGACATCTAGCGGCGTCCAAAAAAAAATTAAAAAATTTTCCGGAAATGTTTTCCAAAAAGACATCATATGGGGCGGCGTACGGCGAACTTTATTTTTTGCGATACGGTCTAAAGCACACTGGGCCTGTTGTGCCCTGCGGAACTATCATTTCGATTTTACTTCGCAGGGCAGGCTCTGGACATTATTCCGCGTCTCGCTAGTATGCATTCATACGCCGCGCATTTCGCTCGTATTGTCTGAGACGCACCATGATTTCCGTGATTATTTGCGCGCATTTTTCCCATTTGGTTTTCTCTGACAGCATCGCCTGGATCAGGCTTTCAGGTGACATATTTGCCCCAATACAGCGCTCAAGTTCCCTTCGCTCGTCTTCGAATCTGCTACAATCCATAAGAATGTGCTCAGCGTTCTCAATCTTCCCATTGCAATGTAGACAATAGGGATGGTCAGCATGTGTATATTTGTGCAGGTATTGCCTGAAACATCCATGTCCTGTGAGGAACTGTGTTAGGTAGAAATTAGTTTCTCCATGCTTTCTGTTTACCCACTCATCTACCCTTGGAATCAGCTTTTCCGTCCATCTGCCTTTCGTTGATGACTGCCACCTTTGCTGCCACTCGCGCATACTATTGCTCATGATTTCATTCCGCTCTTCTGGTTTATGTTTGATTTCTGCTGCTGCTCTTGCAGTTATGTCTACCGGGCATCTACCGGCCAGCAGATTTGCCGCCTCGTCTGAAACCGTCGCGTATGAGCAGCATACCCTTAGCGATGATAATCTATGCACTGAACCAGGTGCTCTCATGTATGCAGCTACAGTAGTAGCAGGGGCCCAGATTTGTGCTGCGTATAGCAAGATGGACGAGCTGACACTCGCAAGAAGACTTCTTCTCTGTTGCCTCGGACCTCCCATGTTCGGCATAAGTCTCGCCAGGGCGTTGGTTACTTTTCTTGCCTTCTCGCTGGCATAGTTCAAATGTTCTTTGAAAGTCAGTCGTCGGTCGAGTATTACACCGAGATATTTTAGGCTAGGGCTGGAGTTTATGGTGTGTCCGCCTACCCGTATTTGTATGTCCTCCAGCTTTTTCCGGCTTGTCATCAGTAGCGCCTCGGTTTTGTGTTCCGCTAGCTTCAGTCCTGCTGTTTGGAGCCAGTTTTTTGCTGACACTATTGTTTCGCCGCATAATCGCGAAACATCCGCAACGTGTTTAGCCACTACTACGATCGCTATATCGTCTGCGTATCCTATAATGTACACACCATCCGATTTATTCATCCTCAGTATGCCATCGTACATGATGTTCCAGAGGAGCAGTCCAAGAACCGACCCTTGGGGTACACCTCCTGTGACGTGGTATTTTTTAGGGCCTTCGTTTGTGTCGTAGAAGAGCACCCTTTCGCTAAAGTAGCTCATAATTATATTGATTAAATAGTCGGGTACTTGCATGCTCACCATCGCCTCTATTATCCGACTCCAATTTGCAGAGTTAAATGCATTTTTTACGTCGAGTGTGACTACAGCGCAGTACTGTTTGGTACCTTCAAACCATCGTTTGCCCTCAAGTGCTTTACGCGCTATATCGCATACAGCAGATATGGCGTCGATTGTTGATCGCTTTTTGCGAAACCCATACTGCGAGTTCGAGAGCCCCTGCTCAGCTTCCGTATATTCTTGGAGTCGTGCGCATATAATTGCCTCCAGTATTTTTCCAGCAGTGTCTAGCATGCACAGCGGCCTGTGTGACGACGGTTCTTCGGGCGGCTTATTGCCCTTTGGGAGTAATACCAAGCGTTGCCGCTTCCATATCTTTGGAAATATACCTTCCTGGATGCACTTTGTATATGTTTGGCTAAAGAGCTCAGTTTTCTTCTGCACTATGTACTTGAGGACGCCATTAGGAACTCCGTCCATACCTTGTGCCTTATTGTTTTTGACTTTTGCTGCCACTGCAAGCACTTCGTCGTTGCTAACTGGAGGTATAGCATTGATATTTACCATTAGCTGACGAGGCGCGCTACGTGGTTCTTGTTGCGGGAACAACCCAGTAACGATGTGCTTCATTACTTTAGGGCACACTGGTGGTTTAGTGCTTGAACCTTTTAGCTTTTTTAATACGACATTATATCCGCTGCCCCAAGGGTTGCTATCGACGTCGTTGATGAGATCCAGGAACGCTTCACGCTTGCTTTGCTTGATTGCATTTCGCAGCTCCTGCCGTTTGGTTTTATACGCCACTTGCAATCGTTTATACTCCGGATTATTCCTTTTTCTCTGCCTTTGGTATTTTCGTCGTAGTACAAGGCATTCAGCGCGCAGCTCTGCGAGCTCCACCTTCCACCAGTAGACTGGAGTTCTTCCATTTCCCCACTTTTTTCGGGGCATCGATGCATCACAGGTGTCTGTTATGAGCTTCATTAACGTATTCACACAGCTGTCGGCCGTTCTTGCGCTTTCGTCGAAGGTATCTGGCAGAAGTTCCGTCATGTACTGCAGCATGCTGTGGTCAAGCATTTTGGTTTTCCAACTCAGTTTTTGCACTCTCGCAGGGAATTTTTTACGCTTGTATTGTGTGTAGCGCTCCGGGTTGATTGTAAAGAGGATAGCAAAATGGTCACTGTATGTGAATCCATCTGATATCTCCCATCGTATTTTGTTAAACAGCGCAGTACTGCAAAAGGTCAGGTCTATTATAGAGCCTGCATTGCCTTTCTGGTATGTATTTTTCCGTCCTTCATTAAGCAGCAGGATGTCGAGGTTAGCGAAAGCTTCAATTAATGCTTGTCCTCGTGGGGTTGTTTTTGAGCTTCCCCATTCTACTGCCCACGCATTAAAGTCTCCAGCGACAATTACTGGAGTTTTACCAGCGGCATCAGTTGCTAAACGGTGTAGCATGTTTTTAAAACTCTCCAATGTTTCGCTTCGAGGTGCATAGCAGCTGTAGAAGTGAACTCGTCCAACTTTTGCATATACAAATCCTTCTTCATGGCTATTGCCTCTAACTTCGATTGGCAGGTTTCCGCATGCCCATATTGCAGTTTTGGCTCTTTTGTCTTGTAGCCAACTTCCTTCTTCTGTGGCTGCTTTATATTGCTCACTGATGAGGGCAACGTCTATTTTATGCTCGAATATTGACTGCCTCAAGAGGTCTTGTGCAGCCTCGCAGTGGTTTAGGTTGATTTGTATGCACCTTATCATCGTTTCAGTTGGCTCACAGCTTTCTTGTACGCTGGGCATTTGAAACTGCCTGTGGGATGGTCACTTTCGACGCCATTTAATTTGCAGATGGTACATTTTGGTGATGCTTTGCACTGCTTGGCAAGATGTCCATTTCCTCCACAACGTAAACATGCTCCACTTCGATCCTCTGTGGATTTGCACTGCCTTGATATATGCCCAAAGTCGTGGCATCTATAGCACCTGATCGGGCTTATGTTTTCCCTTATTCTGCAGTTTACCCAGCCTACACGGATACGTCCTGCCTCTAGCATTGTTTGAGCGTCTCGGACAGAAAGATTTAAAATCGCGGTTTGCGTGCCATTTCTCATTGCCCGCATGGATTTTATGGTAACAGGTTCACCATAATTTACATTGGGGAAATGGTGCTTTATGGCGCTGCAAACGTCTCCTGCATTTGTAGCAACGTCCACGTCACGAATCTCTACCGTCAATGTTCGACTCAGAACTTTCACTTTAGCAGCATCCTTGAGAATCTCGGTGGCTTGTTCTTTAAATTTGTTTGCCACACTTCCAGTTCTGTCTCGAAGTTGGACCAGTAAATCTCCACTCGCCGTTTTGGATATTTTATTTACGTTATCTCCAAGTTCCTTCATTCCGGGTTGCTGCTTCATCTGTTTAATAATATCCGCATATGTCGTGGTTCCCGTTTTAGAGATGATGATGGCGTCGGGCTTCGATGCCTTTTTCAAGCTTTTACTCGACTTCTTTTGGTTGTTCACCAGTATCCATTTATCAGCCTGGGCATTTGTATCTGCAATCCTTTCTTTAGCTTCTTTGTGCTCAATCCTTTTAGTGGTGCTTGCCTGAAGTTTTTCGTTGGTTTTTGATCCGATCTTCTCTTTAGCTGTTTGCACGTATTTGTCTTGTGTGTTGGTAGCCGGTTTTTCTCTAGAGTTTTCTCTATTTGCCTGTATGGTCGTCAGGCTATGAAGCTTCGCGATTTCCGAGACTAAATCTCGCATAGGTTGATGGATTGTTCTCCTACCACCTGCCATCATATCTATGAGCTCTTTTATTTTAAGGCCCAACTTCTTTAGTGGATTTTGAACTATCGGTGAGGCCGCTTGGATTCCTTCGCGTTCAATGTCCGGTGGGGAGGAACTAAGTAGCTGAAAATTCGTGGTGAAATTTGCGCAAAGCTTTAAAAGTTTAAGCTGAGGGAGGGTGCGAGCGCATATGTGTGCATATGTATACATTTCTATATGCATGTATGGGCCTGCATGGGAGCAAGTTTAAGTGACAAAAAATCAAAATAGGTACAAAGTACATACAATAGTACATATGTATATATGGTGCATATAAATCTTTACGATTACATACATATGTATGTATTTCAAGAAGTGCATTTAATTTTCTATACAGTCCACTAGCTAGAGTGCTAAAAGCGAGCTGCTTACATTTGTATGTGCGTATGTATGTATTTAGACACATACATATGTATTTATACAGTGATATACATACTAGGGTTGTGTGCAAGTGGTGCAATGATTACCTATGTAAATACGTTCGTATATATATTTATACGAATAGTGGGCTTATGTGCAAGTGAAATACCTACATGCATGCATGTGTATGTACATGTACCCTACCAGACAAGGCTGAACACTTTTTGATAAAGTCCTTGAAAATGAGCACATTTTTGATTAGTTGACTTGCCCACTAGAACAGTCCCACATTTGTTTGTTTGATTTGGTTTGTATGTTCTCCCTCAATAAGAGTAGTAAAATAGAATAAGTGAATATTTTAAAAATATAAATACACGCGCGCCATCTGTTGGAAAATAGCGGTGGTTGTAACCTAATCTCATTAGTAAATATGTTGCATATATTTAGGCAGCAGCTAGAAGTTACATACCCACATACATACAGGTGAAACTAATAAAAGCGTGTTAAAAAAGTAATATGTTAGAGCGAGAGCACATATTATTCAAAAAATTCGACAGTTGGCCGGAGAAAATAAATACGAAAGAAACGTCAAACGGTGATGGAAAAAATTGAAAAAAAATTAAATTTTAAATATTTTCAATAACAAAAAGCGTTGCACAAAATAACAAATTTTAAAAACTATCATCCGACATAGGTAAGTTGCAATGTACACAATTTGGGCTTTATTTATACTCATAAATTTTTCATCTTAATTGTAGAGCTTGAAGATGGTCATGTAATTGTACAGAATCACATCACTTTCAACCGCGGCAGCTAGTCCATGGATCCTCCAGCAATGGCCAATTTTGGTAATTGTTCAGCCAGAATTTGCTAGCACAACACCGCCCATTATGCCGTAGAACGTATGGAATAGTGCATCAAAATTCATTTGATTGGCTATGACACCGATCAAGGTAAGCTGACGGTTGAAATTGGAAACTCCCTACCAGGTGAAATAGTTAAGTATATATGCATGTAGATTTTAGATAGGCAAACGATTGCAACAGTAACTTTTTATTAATTAAAAAATTGGTTGCGTTTTACAAAATTTGTATATGTATCTACTAGCTCTATACGAAACGATGCAATGCATTCGTTGTTTGCATTGCAATTGATTGTTTATAATTATTTAAATTAAATTTAGAAAATTTTTCAATAAAATTGTTTAATTTTGAGATGAAAATAGAAAAATTTGAATCTATTTTATTTTTCCGGGAACGCATGTGAGTACATTTTTTCAGCACTTTTAGCATTCACTTTGAGTAGTTTTTGGTGCAATTTTTTAGCACTTTTAGCATTCGCTTTGAGTAGTTTTTGGTGAAATTTTTCAGCACTTTTAGCATTCGCTGTGAGTAGTTTTTGGTCAAAATTGTCAGCACTTTTAGCATTCGTTGCGAGTAATTTTTTAGGACTTTTTTCAGAACTTTTGTCATTTGGTGCATGGTGTTTTTGATGTAAACATTCAACAGTTTTGTTGCTAGCGCAAAGTACTTTGTCAGTATATTAATGATGATTTACATGCTCTGTTAGAACGAGTAAGATATATTATTTGGTTATGTAAATATACCATTAGTAAAAAAGAGATGGCATATAAACTTGGGAGGATAAGTGCTCACTTTTTTCACGCGGCCTGAACAAAATTGACTACTTTTTTAAGGACTGTAGCCATTAATGTCAATGCTCATATAAATACCTATAATATGCTCATCTGTCTGGTAGGGTAGTAGGTTTTTGTGTGCAAGAATTTTGTGCTATGGGCATATAAAGGAGTGGAAATGAGTGCTTAGTTGATTAATGTGTAAATACGTGTGTGCATAGGTATTTAATTTTGAAAGGTACATATTAAAGGGCTGCAAGAGTGCTGAAAAAGTTAACTCTGAGCTACACAAAAAAATTTTGAACTTGAACGCACACAACAATGCAGGCCATGCACTCAAATGTTTGAGTGAAATAAATACGAGGCCTCTGAGTGAACACAACAGCAGTGTCCGCTCAACTCGTAGCACTCTCACAAGCAACGATCCACTCTTAGCAGAACACGTGTCGCAATGGACTTCATTGTTTTTGTGTGAATGAATGCTGTGCACGAAAATTTGTGTGCGAGTGAATGAAGTTTATGAGTTAACACTGTTAACTCTGTCAACTGCTATGACTGGTCGTGCGTCATTGCGTGAAAAAAAGCAGTGGCATATGTACATACATATGTATGGACATATGAACGTGGTTTTCACAGAGATTCAACATTAAAATTCCTTTGGGTTTCTCACAGACAAAAAATAAGACTTTATGTCTGTGATAAAAAGGTACTTTTGAAATCGATTTGTAAAAAAGGGCGTTTTCTGGCGACAGGTGTGGCTAGTATAAATCACAAAATAAAATTTCAGGTACATACTGAATATTTTTTATATCACCAATTTTTTGTTTGTTATAAATAATACTAAGTAGAACACGGAAAAAATTAAAATTACTCACTGTCAAAAAAAAAGTTTTAATATACATTTTTCAATGATTGTTTGGATTTTTGTTTCCAATTATCTAATTGCTATTTTAAAAACTTAAAATTTTCGATATCGGGTTTTTCGGGATCTTTTCAGGATAGCAAGCAAAAAATGATTCCTGGGGTTCATTGACGAACTTTTCTCAGAAATAATTGTAGTATTATGAATGTTATAAGTTTTTTGACCCATTTAAACTTGATAAATATTTGTGCCGTTTTAAATTACATACATACATTTTTGAAGTGAGTTATTCACCCTTGCTAATAAATTGTGTACAATGAAGCGGCAGTACATGTTTGATCTCTGAGCGCCGTTCTAATTTTTTATTAATTATACATTTGTAGATTTTTTCAAAATAAAACTAATATATACATGACCCAGATATGACCCAGCTAGTATTTTTGATAATAAAAAATATACAAAGATATTCATACTAGAGCTTACGATTTCTCGAGTTCGAGCAAGACGAGATTTCTCGCGAGACTCGAGTTCTCGCGAGATTCTCGAATCTCGAAAGGCTCGCGAGCTTCTCGACATTCAACTACATTACAGCAGTATAAGAATACTATGCTGTTTCGTAACTTGTTCTGCTTGTATGTACTTACATGTGTATGAATATGTGCCATTTATGCCATTCCCATGTTTTTTTGCAAAACTCCGAGTGAAATACAATTAAAATTTCATAATATTAAATTTTTTCTTTCCAGTGACATATGAGAAATTTTTGATATTCAAATTTTTTTGACATACACATAATATGTTATCGAGAAATCCGAGAAACGAGATTTAATCGAGAACCCGAGTCTCGGGTTTCTCAATCCTCGAATTTCTTGACACTGCTCGAGATCGAATCGTAAGCCCTTATTCATACCCAGATGATTAAAAACGATCAGATTTAAAATAATTTTCTATTTCTGTGTGAGGAAATTCAAATATGTAAAAAGTATCAAATACTACCTACTCTGAAAAAAAAACGTTGTAAATCTAGACTTTCGCTGTTAAATCTACTACTACTTTCCGCAGCTGAAATGTGCCCAACAACGCTCCGTTGTTGTTTCAAAGCTGCGAGCGTTGTTGATTTAAGTCAATAACGGAGATTGTTGGAAAAAATTTTCACCTAAAAATAAAATTTTGTTTGCATTGTACTCTTCATCTTCTCTCCGCACGGGTCCCAACTGCAAATATGTAGCCTCCGCTTGTGCTCCTATTCTTCTCTCCTTCTTATCATTCACTGGTTGCTATCTTTATTTCTTATTCTGCTTTTTCTTCTTTATTTTATATTCTCCTCCGGATTCAAACCATGACATCAACCTGAAATTCTATCCAGCCATCACATAGTGGAACATTCAACATTATATTGAATTGTAGTAACCTATTTATACTTCCATTTTCTAAAAAGGAATGCATGAATTATTTTAATCATTGTAAAAACAAAATTTAAAAAAATTGTGTTCATTAGTTTTGTTTACAACGGAAACTGTTGGGTCAAATACTTTTGCCTTTAAATCAACAACGGGGGGAAAATTGTTGCAAAAAAAAATTTTTGTTTGGATTTTTCTCTTCATCTTCTTTCCATCATTATTTTTTTTTGTTGGTTTTCTCACAAAAAAATATTTTCTCACAAAATTTTTTTTAAAGGCAAGCGAGTTTTTGAAACAACAACGCCCGTTTTTGAATAAATTGTTGGATCAAAAACTTTGCTGTAAAAACAAATACTTTTGCTGTTGAATCAAAGACGGAGAAAGTTGTTGGTTTAACTACGGGTATTTTTTTCAGAGTATGTATGCAGATTTATGTACATACATATGTACATATGTATATTTTATTTTTGTACATACCGGAAATTTTAAAATAAAAACAAGAAAAATATGTGAACATAATCCATTTATCAAATCACAAATAAAATTAATATTAAATTACAAAATTATTATTTACGTATTTGTATGTAAAAACATTATTTTGCCTACTGAAAGAGGCTTAGACCCAATAATACATCGCTTTTCACAAGGTAAATTTTTAGCATTTGAAAATATTCTCTCAGACGAGGCACTACTTGCTGGTACTGCTAAAATTTTTAAACTCAATTTAAAAAGCAGTAGAAATCTAAGTTTATTTAATTCCCACCATTTTAAAACATCAAATTCGTCGTGCATTACTTCGTTAACATTCCCGTATAGAACATTTCATTTTCAGCTTGATCAAGATTATTTGCTGAATTTGTGGGCTGAATAAATCCTGAAAACAGTCTGTATTATTTGAGAGAGCATTTGGTTAACTAATTTCATTATTGCTTTGATCCTGTTCAGTAATCATTTCTTCTAACCTATTTTTGCAATAGAGTTTTATCTCGATCTTTTTTTCGCTTGTATATTGCAGCAATCTCTTGATTGGTGGAAACAAAACAAAGCAAGTTTGTGAAAAATTGATTAGTTTTTAATTACCACATCACCTATCAATTTGCTGAGATGAAGTTTAAATGATTTTATACATTCTAACTCATCATTACTATTGCGTCACACTTTCGTTTTAAAAAGTAAACGTGCACAATCACTAAATTTGTTTGCCTAGCTGGAAAAAATTAATGCACCCAATGAATGCACCCAAACTTAGAGTTCATATAACATTGAGTGATTATAACTCGCTGTTCAAGTCCTAAGTGAACAGTTAACGCCTTGCATTCATGTCTGGTTTATGGTGTTATTACGAGTCGTGTTTATGTATGCGACGAATGAATTGAGTTCGGCGCCAGCGAATAACAATAACACACAACATCGTCTTTCTGTTTGCAGTCTATTTATTCGCACACATCGTCGCCGCTGAACACGAGTTAAGAGAACGATGAATGAATTCTGCTGTGCATTCATAGCGTATGTTAACTCTTGCAACCCTTTAGTACATATACTCGTGCCAGAAAATTCTACCACACAAGAGTGGTGTTTGGCGTCGATTCGCCAAATTTTGCCTTTGAAAAAAGAGTAAATGGAAAGAGCGGAGATTTGGTGCTTGTTTCAAAGAACAAAATGTAAAATAAAGAGAGTTTGCTCTTGCGAGCGGGGCATATCGAAATATAAATAAGATGAAAACAGAATGCAAATGGTTGACTTCACGTACATATGTATGTGCGTGTGGCCACGCATATGCATATATGTATAATCTTGAGTGCTTTTTGGTGCCTTTAGGTATATACATATATATGTATATGTATATTCATTTTCCCATATTGCAAGTGGGATTGTGGTTTGGTGCATCTGGTATATTCATTTCTCTATACTGCACATTTTGGTATTTTGTGGTGCTTTTGGTATACTCGCTGCGCTATACATACATTTGTATGTATTGCAAGGAAAGAGTGCATGTAATTTTCGAACATGCACGAGAGAGCAAGATATATCCAAGTGTATTGTCCGTGTCCAAACACAGCAACTCTGCTGCGAAATTATCCAACGATTCTCTTTTGTGCCGCTGTACTGTCTTCAATTTGTCCAAACACATCAACTCGTCGCTGGCCAACTATTGTTCATTATGTTTTGTTCTGGCATTCTTCGAACGCTCTGATTGGTCACTGGCGATAAGAACTGATGCACAAAGCGTGTTGTCCGAGCACCGACGACTTGGTGCCCCCCTCCTTTCCTCGTCGCTTTCTCACCCACAAACGATCAAAAGCAGCGGGTTGCTCAACTTCGTGTCTCCGTGTTTGGACGTCGACATTGGGATATTAGTATACATATAATCTTTCCTTTTTTGTGTGTGCAAAAATTAGAAGAGTGCATATATTCATACATATGTACAAACGCATATGAATTTATACATATAATAGCCTAGTTTGGTTGTGAGTTTTGTTTTTCAAGGTGCCGTGCTGTCGAATCTGCTCTTGTGAAAAATGTACGTCTGTGAGTGCATTGATTGTTATGTGTTTCTATACATGCGTATGTTTGTGAGCAAACAATACAAAGTATATAAATGCATGGTGGTGGTTTTCTTCACTCTTTTTTATTCAGCTTGCTCTCGATGATAGGGGCGAATAAATAGCTGCAGAGATAATTACATATGTACAAATATGTGTGAACACGTAGAACGTAAATTTGTTGCTAGATAATGTGAGCACCGAGTTGGTTTTCTTTCTAATTCTTCTATTGAAGTGAGGTATGTGTACTTACATTTATGCATATATTCTACCGCATGGAGGTGCATTATCTTATGTTTCTTTTTCTGAAAATGTGCTAGATTGTGTGTGCATGGGAGCTTAAAATTTTGCCGAATGAGAGTGCAAGAATTTGGTGATGAGCAAGAATCAATCAGGTACCTATATGCATGTATATTCGTATGAACTTACATGAATGTTTGCTAGAGAATGGAATAGGCCTATACCCAGCAATAAGTTGACAGGGTCTGCGCACTGCTGAGTGCCAAGAAGGTTTTCGTTCGCAAGATAAACCGATTTGGTACGATGGGCTATAATAAATACTTGGTAAATGCTTGAGTGCTACATATTAGAGGTCGGAAACTATCGATAGTCAGCACCATCGATAGTGTATGATAGTTTTTTGCAAACTATCGATAGTATATCGATAGTTGACGATAGTTTCGGGTGATTTGGGAGAGTCCGGCAGCAAACTCATCCACAAACACATCTGTTTTAAATGAGCTCACCCGATTTCACCCGAATGTAAACAAACTTTGCAAACCTGTCCTGGTCTTATTATTACCAATACATGAAAGTAATAGAAGATAATCCAATAAAACTTTTTTCAGTACATTGTTTTGTTTTATTTATTTATTAGCCATTTATTCTTGTTCAAAAAAATTAATATATTAACCAGAGGCCATAACAATTATAACAAATAAATATAAAAATCACTTGATAACAATTATTCAGCAATGGAAAAATTTTTCCATCATCAATAACAATTACTCAAAGATCGATATATTTTCGATCAGATCATAATTGTTATGAGCAATTGATATTTTTTTCGATGTTCCATAACAATTTCTGGATGATGGATGTTTTTTAGATCAACTCATAATTGTTACTAGCAATTAATATTGTTTTCGATCTTCCATAACAATTACTGGATGGTGGATATTTTTTAGATCAGTTCATCTATATTATTAATACGCTAACATAAATTTTGTTCCATCTTCTCCGTCAAAACTACTGAACCGATTTTAAAAGTAAGCACACCATTAAAAAGATATTGCTCTCAAATAGAACTGCGCCAATTTTCATGAAAATTGGTTGGAAAATGCGTCCACAATCGTCGTTGCAAAATTTCCGTGTGGTTGTTGTTGCATGCTTTTGCACACAACAGAGCTGTCTCAATGCGCAAGCATATGTAGCTGACTTTGTGCGTTTTCACCAAACTTATCGTGCAATTCTGAACATGTTTGGCTGAATGTGGTGTGTAGTTTCAAAGAAGTAGAAACGTAAAAAGGCAGAAAAAGCACTACAACAAAAACATAAAGTCAAAGAATAAGTAGGAAAGAAAAGAGCAAAAATAGAAAGAAAGAAGTAGGTAGAAAAATTATGAAAACGATTAACGACAACAACACCAACAACAACAACAACAACAACAGCAAAATAGTAGCAGTTAAAGTAACAACAAAAGGAGCAGCATCAACAGGAACAACAACAAAATAGTAACAGTGAGAATAACAACAAACAATTATACAAAACCTGGCTAGCGTAGAACTAAACACATTTTTTCAGAAATCGAGTTATGCACATTTTTCAACTTGAAAATCATAAATTTATCCGTGCAAAATTGATGTAGGTCTTATTTCTGCACCAAAGTGTCCAAACGATAAAAATGTCACTTTAGAATTCACGTCCTTTTGTCATTTCAAGAAATTCTAAAGTGGTCCAACTAGCATAGACTACCATAGACCAGTATGATCTTACACCAGATGAGTGGATGGAATTGGTTAAAAATTGTAGAAAGCATGCTCCTTTTGATGTTAATAATATGGTGGGGAAATTTATGTCATTTGACGAACGACGGCCAATGTTCAGGGACTACCAGAGTATAGTAGACGACGGTGGAAAAATTTCCCAAATGCGAAAGGCAAAATTTGTCAAGGGTGAATCTGTGATGCAGTTTAATGATGGTTATTGTGAAACATATAAATCCGTCGATATAAAGAAATCTAGCGTGAACCTACATGATTTCATAGAGTTCTTGCAGAATTTTACACCAGATCAGGGCAGCGACATACGTGTTTTGAAATTCAAAAAAATGCAGGACATAAAAAAAAAGTTTAAATTTGTACCACCGATTCATCACCGCTTTTACCTGTCTCTCCACATGTAAACCGCAGAGATGAAACAGAAAACAATCCAGAAGATTTTCTACCAGCCCGCCGTGGAGAAAACTAGGTTACTGTTACTTTTCATGCAGAGGTGATCATTTACGAACATGTGTATGTTATTTTTGTAATTAAAGTACTTCCTTTCACATATTTTTTACTTTATTCATATAATTTTCAATTTGTAGTTCAAACTTCCTTAAAAATTGAAAATTCTAAAGTGGTCTATGTAACAAGTTTTCTTGTTACAAACAAATATTATATAAAAAACGTTTCTATAATAATTTTTTTTTAATGCAGAATGTTAAGTTAACTATTAAGCTAACACAATAATTTACAATATTCACATAACATACATCAACAATCGCACACCGCATTAAAACGCGTTTCATCTGTTTTCTCCAATTTTGTATTTTGTTAGATAGACCAGTTTAGTTCTACGCTAGCCAACTATAGTTGCACCTTAGTTATAAGAAAACTTCTAGAAAAACTGTCGAGTTTCGACAGTAGGCAGCACTCTAGTAATTAATTAATACTCGACCAAATGATAGCCCTAGCCAAGCGCTTTCATTTGATACTCATTTTGTGGTGTTCGGTATTCTATATTCGTATTCCGTATCCATATTTATCCGCTTTTCCACAATTATGAGTTGACTCAGTTATCGATAAATTTATCAAAATATATCGTAGTCCAAATAAAACCTGGGGCCATCCCCTTTCGTTTGATACCCATATTGTAGTGCAATTTTAATGTTTTTGGGCAATCACATTTTGACCGATAACTCAGTTATCGATAAATTTATCGAATATATCGAAGTCCAAATGAAACCTGGGGTCATCCCCTTTCGTTTCATACCCATATTGTAGTGTAATTTTAATGTTTTTGGGTAATCACATTTTAAACGACCATGCGACTAGAACGCATAGTCGTATTTATGTTGCTTTGACTACTTGCTAGTCAGCAATTCAAACGCTGCATGGAATAGTTACCGTTTGTTTGGTGCCTAGTGGTCACATTTCAAATTTTCAATAAACTATCGATAGTTCAAACGATAGTCGAAAACAATCGATAGTGTAAACGATGTTCAGAAACCATCGATAGTGACGATAGTGCCATCGATAGTTTCCGACCACTACTACATATGTATATATATACATATATGTATAAATATACATAGATTATTTATATGGGGCCAGAAACAAGGTGTGCTGTATATATATAAATATATAGGCTATATTTATTTGGAAGCTAGAATGAGCATAATGCATAAATATATAAGCTATATTTATATGGGGCTAGAAAAAAGAGTGCTGTATATATATATAAATATATAAGCTATATTTACTTATATGGTGCCAGAAAAAAGAGTGATGTATATATATAAATATATAAGTTATAATTATATGGGGCCAGAAAAAAGAGTGCTATATATATATAAATATATAGGTTATATTTATATGAGAGCTCGAATAATGAGCGCGCTATATGTATAAATATATAAGCTATATTTATATGAGGGCTAGAAAATGATTGTTATATATACATAAATGTACAGGTTATATTTATATGAGAGCTTGGAAAATGCGTGCTATATATATATATAAATATATAGATTTTGTTTATATGGGGCCAAAAAATCGGTGCTGTATGTATATACATATGTACATAAATAAATATACATATAATATATATAAACTTTATGTGTACAAATACCTATATAGGCTAGGTTTGAATATGAGCTAGAAAATAATGCCTTCAAGTGGTGCAAGATACAATTTGGTAAGAAAATTTAATTGGCGCAAGACAATAATGACTGAATAAATTCAAGATAGGGTGCATTAATGATCCATATTTTCGATCCATATTCTCAAACAATGTGGGCATGCTAACTGTCAATTGAGTGCATATTGACAATGCATTTAAATTTCTTTTTAGAATGACTAAATAAAAATATATATATATACATTGCCGCAGGCATAAAACGGGTGCTAGATTTCGTTGAAAGCGAAGAGTTCAAAAACTTTACTGTGGACCAGATTCCAGTGCGCAAGAGCGGGCCGGGGGCATTGTGGAAATATTATCATGCCAAATATTCCACCGTAAAGAGGACGTGTGCTGCCAAGATAGAGGCGAACTATTATGAGCTGGGTTCGTTAAAGCAAAGCTGAGGTTATTTGATCAGCCGTGGGCACTTGCGAGATTTTATATGCTTGTCGGTTCTGGAAAAACCGGTCAAATAAAAGGAGCTCAGATATATGTTTTGGATAGTTAAAGGACACTCAGTCGAATGCTGGGAACCCTTTTTGTGGTGCATATGATTGACGAGAGGCTGGACGCTGAAACGGCCATGTAGTAGGAGCTAATATGGAGCAAGAACGCAACTCTAAATGGGATGCTCAACTTTATAGAAAAACAAGTTCTAGTATTGGGTAACATTGGCAAAATTGTAGGCGCATAGAGTCTGCTGTTACGCTACGAACACAGTAGATAGGTGGGCAAGATGGGGGGAATTGCCATCAGTTGCAACTCCTAGGAATACGTCATGCGAAATATGCAGGGCCAATCACATGATGTGAAATTGTCCAGAATTCATGGCACTTTCGTTTGGGGCTAGAAAAGGCTTTGTTAACCGCAGAACTCTCTACCCAAATTCTCTCAAGAATAAGCATAATATAAATAATTGCCGCTAACCAGAGTGCTAGGAATGCTAGGGGGGTCAAAGCACAATAGCGTACTTTGTCCCAACAGTCACTAAATGTGAACAGTGTGCAGGTGAGAGGTCCAGAAAAGGACGAGTCCAAGCCAAAGAGCAAAACAGACTGACAGTAAAGGGAGGAAAGAAAGCGGGCTTATGTGAGGCAAGAGAAAAGTGGGTAAAAACCAAAATAATAAAAAAAAAAAAACCCAAAAATGTGTGCAAAAGAAAGATGAAATAAAATTTGTATCAAATGAGTTTATTAGTAGGCAAGAGAAAGATAGAACATTGCTGTCAACAGCAATAATCAAGATAGCCATAAATGACTGTCTACTGGGGCCAGAGCGTGCATTGTTAGAACGGGTAACGGGAACAGATAAATTTAATAACCTTTTCATTAGACAATGGTGGGCATTGAAGGTGAGCTAGTACAGATAGTTAGAAAAACAACCTTGACATTGAACCCTTGGTTTACGTCAAGGCAACAAGTGAGAGCAGAGTTTTTTTGTGTTACCTAAGGAAACTCAGTGGCGCTCAGTACTCCTTTCATCGAACGCACAGCTTGGGCTATGCGTCAGTTCGTTGGGGTGGAGCTAGCCGATCCTGAATATTAGGAGCCGAAAAGTGTGCATATAAATTACTTGATGTAAGTTTTGTTGCCAGAATAGCTACATATAAGGATAGCAAAAGAGAGCATTAATGGTATAGCATTGATGGAGACATCGTTGGGAGTAGTTCTTTTAGTGAACATGCCCAGCGCCTGAATGAGAAAACGGGTGAGCTTATATCGACAGTAGAATGTATAGACAATAGTGAGCTAAAGAAATTACTAAGAAAATTTTGGGAGCTACAGCGAATCAATTAGCATTTTTTCAGGATACCAGAAGAAGAGCAAGTTTTGAAAATGTGTGAGCACTTACTATAGAGATAACAATGATATGTTCGTAGTCACAATACTCTTGAAAGATATAAGAGATATCGGAGCCTTACAGAAATTGCTGTACGGTGATTTTTATACCTATAAAAAAGACTAGAAAGAGAGCCAGAAATAAAATCCCAATATATAGAGTTTATGAAGGGATATGAGGAGCTGGGGCATATGCAACCTGTAGAATATTGGCTGACAGTCGTCATAGTTGGCACGACTTCATCGGCATATAATACCGCCAGATCAGTTATTCAGTGCGCTTGGTTTTCGCGAGGAGATTATCCTGGAGCTGTAAAAGCAATCATAGCCGATATGTATATGGATGATTGCGTTACGGGTACAGATAGCGAGCAATAGGCAATTAAATTGCCTTAAAAATGGAGCATGTTTTGAGAGGGTAGGTTTCAAACTCCGCAAATGGAGATCTCATGGTGAAAGGTTAATGAGGGCTATGGAATCGGAGCGGGAAGCAATTTGCAGTTTGATAGTGAAGCAAAGGTATTGGGGCTAGCTTAGCTACCAAAGGAAGATAGATAAACCTTTACGGTGAAACCATCGATGGTGCCAAAGATAGTAACTAAACTTAGTGAGCCAGGTAGTACAGTGATTTCACCCAATGGGTATCACCAGTCACAATTATCGGTAAGATCCTTATACAGGATTTATGGCGCAGCAGGTTGGAATGGGATGTGCCATTACCAATGGTTCTAGAGAAAAAATTTAAAGAGTATTGGGGCGAGACGAAAAGCCACCAGAATCTCAGAATTCCGAGGTGGATTGGGGCGAGGCACAAAAATATAATTGAGGGGCATGGCTTTGTAGATGCGACAGAAGGAGCTTACGGGGCAGTGTTATACATTGGAACTGAACATGCAGATAGTAGAATTTCATGCAATCTGCTTGTATCTAAAACAGAGGTGGTGCTTGTTAAAAATATATCTATTCAACTTGCGAGCTATTACTAATGGGGCTATGTTAGATACACATTGTTAACAGATTCGATAGTTGTGCTCTACTGGCTGGAGAAAATGCCTAGAGACTTGAAAATCTTTGTTGCGAATCGTGTCTCTATAATACAGTCAATAGCAAGAGAGCTAATCAATGACAAATTGAGCTTAGAGGGCCAAGAGGAGCTATGTATTTTTGTGCCAAAAATGGGGGGAAGTGGTGAATCTTTTCCCTTAACGCACTATGGGAGCAATTTAGAAAAGATTTTGAATATCCTATATTAAGAAGTTTAATGATAACCTGAAATCCAAATGGATGACAGGTAATAGATCTAGGAAGTCAAGAAGTGTGCATAGATTAAGAAACAAGAGAACCGTTTGATCTTCTCCCGCCAGAGAAGAAAAACTTTGGAGCATGGTATATCTGATAAAAAGAATGCAACAAAAATATTTCAATGAGCTAGGAATGATTCATAAAGATAAGCGGTTACCAGAACATAGCATTATATAACCGCTACGGCCAATCTCAGATGAAAATGGTATCTTGAGATTCAACTAACAAAGTGGAGCTAAAATATGAAGCCTAAGAAAGGATATATAATACGAAAGTGTATGTGAGCTGGATGGTAAGTGTAGTTGTGAGCAATGATGAACAAAACAAAGTGGGCATATTGAAAATAGATAAAAATACAATGCGCAGAAAGCAAGAATACCTGCAGGTGGTGGGCTCGAAGTCTTCTAGCAAATTGTATGTTTGAGTTAGCGCTTATTATGAGGGGCCGGTTAAATTGAGCTAGATATTTTCAAACACAATGCAAGTTAGAAGTGTGTGGCATAGATCCTCAATGAATTTTGAATGGAGCTAATAGCATATTGATACATATGCATAAACACTAATAGAATTTTGGTGCATGAAGATAACAACAGATGGTGCATGTAAAGAACATGTTGAAAATATGTGTGCACATTTGTATGCGAGGGCTAGAATTTTAATTAATTAAACTATTGTCGGGGTTTTCCTCTCCTCCAGTTTCATTTATTTTCAGAATGGCATCTGATATCATACGCAGCTACCATTAAGCAGGCGCTAGAGCTCGCGGTAAGCGAGGATTTTGAAAGAGTATCAGTGGGCCAGATGAAGGTGCGCTTGGAGGCGCTAGAGAAAGCCTGGGGTACAAGCAAAATTATGAAGAGCGCAATTGATCACTGGAGGGGGCAATATACACTTGAACATCTGAGTATGAAGAACCGTTGATATTACCACCTCTCTTTGTTATGGAGGAACAACCAAAGTGCAAGAGTACGAAACTTTGTGGAATCGATGGCAAGTGAAATATGTAAATGCTTGCGAAACTGAAATCGTGTAGAGAGCGTGAAAAAATCAATACTAACAATTGGTGCTGATTAAAGTAGAGAATTTCCCTCCGGCGCAGTGGGCCTTAGGAAGAATCTGTGAGCTGATTGAGAGCAAGGACAAACTGGTGCGATCAGTCGTGGTTGAGACGCAAACAAATCGATTACCACGTCCATTGCGTACTTCCCGTGGAGCTTAGAGAAGACGAGCAGCGATAATTAATAATTTAAAATTTTATTGTATATATTTATTATATATATATATATATTTCATTGTATATGTATGTACTTGAAAACCTTCGGTTTTCGGGGGCACTGTTTCGTACAGAGACGGCAACACTGGACGAGCGGCCTGCCGCACAGGTGAAGCCGCCTCTGAACGAAGGTAGTTTTTCAGTTGTAAATGTGAGCTCGACTAGTGTACATGGTGCGGTGCATAATAAATAAGGGTTTTTCTGGCCTCGGCCTTTTCCCTTACTTTGTGTTTGTGTTTTATTATTTTCCGGGTCGCTATCGGTGGGAACACATATGAAGGAAATGCCGTAACCCAACGGATGGAGTTGTCACTTTAATATCATGTATTGTGGAACGATCCTCCGTCATTCCTTGTCAAGTTTGGTTTGGAGACAAACCGGTTTCGGCTAATATGCGCCATCTTCAGTGTCTTTTTTCGTTCTGAGTTATTTTGTGTAAGTTCGATAGTACTTATAGTAACTAACTTCCATCGTTTGGTCACGTACTTCGTGTTCGTGTGATGTTTTCGTGCATTCGTGCGTTCGGGCGACGTGCATGCGTGTGTGCGTGCGAGTCTGCGCGTTTAGGTATGTAAATCTATTTTTGTATCCTCATTAAACAGGCAGGTAAAAGTCCGTTATTGTTCTCTTGTGTGTTGTTTTGTTTATGTCGGTTTTAGGTTTTCTGTCCTCTTTTCGGTATAATAGCTTAAGCGGTTCAAATAATGTATCTGATGCGGTGTTTATTTGTTCATTTATTATTTTACCTACGAATGTCTTCTGTTTGTATATCTCCATATTTTCTAATACGTTAAGTCGTTTTCCCTTGTGTTGTATGTGGAGAATTTTAGCTGTTTTTCCTATTTTCATGGGTGTACATTTGTTTTCTGCCATGTGGTTGGCGAAATTTGATTCCACTGTCGTTGATGATTTCTTTATTTTCTTATTGTAATCTCTTACGTGTTCTCGATATCTCGTCTTGATTTGGCGTCCTGTTTGTCCTATATAGCTATTTTGGCATTCGCAAGTCAATTTGTATACGTCTTGTTTGTCAAAGGGGTCTTCCTTGTTAATGTTGTTTCGTAGAAGTTTTTCCATGCTGTTCCTCGTTTTAAATGCTGCATTAATGTTATATTTTTGGAAAACTTTAGCCAACTTGTAAGATGTTGCTCCGGTATATGATAAGACTGCCCATTTCTTCTCTACCTTTTCTTTGTTTTCCGATTTCCTTGAAGTTATGTTCTTCTGTATTTTCTTCACCAAACTTTTTTGATATCCGTTGTTCTCCGCGATTGTGTATATTGTGCTGAGTTCCTTGTTGTAAGCTTCGTTTTCTAAAGGGGTCCGTTCAAGTCGTGTTAATAAATGTCTGAAAGTGGCATTCTTGTGTTGTTGAGGATGGCTAGATTTATTGTGTATTACTGCATCCGTTGCTGTGGGTTTTCTGTATATTTCGTAAGTAAATTTGTTAGTCTCTTTGTTTATTTTAATTGTGAGGTCTAAGTAGTTGATTTTTCCATTTTTCTCTGCGTCCATGGTGAATTTTATATTTTTGTGTTGGCCGTTGAGGTATTCCAAAATTTCTTCTTCTTTATTTTCTGAAATGAGGCAGATGATGTCGTCTACATACCTGGCATAAAAATTTACCCCCAGATTTTTCGCCAGTTCTTCCATGTAACTTTCCTCCAAATGTTGCATAAATACTTCCATAAGAATGGCTGATGTGGGGTTACCCATTCCCAGTCCGTGAGTTTGTCTGTATATTTTATTGTCAAATTTGAAATAATTCTGGTCCAGGGTTACTTTCAGTGTGTTTACGATCTCTGTTGCAATGTCTCTGTTCGTTTTTTCTGTCAATATTTTAGTTAGAGTTTTTAGAGTTTCTGTCAGTGGTATCGAAGGGTATAGGTCCTTCACGTCAAACGATACCAGTTTCGAGTTCTTAGGTACGTTCAGGTTGTTCAGTTTTTCGACTAGTTCCGTCGTGTTTTTGATTGTGTATTTATTGGACAGGTCCAGTGTCTCGGTTAGTAGCTTATTTAGATGTTTTGATAGTCTATATCCTGGTGCCGATTTATGGTTTACTATTGGTCGCATAGGTGTTCCTGCTTTGTGGATTTTGGGTAGTGCGATCAGTGACGGGGCCGATGGATTCATTGCCGTGAGAGTGTAGGCTATCTTGTTGTCTACTATATTTTTTGTCTGTTATATTGCACGCTTTATTGCCATTTGGTATTCCTCCGTTGGGTCCTTCCTCATCACTCGGCAGCCCATTTCTTTGATGAGTTGGCCTGTTTTTGTGGTGTATTCCTCTTCGTCCATTAGCACCGCTGTATTTCCTTTGTCTGCTTTTGTTGCTATTATTTTATTCTCTCTTAGTTTTTTCCTCAATTCTTTTACCGTTTTATATTCATTTGCTACCATTTTCTTTTCATCAGCTTTTATGCTCTTTTCGATTATGCGTCTGCATAAATGCCTTGCGTGCTCCTGTTCCTCGTTTGGTATTAGTGATATGGCCACCTCCGTGTCCGCAATGGTGTTCTCCACGTCTTTTTTCCTATCGTAGCTTTCGATGTTGTATTTCAAACCTTTTTGTAGTAGCTGTGTTTCCTTGGCGTTGATTGGAAGATTTGTTAAGTTAACAAATCTTGGATGGAAAGATGTTTTTTCCTGCTGTGGGCCTTTTTTGTTGTTGTTTTGTTTTGTGTCAAGGTCGTCCAGTTTTTTGTTGAGTTTTTTATACTTGTTTTCCATGGCTCCTTTGATCTCTTCCTTTATTGCATCTAACGTTTCCAGGAGGGAACTGACTGGAATGATTCCCATCAGCTCCAGATGGATGCGTAGTAATTCCTGATTCATGCGCTCAGTAGAATCAGTAGAATATTTGTCCGGATTTGATGTGCCTGACTGGCATTATTAAATACTTTTTGGTTGCTTGTTTTTCCGACAGGGTAGGAATATGATGTATTGTGGAACGATCCTCCGTCATCCCTTGTCAAGTTTGGTTTGGAGACAAACCGGTTTCGGCTAATATGCGCCATCTTCAGTGTCTTTTTTCGTTCTGAGTTATTTTGTGTAAGTTCGATAGTACTTATAGTAACTAACTTCCATCGTTTGGTCACGTACTTCGTGTTCGTGTGATGTTTTCGTGCATTCGTGCGTTCGGGCGACGTGCATGCGTGTGTGCGTGCGAGTCTGCGCGTTTAGGTATGTAAATCTATTTTTGTATCCTCATTAAACAGGCAGGTAAAAGTCCGTTATTGTCCTCTTGTGTGTTGTTTTGTTTATGTCGGTTTTAGGTTTTCTGTCCTCTTTTCGGTATAATAGCTTAAGCGGTTCAAATAATGTATCTGATGCGGTGTTTATTTGTTCATTTATTATTTTACCTACGAATGTCTTCTGTTTGTATATCTCCATATTTTCTAATACGTTAAGTCGTTTTCCCTTGTGTTGTATGTGGAGAATTTTAGCTGTTTTTCCTATTTTCATGGGTGTACATTTGTTTTCTGCCATGTGGTTGGCGAAATTTGATTCCACTGTCGTTGATGATTTCTTTATTTTCTTATTGTAATCTCTTACGTGTTCTCGATATCTCGTCTTGATTTGGCGTCCTGTTTGTCCTATATAGCTATTTTGGCATTCGCAAGTCAATTTGTATACGCCTTGTTTGTCAAAGGGGTCTTCCTTGTTAATGTTGTTTCGTAGAAGTTTTTCCATGCTGTTCCTCGTTTTAAATGCTGCATTAATGTTATATTTTTGGAAAACTTTAGCCAACTTGTAAGATGTTGCTCCGGTATATGATAAGACTGCCCATTTCTTCTCTACCTTTTCTTTGTTTTCCGATTTCCTTGAAGTTATGTTCTTCTGTATTTTCTTCACCAAACTTTTTTGATATCCGTTGTTCTCCGCGATTGTGTATATTGTGCTGAGTTCCTTGTTGTAAGCTTCGTTTTCTAAAGGGGTCCGTTCAAGTCGTGTTAATAAATGTCTGAAAGTGGCATTCTTGTGTTGTTGAGGATGGCTAGATTTATTGTGTATTACTGCATCCGTTGCTGTGGGTTTTCTGTATATTTCGTAAGTAAATTTGTTAGTCTCTTAGATTTTTCTAGCCTTCTTTCTAATGATAAAAATCTTTTTTGGGCAATTTCGTATGTGGACCCGAGTGTCGATGGATCTTTTTTGAATGGTAATTTAACCTCGAATCGTCCACTTGGCAGTATTTTCAAATTTTCTTTAAAATGATTTTCGCAATCTATATGCTCGGGGGTTAATTTTTGTTCGCAACCTCCGACCTCCTCTATTTCCCAAAATTTTTTAAGCGTTTCATTTATTTCATTATCTTTTTCAACAACGTCTTCAATAGTGGCAAGCGTCAGGTCGCAAACAGCCTTTTTCATTTGAGGGTTAACTTTACATTTGCCTGAAACGATCCAACCTAACTGAGTCTTTTGCAGCGTTAATAACTCAGTGTTAAGCTTGATTTGACCGACTGATAACAAGCTGAAGAAAATTTCGGCCCCAATTAAAAGATCCACCTTTTGACGTTTAAAGAAAAAGGGATCCGCTAATTCTATATTTGACGGAATTTTCCAATCTGTTGTTGCAATATTGCCTTCGGGTTGATACCCAGAAATTGACTTAATAACCCAAAAATCAACATTTGCTTCATATTCATTTATACGCGATTTAATCGAAGTTGACACTTTGCCTTTAATATTAGCTTCAATTTGCCCAACGCCTGATATTTGCAATTCTTTACGCTCTTTTTTCAGTCTCAATATTTTTGCCATTTCTTCGCTTATTAAGCTAACTTGCGACCCCGAATCTAATAACGCTCTAGCTACTATGTATTCACCGCTTTGACTTTGAATTTGGACCACTGCAGTTGCTAATATGACTACATCTTCTGTGGTCGAACCATGACTGACTGCAGTAGGTACCTGATGGGTTATTGATGCAGTATTCGACGCCGCCTGAGAAGCGTTAGGTGTATCGCGATTTACGGCAAGAGAAGGAGAAACCACCTGGTATTTATGTAATAGTGAATTATGAGGGCGTTGGCATACCCGACATCGAACGGCTCGACAAGTGGAAACGCTATGACCTGTTTTTAAACAATTAATGCAAAGCGCATTTTTCTTTGTAAAATTAAATCGATCTGTCACAGTCAAATTAGCAAATGATCCACAATTTGTAATCAAATGACCCTTTACTTTGCAATATGAGCATTTATTAACCTTTGCTTCGGTAATGCTAAACGAGGATTTTTCAGAGCGTTTATCTGATGCTTTAGTTTCTTTGACCGAGGGTTTTTGGTTTTTGTAATCATTTACTTCTAACGACTGACAACGCCTTATAAGAACCTTTGCGCAGTCGTTCCATGTTGGCAGCTTAGAATAATCGAGTTGATCATTCCATTTTGCTCGTGTGATTCCATCAACTTTCGACATGGCTAGGTGAATAAATAGCGCATTCGTTATATCTTTGTCACTGCCCAATGAGTGAAGTGAATCATATGTAGCTGAAATCGTATCAACAGCATTGCGGAGGAGGGACGCATTTGGTTGAGAAAATTTTGGTATGCTAAATATTTGCTCTACACTGTCAAAAAATATCAGACATTTTTTGTCATATCTTTCTGCTAGCCGCTCTAATGCCTTTGAATAATTTTCAGCAGTAACTTGAAACGCCTTTACTGTATGCAAGGCTTCACCTGATAAACAACTTAACAAATAGCTAAATTTTTCAATACTTGAGAGAGAAGCCTCATCATGAACTAAATTTGTAAAGGTTCCAATGAAATTTTTATAGTCCGCATATTTTCCGCTAAAATTGGGCAACTTTAAATTAGGTAAACGAGTTACAGGGGCAATTGTGGCATTCACTGTGGTTTCCAGCATTGAACTATCACGCCGTCTATTGCCTAACAACGAAAGTAATTTGGATTTTGCCGAAATACATAATTCTTCAAGTTCAGCCCGCTTGTCGTCTTCAGAATCAATTTTCTCAATTTCGGATTGATATGCCATAACTTGTTTTATGTATGAATTCAAAATATCTAGCCTGCATTCAAGATCTATTGGGTTCCATACCGTTGTGGAATCATCGAGTATATTCTTAATACGGGTTATATTTTTACGAGAGGTTGCACGCTGTTGTTTCAACGCTGCAAGTGATTTTGCTAATGATTCAGCTTCTGTACTAGCACCAGGAGCCATTTTGAGTATTAAGTATAGCGAATAAATTAAATGAAGTAATTAACAACAACCAAATGAAATGGTATCCAGTATACCTTTTCTCCAAATAATTACCGAATCGTATGAAATTACGCTTTGGTTTAAATTAGCTTCGATTTATTCACTAACAAATCTACAAATTTCCAATAAATCTTTATACGAATTTAATTTTGTCAATCCTTTTAAGCCTTGTTTGGTTTCCAATAAACCGACTATATGCTCAAATGCCACTAATTGAATGCCAATATCCCACAAGCCAACGAAAAATATCAAGTTAAAGATTTTATATTTGTAAAACATTGGGCATCCTAATGTTACCTTTTTATATACCTACATATGTATACGTATATGTATATCTATTTACTTGAATCGTATGATTCTATGCAACGGACTTTCTGATCAACTATTTTCAACCGTATGTATTTACTTATGTGCAGGTCTTTATTTCTCTGTACATATGTATATATGTTTGTTCGCTCAGCGCCTTGCTTATATATGTACCTATGTATGTACGTATTTCCTCTTGAAGGGCAAACTAAAAACTTCTATTTTAATTTGCTTTGCGTACAAACATACATATTTATGTGCATGCCAAGGAGTTTCGTAAAGTTCCAATTATTATGTATGGACATGTATGTATATACATATATGTGAATGTACGTATGTAATGTGCATATATTTGCCGGCTTTTTCTATATGTATCTATGTGCCAAAGGTACCGGTTTTATATATTGCTCAGACCCGTTAAGTCTCTCACTTGCGATTACTTCTCTGAGCAATTAGGCGTTATGTACTTGGGGTGGCGTTATGTATTAAGATACCGTTGTCTATATACTGAAATACCGCTATTTTCGCCAATCGAAATTTCTGGAAATTTCTTTTTCCTTGCTTTAATGCACCGACCTTGAAATCTTTTAAGCACTTATATAACGTCTAACTAATGCCCATTCTCTCCATTGAACTTCTTTCAGTTTCAATTTCTATTTTAACTTATGCCGTTTTCTTTTCTCGAAAAAATGTTGCCCTTTTCGATTTTCTTAGCTATTTTGTAAGCTTGTCTGTTAATTTTACTGAATATTGACCTCTAACTAAGCAAGAGGGCACCATCATCTAAAAATTTAGTCATTTTATAGAAAGCTAGGTAAAGCAATTCGATAATTGGGATATAGAAGGGCAGCATTTTTTTGCAGAAAAGAAAACGCCATTAAATTTGGCACAGCTTTCGTATGTATGTATATATATATGCACGTATCGAAATGTACACTAAATTTTCCAGAACATACCTCTGCGGCTCCTAAGCACATTACCGTCACTAGTGGCACCAACAATTAACAACTGGACAAATTTACTCCTGGTCTTGAGCAGCAACGAGCAGCGAACCACCAGCAATTTACCACCAGCAATACCCAATTCTCAGCAGCTACGACAATTTACCACCAGCAATCAACCAGCAGCGCAACCACCAACAATTTACCACCAGCAGTCCTAATCTTGAGCAGCAACCACCAACAATTTACCACCAGCAGTCCGAATCTTGAGCAGCAACCACCAATGTTGAGCAGCAACCACCAATGTTGAGCAGCAACCACCAATGTTGAGCAGCAACCACCACCAATTGACCACCAGCAATATAAATTCGTTTGGCAGACGTTTTATTTTAAACACCCGCGGCCACTCGCGAACAATTTTAAGTTCTTTTTTTTTTCGCGAATTGTTATTTCGTACAACTACTATAGGACCAATCGTCCTGTCACGGTCGCCAAAATGTCGCACTAGTTTGTGCGACCAAACTTTAATTTTTTTTTTTTTTTTTTACAATAACTTTTCGGTTCGAGTTTAAAAAAGACTTGTTGCGCGAGTAGGTTTCAAAATAATAATGACAAATTTATTTCATTGCTGTCAATGTAGTATATATAAAGATGAGTATGTATATAAATTAGCAAGTGCACCGCGCAAGGTTGCACTGGTTATAAAATACACCAATTAATTATAAGTTGAGAAATTTCAGTTGCGGAGGCAAAGTGAGTTGACTCACAAAAAGAGAGTTCTTATGAATTACATAGTAATGATAAAGTGAAATAAATGATTTGTTTATGCATATACATACTGCATACCTATGTATGAGCGCAACATTATGAAATTATGATAATTGAAATATATGTACGATACATAAAAAATGAGTGAATGGATTAATATGATTAAATGCAGAGATGTTCTCCAACAGCAATAAAGGAAGAGATCAAAGGAGCCATGGAAAACAAGTATAAAAAACTCAACAAAAAACTGGACGACCTTGACACAAAACAAAAGAACAACAAAAAAGGCCCACAGCAGGAAAAAACATCTTTCCATCCAAGATTTGTTAACTTAACAAATCTTCCAATCAACGCCAAGGAAACACAGCTACTACAAAAAGGTTTGAAATACAACATCGAAAGCTACGATAGGAAAAAAGACGTGGAGAACACCATTGCGGACACGAAGGTGGCCATATCACTAATACCAAACGAGGAACAGGAGCACGCAAGGCATTTATGCAGACGCATAATCGAAAAGAGCATAAAAGCTGATGGAAAGAAAATGGTAGCAAATGAATATAAAACGGTAAAAGAATTGAGGAAAAAACTAAGAGAGAATAAAATAATAGCAACAAAAGCAGACAAAGGAAATACAACGGTGCTAATGGACGAAGAGGAATACACCACAAAAACAGGCCAACTCATCAAAGAAATGGGCTGCCGAGTGATGAGGAAGGACCCAACGGAGGAATACCAAATGGCAATAAAGCGTGCAATAAAACAGGCAAAAAATATAGTATACAACAAGATAGCCTACACTCTCACGGCAATGAATCCATCGGCCTCGTCACTGATCGCACTACCTTAAATCCACAAAGCAGGAACACCTATGCGACCAATAGTAAACCATAAATCGGCACCAGGATATAGACTATCAAAACATCTAAATAAGCTACTAACCGAGACACTGGACCTGTCCAATAAATACACAATCAAAAACACGACGGAACTAGTCGAAAAACTGAACAACCTGAACGTACCTAAGGACTCGAAACTGGTATCATTTGACGTGAAAAACTCTAACTAAAATATTGACAGAAAAAACGAACAGAGACGTTGCAACAGAGATCGTAAACACACTGAAAGTAACCCTGGACCAGAAATATTTCAAATTTGACAATAAAATATACAGGCAAACTCACGGACTGGGAATGGGTAACCCCACATCAGCCATCCTTATGGAAGTATTTATGCAACATTTGGAGGAAAGTTATATGGAAGAACTGGCGAAAAATCTGGGGGTAAATTTTTATGCCAGGTATGTAGACGACATCATCTGCCTCATAACGGAAAATAAAGAAGGAAAAATTTTGGAATACCTCAACGGCCAACACAAAAATATAAAATTCACCATGGATGCAGAGAAAAATGGAAAAATCAACTACTTAGACCTCACAATTAAAATAAACAAAGAGACTAACAAATTTACTTACGAAATATACAGAAAACCCACAGCAACGGATACAGTAATACACAATAAATCTAGCCATCCTCAACAACACAAGAATGCCGCTTTCAGACATTTATTAACACGACTTGAACGGACCCCGTTAGAAAAGGAAGCTTACAACAAGGAACTCAGCACAATATATACAATCGCGGAGAACAACGGATATCAAAAAAGTTTGGTGAAGAAAATACAGAAAAACATAACTTCAAGGAAATCGGAAAACAAAGAAAAGGTAGAGAAGAAATGGGCAGTCTTATCATATACCGGAGCAACATCTTACAAGTTAGCTAAAGTTTTCCAAAAATATAACATTAATGCAGCATTTAAAACGAGGAACAGCATGGAAAAACTTCTACGAAACAACATTAACAAGGAAGACCCCTTTGACAAACAAGGCGTATACAAATTGACTTGCGAATGCCAAAATTGCTATATAGGACAAACAGGACGCCAAATCAAGACGAGATATCGAGAACACGTAAGAGATTACAATAAGAAAATAAAGAAATCATCAACGACAGTGGAATCAAATTTCGCCAACCACATGGCAGAAAACAAATGTACACCCATGAAAATAGGAAAAACAGCTAAAATTCTCCACATACAACACAAGGGAAAACGACTTAACGTATTAGAAAATATGGAGATATACAAACAGAAGACATTCGTAGGTAAAATAATAAATGAACAAATAAACACTGCATCAGATACATTATTTGAACCGCTTAAGCTATTATACCGAAAAGAGGACAGAAAACCTAAAACCGACATAAACAAAACAACACACAAGAGGACAATAACGGACTTTTACCTGCCTGTTTAATGAGGATACAAAAATAGATTTACATACCTAAACGCGCAGACTCGCACGCACACACGCATGCACGTCGCCCTAACGCACGAATGCACGAAAACATCACACGAACACGAAGTACGTGACCAAACGATGGAAGTTAGTTACTATAAGTACTATCGAACTTACACAAAATAACTCAGAACGAAAAAAGACACTGAAGATGGCGCATATTAGCCGAAACCGGTTTGTCTCCAAACTAAACTTGACAAGGGATGACGGAGGATCGTTCCACAATACATCATATTCCTACCCTGTCGGAAAAACAAGCAACCAAAAAGTATTTAATAATGCCAGTCAGGCACATCAAATCCGGACAAATATTCTACTGATCCTACTGAGCGCATGAATCAGGAATTACTACGCATCCATCTGGAGCTGATGGGAATCATTCCAGTCAGTTCCCTCCTGGAAACGTTAGATGCAATAAAGGAAGAGATCAAAGGAGCCATGGAAAACAAGTATAAAAAACTCAACAAAAAACTGGACGACCTTGACACAAAACAACAACAAAAAAGGCACACAGCAGGAAAAAACATCTTTCCATCCAAGATTTGTTAACTTAACAAATCTTCCAATCAACGCCAAGGAAACACAGCTACTACAAAAAGGTTTGAAATACAACATCGAAAGCTACGATAGGAAAAAAGACGTGGAGAACACCATTGCGGACACGGAGGTGGCCATATCACTAATACCAAACGAGGAACAGGAGCACGCAAGGTATTTATGCAGACGCATAATCGAAAAGAGCATAAAAGCTGATGAAAAGAAAATGGTAGCAAATGAATATAAAACGGTAAACGAATTGAGGAAAAAACTAAGAGAGAATAAAATAATAGCAACAAAAGCAGACAAAGGAAATACAGCGGTGCTAATGGACGAAGAGGAATACACCACAAAAACAGGCCAACTCATCAAAGAAATGGGCTGCCGAGTGATGAGGAAGGACCCAACGGAGGAATACCAAATGGCAATAAAGCGTGCAATATAACAGACAAAAAATATAGTAGACAACAACACTGATCGCACTACCCAAAATCCACAAAGCAGGAACACCTATGCGACCAATAGTAAACCATAAATCGGCACCAGGATATAGACTATCAAAACATCTAAATAAGCTACTAACCGAGACACTGGACCTGTCCAATAAATACACAATCAAAAACACGACGGAACTAGTCGAAAAACTGAACAACCTGAACGTACCTAAGAACTCGAAACTGGTATCGTTTGACGTGAAGGACCTATACCCTTCGATACCACTGACAGAAACACTAAAAACTCTAACTAAAATATTGACAGAAAAAACGAACAGAGACATTGCAACAGAGATCGTAAACACACTGAAAGTAACCATGGACCAGAATTATTTCAAATTTGACAATAAAATATACAGACAAACTCACGGACTGGGAATGGGTAACCCCACATCAGCCATTCTTATGGAAGTATTTATGCAACATTTGGAGGAAAGTTACATGGAAGAACTGGCGAAAAATCTGGGGGTAAATTTTTATGCCAGGTATGTAGACGACATCATCTGCCTCATTTCAGAAAATAAAGAAGAAGAAATTTTGGAATACCTCAACGGCCAACACAAAAATATAAAATTCACCATGGACGCAGAGAAAAATGGAAAAATCAACTACTTAGACCTCACAATTAAAATAAACAAAGAGACTAACAAATTTACTTACGAAATATACAGAAAACCCACAGCAACGGATGCAGTAATACACAATAAATCTAGCCATCCTCAACAACACAAGAATGCCACTTTCAGACATTTATTAACACGACTTGAACGGACCCCTTTAGAAAACGAAGCTTACAACAAGGAACTCAGCACAATATACACAATCGCGGAGAACAACGGATATCAAAAAAGTTTGGTGAAGAAAATACAGAAGAACATAACTTCAAGGAAATCGGAAAACAAAGAAAAGGTAGAGAAGAAATGGGCAGTCTTATCATATACCGGAGCAACATCTTACAAGTTGGCTAAAGTTTTCCAAAAATATAACATTAATGCAGCATTTAAAACGAGGAACAGCATGGAAAAACTTCTACGAAACAACATTAACAAGGAAGACCCCTTTGACAAACAAGGCGTATACAAATTGACTTGCGAATGCCAAAATAGCTACATATATAGGACAAACAGGACGCCAAATCAAGACGAGATATCGAGAACACGTAAGAGATTACAATAAGAAAATAAAGAAATCATCAACGACAGTGGAATCAAATTTCGCCAACCACATGGCAGAAAACAAATGTACACCCATGAAAATAGGAAAAACAGCTAAAATTCTCCACATACAAAACACGGGAAAACGACTTAACGTATTAGAAAATATGGAGATATACAAACAGAAGACATTCGTAGGTAAAATAATAAATGAACAAATAAACACCGCATCAGATACATTATTTGAACCGCTTAAGCTATTATACCGAAAAGAGGACAGAAAACCTAAAACCGACATAAACAAAACAACACACAAGAGGACAATAACGGACTTTTACCTGCCTGTTTAATGAGGATACAAAAATAGATTTACATACCTAAACGCGCAGACTCGCACGCACACACGCATGCACGTCGCCCGAACGCACGAATGCACGAAAACATCACACGAACACGAAGTACGTGACCAAACGATGGAAGTTAGTTACTATAAGTACTATCGAACTTACACAAAATAACTCAGAACGAAAAAAGACACTGAAGATGGCGCATATTAGCCGAAACCGGTTTGTCTCCAAACCAAACTTGACAAGGGATGACGGAGGATCGTTCCACAATACATCATATTCCTACCCTGTCGGAAAAACAAGCAACCAAAAAGTACTTTAATATCTATTGTATGTGAAAGGCATGCGAATGATTATAATGAACGGTAGAAAACGGCGACAACCGTAAGCATCTGTAGATTTTAGATTTCTTCCGTATTCTTACGGCAATTTGGCAGTTCTCTTTGCAGTGACAAAATAGAATACCGTTGGCAAAAATTTTTGTTTACATTTTATAATATAAAAATGAGCGAATTCGACGAAAGACTTAATAACGGCGTGTGTCGTCATGAAATCACCAACGAATTGAAAGTTTTCTGTTTTAAATTGGTAAACAAAGCACAATAATTACAGCTGTGGCAAATGTCAAAGACGACAGTTAACGCACTATTATAACTACCTAAAGTTTGTCACCGTTCTATATCGGTACGGCTTCCGTCTCGTCCCGGCTATTATAACCAGCGCATTAGTAAAGCGAAGACTGCAGCAAGCATCCACAGAGCAGGCGCGTTATTACAACTTACGCAGGAGACTGTGGCGACCAGTTGTAGGTGACCTAGTGTTGGTGAAGGAACACCAGTTATCAAGAGCGGTAGACAATTTCGCGGCAAAACTAGCACCCAGATACAGTGGCCCACACCGCATAAGGAATTTTATTTCACCAGTCATTGTGGAGCTGGACAAGATGCACAATGGTAAGAGGAGAACAGCTCATCTTAGCGAGCTTAAAGTTTACCACCAAGAGGAAGCAGAATCAGTAGATAAAATCAGAAATCCATACGAATTCCACAGTAAGTAACGCTAACGCATCCAAAAACAACGAAGCAGTAGTAGAACCAGTAGATGAAAGCAGAAAACTTCACGAATCCCGAAATACCACCGCAAGTAACGTTAACACATCCAAGATCAACCAAGTAGTAGAAGAACCATTAGATGAAAACGTTAAATCCCGAAACGCGATGATTAGGACAGTACCACAATATTTAACAATGGGTAATATCAACGGAGAGGAAACAACGTCGGATCAGAGATCACCATCGGTATAATTAAGCACCATGCACCCACAACCTACAGTCGAAATGCCGAACGATGGGACTCAAAATGAGGGTAGAGCTGTCGCGCTTTATGGCTCACTCTTTACCGAAGACCACTCAAGCAGTTTTGAGGAAACTAGAGACCGGGATCAGCAAATAATTACACGGGATCCGGTTATGAGGCGGACACATTGTCACACTCCCGCCACGGAAAACGGGATCGAATTAGCAATGGATTATGCTAGCAACGTCGGCAACCAAAATGGGTGTGAGGTGAGTCAATATACCATCACTTTTTATTTCCGCACTAGAATTGAATGCGCGGGGATATATAATACATCAACGCCGAACGACATTTTCGGGATATCATTCCTTTTCGGGACCGCTACAATGAAATATGTGATATTACAACTCTTCAAGCGACCAACAGGACCGAGTACAACAAACACTAGGAATCCCGATAGATAGTTAACAAATTCCGGTATTGATAACACTAAACACAACACTAGCACGAACCTACAGCACTAAACAGCAGTGATCAGCGGAGACATCACACAACGAGAAACCGCCAACTAGCCCAATAACAACAATTTTCGGCTTGGCGACGGGAAGTCTCATTCCTGCAGGTGAGGGGGGAGTGTGAGGACCCAATCCTAAGGATTAGGTGTCCCCCACAATTCCATACATATTTACATACGCAAGCGAAAAATATACGAAATGAATTTATACATACGTACATATATTAATGAATTCATATACTTACACACATACTTATATGTATATATATATATATTATATGTATATATATATATATCAAATGAATTTGTACTTGAATTTATATACCTACATCCATACATCCAGAAAAAAAATTGTGTAAAATCAACCAAAAATTAACAAATTTTGTGGGTAATTTTTTTCAACACGATGCTTAATGTATGCCATCCTGTAATCGTGTTAGTTTAACGGGATGACAACTGTAGAATTAACACTATAAAGTATTGAGTTTTAATGTTGATATTACAATTTTAACTAGTTAATATGACAATTTAAGCTAGTTAAATTAACACGAAATGGTCGTGTTAAATTAACAATAACATCTTTTTGATTTTACCTTAAATTTATTGTTGAATTAACTAGAAAGGTTGGTTGATTCTACAATTTATTTTTATCAATAAAAAAATATAAAACATAACATACATATATAATCATATTCATTCACATATTATTTATTATATGAAAAAGATATACCAAAATAATCTTACATTTTGTACAATCGCTGTGGTGGACCCATTGATGATATGTAACGAGCGTATATTTTGCCTATTTTGATTCAACAACGAGACTAAGAAATTTATCGACAAATAAATATTCTGCACCAGTTCTTCAGGTTTCTATTTACACGACCCACAGCAACAGACAAACACAACACCTTTTTCATTTGGAACTTTATAGTAGACTTATCTTCTTCGATTTTGGCCATATTAATAAAGAGCTGCTTCAGTATCGCTCGAGACGAAGGTAAAAATTGCAACCTATGAAGAGAAAAAGACAACATTACACACTTTTAGAAACAAAAATACAATCCACGTTTAACTCACCTGCAAACTGAAATATAAATGGAAAAGCCGCTATCACGGACAGCCAATGATGCTAAAATTCCATCATTGCCTCAGCACAAACTGTTCTTTTTGCTAAAAAAAAAAAATAATAATTTGTGTTTTGCACGAAAAGCAGAACTTCAAACTTGAAAAAATTTTGTATGTTTCAAAATAGTTTTGACGTTCTTTTTAACACTTTTTAAGATTATATTGACACTATCATCGTGTTGAATAAACCAAAATTCCAAATGACATTTATGTTTCAAAATGGTTTCGTGTTATATTAACCACCTTTTATTGTTAATTGTGGTTCTTTTTGTTTTACCATTTGTTATCATGTTGTATTAAAACTAGAATTGGGACGCAATTTTTTTTTAACATTTTCCTTAGTTTATATTGACACTATCATCATGTTAAATAAACCAAATCCCAAATGACATTTAGGAATAAAATTTTATATTTGAATCATATTGTATAATTTAAAATTTCTTCATGTAAAATTTGTTTCAATTTACCAAATTTTCAATTGACAGTTACAAAGCCAAAATCATGTTTCAAACATCGTGGAATTTGAAAAAATTGTTGCTGTTCTATGTGTAAGGATCGATCGTGTTAATTTTATATGAATCGTGTTGATGATTTTTTTTCTGATTGTATATATGTATATATATATTTATATACATACATATGCAGAGATATACATGCATATGTACCGGAATTTTACATACGTACAACATGCATACAAATGAATTTTATATGCATAATATATATACACCGCAACGAAGTATACACTTTTGTAAAACGCAGTTATTTTGATGGACACTCTAATATACATACATACAGATAGTAAGTCGAAATTGTGCAGATCGTAGGCGATTGAACTCCACGTGAACAGCGAAAACACAAGCATACATGCAATCAAGCGCAGCCACTGGCCAACAGAAAACCTATCGCATTTTGGCAATGATATAAAAACAGACATACATATGTTAAATTAAGCTTAAGTTAAAATAAGTCAACATATAAGCATATACATATGTACACAGACGTTAATTTGTAAGGATAATTATTGTAAGATAACGGGCTGCCTGCGCGCAGGATCGCTATAAAAGGGCGAGCATTTTGAAGAGGAAATGAGTTGCAGTAATAGGCTGCAGCTGATAGGTATATTATCAGTGGGTTTTACCACTGATAAGGAGGTGACTGGAGGTTTTCACTCCACTCAAACTTAGCTATATTCACAGAGGGTTTTACCTCGGTGACGGAAGGTAGAGAGGGTTTATACCTCCCTATATTTAAGAGATCAGAGTACATATTTGGAAATCGTAGAAATAGACACTTTTGTGAAATAAATATATCGTAATCGAAATTACAGGTTGTTTTCTTTGGAAAAGGAATTTATAGCCTCCACTCAAACTCCACTCAAACTTAGCTATGTTCACAGAGGGTTTTACCTCGGTGACGGAAGGTAGAGAGGGTTTTTATCTCCCTATATTTAAGAGATCAGAGTACATATTTGGAAATCGTAGAAATAGACACTTTTGTGAAATAAATATATCGTAATCGAAATTACAGGTTGTTTTCTTTGGAAAAGGAATTTATAGCCTTCTCTTTCCAGGAACCCTGGACTGACTGAGCTTACCCCAGCTTCAAAGGAAAAGTCCGTCACATCACCACAGATGTAGAAAATATGTATCGACAGATTTTCGTGCATCCGGAGGATAGAAGGTTCCAACTCATCATTTGGCGACAAGATCCGAGTGTGCCAATAACACATTATCAGCTAAATACAGTTACTTATGGAACAAGATCTGATCCATACTTGGCAACAAAATGTTTGCAGTCAATCGCGAAGGAAAATCTGACGCAATATCCCCTTGGTGGTCAATTTCTTCAGGACAATTTTTATGTGGATGACGGAATCGGTGGGTCAGACAGCCTACACCCAGAAAAAGAAATATCAACGCGATTCATGTAAAATTAACACGATCGATCTTTACACGTAGAAGAGCAAAATTTTTTTTTCAAATTACACGATGTTTGAAACATGAGTTTGGCTTTGTAAATGTCATGTGAAAATTTGGTAAATTCAACCAAATTTTATTCTTGATACAACATGAAGCAATTTTAAAATATACAAGATGATTCAAATAAAAAAATGTTATTCCTAAATGTCATTTGGAATTTTGTTTATTTAACATGATGATAGTGTTAATATAAACTAAAAAAATTTAAAAAAAAAGGACGTCCCAATTCTAGTGTTAATACAACATGAAAACAAATCTTCAAACAACCAGAACCACATTTAACACTAAACGTGTGTTGATATAACACGAAACAATTTTGAAACATAAATGTCATTTGGAATTTTGGTTTATACACAATTTTTTTGAACATTTTTAGTTTTGGTGTTAGTGAAAAACGCAAATTATTTTTTTTAACAAAAAGGAAATTTTGTGCCGTGGCAATAATGAGAGTTCAGCATCATTGGCAGTGCATGATAATGGGTTTTCCACTTATATTTTCAGTTTGCAGGTGAGTTAAAAGTGGATTGCATTTTTGTTTCTAAAAGTTTTTAATGTTCAATATTTTCTTTTTCCTCTCCATAGTTTGTAATTTTTACCACGAGGAGGCCCTCACATATCGAGCGGTGCCGAAGCAGCTGCTTTATTTATCTGCTGATTATATATTTTATGTTTTATATGTTTCTTTTTCTTATAACAATAAATTGTAAAATCAACAACAATTTCTAGTTAACTTAATAATAAATTGATGGTTAACTTAAAAAGGTATTGTTAAATCAACACGACCATTTCGTATTAATTTAACTAGTTTAAAATGTAAAATCAGCAGGAAAACTCAATACTTTTTAGCGTTAATTCTACAGTTATCATCCTGTTAAACTAACACTTGACAGTAGTGTTAAATTTACACGTTTACAGGATGGCATACATTAAGCATCGTGTTGAAAAAAATTAACCACAAAATTTGTTGATTTTTGGTTGATTTCAGATGATTATTTTTCTGGGTGTAACCACAGCAATAGAAATCCAACAGCAACTGATTAATATTTTGAATCAACGGGGCTTTAATCTACAAAAATGGTTTGTCAATCATCAAAACTTACTACAGAATATCGGCATGGATGAAAACGAAGTCGACTTTGGCAATAATGTGAATCAAACCATTAAAACCTTGGGATTAACATGGATGTCCAAGGTTGATCGATTTTGCGTAAAGGTATGTTTGGAAAGTGGCATTATGACAACCAAACGTTCAGTAAGCGCCGACCTAGCTAGGCTCTTCGATCCTTTAGGCATACTTGCACCGGTGGTAGTAATGGCAAAAATTTTTGTTCAAGACCTTTGGAAGCTAAAATTCACATGGGACGAAGCGCTGCCCGACCAATTGCATGAAAAGTGAACGGGATTCAGAATAGATTTGGAAAAGTTGAACAATATGAAGATATCACGCCACGTATTTGAAGAGCACATCCCAGCAAGTGCACAAATTCATATGTTTGTAGATGCATCTGAAAAGGCATATGGTACTGCGATTTATCTCAGATCGGAACTGGACGATGAACACGTAATGGTACGTCCACTGTGTGGAAAATCACGTGTTGCACTTTTGAAGCGGCAAACTCATCCCCGTCTGAAACTGTGTGCAGCAGTATTGGGATCCCAACTAAGTGCAAGAATCAAGACAGACCTCTAACTTGATGTCCTCACTTACTATTGGACAGATTCGCAGATGGTGTTGGCGTGGATCAACTCATCTTCAGGATCTTACCAAATTTTTGTAGCAAATCGAATAGCGGTCATTCACGAACACACCATCCCTGAACAGTGGCGGCACATTGGTTCAAAGAAAAACCCAGCCGATATTATTTCGCGAGGATTGCCGCGGGAAAACTCGAAGCCTGCAATTTGTCGTTCTACGGGCCTAAAATCTTGCTAAGGCAAGAAGCATACTGGCCTCCAAAACATTCCAAGGCGTTCTCACCAATGGACCAGAGTATTAATCTGGAACTGAATAAGGTAACGCCGGTACCGCTTACAACAAATGACATTGACAATGACATAATGGCTCATTCAAAACCCTACAAAGAACTGTAGGTTATATGTTAAGATTTATTAACAAATCGCGGAAAAAATAATCACAATCTGAGATTACACTGAATCTGACAATCGTTCGAACAATACAGCGACTGACATTTGCACAAGAGCTGAAGGATCTAGAAAACTTCAACGAAGTTCACAAAAACAGTAGTGAGTTTCTGTAACAAAATCGCGAAAATTTTCGATCAAAATGACGTCACATTAATACGTTCCACACTTTGTCACCACCTAAAAAGCAGGTGAGAATCTATCGATTGACGTCATTATGACGTCACTCAGGCGAAAAGATTGATAGAGTTCAGTTACAGAAACGCAGTGCAGTTCTTTCCACAGCCTATCACCATTTCTAGACAATGGAATCATTCGCGTTGGGGGACGGCTACATGAATCAACACTCACGTATGATGCCAAACATCCAATGCTACTTCCATACAACAATCCTATTACAGAGCTATTGATACAAGAGTACAAGAGTAACTCAAGCAATAACGTTCATTAACTCAGGTGTTGACTTATGTGGCCCATTTTGTGTGCACTTCAATATAAGAGGGAAAAGGCCACAAAAGGCATATACATATATCCGTATTTTGCTGTTTTGCAACAAAGGCAATACATTTAGAGCTGGTTAGCGACCTTACTACTGATGCTTTCATTGGTGCATTCACAGAGCCAAAAAGTTCACCTACAATCAAAGAGACTGCCACCTAAAAAAGCTATTTGGCCGAGGAGAGGGAGAGGGGACAAAATTGAAGAAATTTTTGCTAGAAATTCTTCTGGATTTTAGCTTGAATTTCTTCTTAAATTTATTTAAAAGGATATCGTCTGAAAACGAGGAGATAACTTCTTGTTTATTAATTTTTTATGTCATTTTGTAAAAAAAATTAAATTGTTAGAAGAAATCTGCTTGTTTTTAGGAGAAAATTTTTATAAAGCAAATCAATAAGGACATCCTCTAATTTTTACTTGAACCTTTTTGAATTTATTAAAAAGGAAAACTTTTTATTTTTAAAAGAGCCCTTATTAATTCAAATTTTGCTTTAAACGTCTTAACATACGTACATACATACATATGTACATATATACTCGTACATACTAGAAGTATGCATAACAGTTATTGCATCAGCCACGTTTTATGCGTGCAATTACATGTTCAAGAAATTAAAAGGGAGAACTTTTTATTTTTAAAAGAGCTCTTATGTATTTCCTCCGTTCGTCAATTTCACTACGGCTTTGCACATTTCTACAATTCTCAAACGATTAATGAAGCACTTGGTATAAAGAGTTTATTATGTCCATCTGCACTTATATGAAATGAAATGTTGCCCTTTGTCTGAATAAGTCCTAGGAAAATACTAGTTGACTAATTATGTTTTCCGATGAAAATCAAGATTCTCTTCTTAATAATATTAAACAGAGTTTCTTCTTAATTTTACAGGTTATCTGCTAAATTTATGTGAAAAGGTTTCCATATTTATTCTAGGAGTCATCTTCTAAATTTTATTTAATAGGTTTTCATCTTAGTTTTATAGGTTATCTCTTAAATTTTACTGAAAATGATTTCATCTAAAATCCACTGGTCATCTTCTTAATTATATTGAAAAGGTTTTCATATTAGTTTTACAGATTATCTACTTAGTTTTATTAAAATGAAATATCCAGTAATAATAAGACGGGCATCTTATTGGAGAGAAAGCATAGAGAAATCCGCTAAACTTTGTTCTAATTTATAGGGCATTTTAGGTGGTATTTTGGCTCTGTGTTAAAGCGATTTATGATCCGAAGAGGACATTGCCAAAAATTATATTGCGACAACGCAACAACCAGAACCACATTTAACACTAAACGTGGGTTGATATAACACGAAACAATTTTGAAACATAAATGTCATTTGGAATTTTGGTTTATACACAATTTTTTTGAACATTTTTAGTTTTGGTGTTAGTGAAAAACGCAAATTATTTTTTTTAACAAAAAGGAAATTTTGTGCCGTGCCAATAATGAGAGTTCAGCATCATTGGCAGTGCATGATAATGGGTTTTCCACTTATATTTTCAGTTTGCAGGTGAGTTAAAAGTGGATTGCATTTTTGTTTCTAAAAGTTTTTAATGTTCAATATTTTCTTTTTCCTCTCCATAGTTTGTAATTTTTACCACGAGGAGGCCCTCACATATCGAGCGGTGCCGAAGCAGCTGCTTTATTTATCTGCTGATTATATATTTTATGTTTTATATGTTTCTTTTTCTTATAACAATAAATTGTAAAATCAACAACAATTTCTAGTTAACTTAATAATAAATTGATGGTTAAATTAAAAAGATATTGTTAAATCAACACGACCATTTCGTATTAATTTAACTAGTTTAAAATGTAAAATCAGCAGGAAAACTCAATACTTTTTAGCGTTAATTCTACAGTTATCATCCTGTTAAACTAACACTTGACAGTAGTGTTAAATTTACACGTTTACAGGATGGCATACATTAAGCATCGTGTTGAAAAAAATTAACCACAAAATTTGTTGATTTTTGGTTGATTTCAGATGATTATTTTTCTGGGTGTAACCACAGCAATAGAAATCCAACAGCAACTGATTAATATTTTGAATCAACGGGGCTTTAATCTACAAAAATGGTTTGTCAATCATCAAAACTTACTACAGAATATCGGCATGGATGAAAACGAAGTCGACTTTGGCAATAATGTGAATCAAACCATTAAAACCTTGGGATTAACATGGATGTCCAAGGTTGATCGATTTTGCGTAAAGGTATGTTTGGAAAGTGGCATTATGACAACCAAACGTTCAGTAAGCGCTGACCTAGCTAGGCTCTTCGATCCTTTAGGCATACTTGCACCGGTGGTAGTAATGGCAAAAATTTTTGTTCAAGACCTTTGGAAGCTAAAATTCACATGGGACGAAGCGCTGCCCGACCAATTGCATGAAAAGTGAACGGCATTCAGAATAGATTTGGAAAAGTTGAACAATATGAAGATATCACGCCACGTATTTGAAGAGCACATCCCAGCAAGTGCACAAATTCATATGTTTGTAGATGCATCTGAAAAGGCATATGGTACTGCGATTTATCTCAGATCGGAACTGGACGATGAACACGTAATGGTACGTCCACTGTGTGGAAAATCACGTGTTGCACTTTTGAAGCGGCAAACTCATCCCCGTCTGAAACTGTGTGCAGCAGTATTGGGATCCCAACTAAGTGCAAGAATCAAGACAGACCTCTAACTTGATGTCCTCACTTACTATTGGACAGATTCGCAGATGGTGTTGGCGTGGATCAACTCATCTTCAGGATCTTACCAAATTTTTGTAGCAAATCGAATAGCGGTCATTCACGAACACACCATCCCTGAACAGTGGCGGCACATTGGTTCAAAGAAAAACCCAGCCGATATTATTTCGCGAGGATTGCCGCGGGAAAACTCGAAGCCTGCAATTTGTCGTTCTACGGGCCTAAAATCTTGCTAAGGCAAGAAGCATACTGGCCTCCAAAACATTCCAAGGCGTTCTCACCAATGGACCAGAGTATTAATCTGGAACTGAATAAGGTAACGCCGGTACCGCTTACAACAAATGACATTGACAATGACATAATGGCTCATTCAAAACCCTACAAAGAACTGTAGGTTATATGTTAAGATTTATTAACAAATCGCGGAAAAAATAATCACAATCTGAGATTACACTGAATCTGACAATCGTTCGAACAATACAGCGACTGACATTTGCACAAGAGCTGAAGGATCTTGAAAACTTCAACGAAGTTCACAAAAACAGTTCTTTCCACAGCCTATCACCATTTCTAGACAATGGAATCATTCGCGTTGGGGGACGGCTACATGAATCAACACTCACGTATGATGCCAAACATCCAATGCTACTTCCATACAACAATCCTATTACAGAGCTATTGATACAAGAGTACAAGAGTAACTCAAGCAATAACGTTCATTAACTCAGGTGTTGACTTATGTGGCCCATTTTGTGTGCACTTCAATATAAGAGGGAAAAGGCCACAAAAGGCATATACATATATCCGTATTTTGCTGTTTTGCAACAAAGGCAATACATTTAGAGCTGGTTAGCGACCTTACTACTGATGCTTTCATTGGTGCATTCACAGAGCCAAAAAGTTCACCTACAATCAAAGAGACTGCCACCTAAAAAAGCTATTTGGCCGAGGAGAGGGATAGGGGACAAAATTGAAGAAATTTTTGCTAGAAATTCTTCTGGATTTTAGCTTGAATTTCTTCTTAAATTTATTTAAAAGGATATCGTCTGAAAACGAGGAGATAACTTCTTGTTTATTAATTTTTTATGTCATTTTGTAAAAAAAATTAAATTGTTAGAAGAAATCTGCTTGTTTTTAGGAGAAAATTTTTATAAAGCAAATCAATAAGGACATCCTCTAATTTTTACTTGAACCTTTTTGAATTTATTAAAAAGGAAAACTTTTTATTTTTAAAAGAGCCCTTATTAATTCAAATTTTGCTTTAAACGTCTTAACATACGTACATACATACATATGTACATATATACTCGTACATACTAGAAGTATGCATAACAGTTATTGCATCAGCCACGTTTTATGCGTGCAATTACATGTTCAAGAAATTAAAAGGGAGAACTTTTTATTTTTAAAAGAGCTCTTATGTATTTCCTCCGTTCGTCAATTTCACTACGGCTTTGCACATTTCTACAATTCTCAAACGATTAATGAAGCACTTGGTATAAAGAGTTTATTATGTCCATCTGCACTTATATGAAATGAAATGTTGCCCTTTGTCTGAATAAGTCCTAGGAAAATACTAGTTGACTAATTATGTTTTCCGATGAAAATCAAGATTCTCTTCTTAATAATATTAAACAGAGTTTCTTCTTAATTTTACAGGTTATCTGCTAAATTTATGTGAAAAGGTTTCCATATTTATTCTAGGAGTCATCTTCTAAATTTTATTTAATAGGTTTTCATCTTAGTTTTATAGGTTATCTCTTAAATTTTACTGAAAATGATTTCATCTAAAATCCACTGGTCATCTTCTTAATTATATTGAAAAGGTTTTCATATTAGTTTTACAGATTATCTACTTAGTTTTATTAAAATGAAATATCCAGTAATAATAAGACGGGCATCTTATTGGAGAGAAAGCATAGAGAAATCCGCTAAACTTTGTTCTAATTTATAGGGCATTTTAGGTGGTATTTTGGCTCTGTGTTAAAGCGATTTATGATCCGAAGAGGACATTGCCAAAAATTATATTGCGACAACGCAACAAATTTCTTAGCCGCCAGAAACCAATTATCTGAACTCAACAAATCTATCTATGCAAATTCTTCAAGGGAATCGCGATATCACTGAGCTAGTTTCTAAGAAAAGGCACCTTAGGAGAGACTGGCAAAGGTTGCGATCTCCAACTCTGAAAAACGAGCTAAAAAATGTCCGAAAGAGCTCCAAATACTCCTAGAAGAGAAAAGGGAAACAAAATTTCAAAATAGAATTAAGTTCCTCACGGCCACATCCTGTACAGATTATTCCTTGTGTCGCTCTCTCAAATATCTAAAAGGGCCGGTTCAGCAGGATTTTCCAATACGAGTGCAAAATGGTGAATTTGCTCGCAGTGACCACGAAAAAGGAATAGCTTTTGCAACCCGTCTTTCAAATGTATTTACTCCTAATGAAGGCCAAAATGTTCTCCCAGAAAATACTCCACAATTACCAGCAGTGCCACTTGGATTTAAACTAGACGACTTGAGTAAAACTATATCAAAAGACATAGAGAATAAGAAATAACCAGGTTATGACAGAATAACGGCTGAAATGTTAAAAGCGCTTCCCATAGTAGCTATTAAGCAATTACTATACATTTTCAACACTATCCTCCGATTATGTCACTTTCCTAATCCATGGAAACATTCTGAAATTATTATGATCCCAAAACCAGTAGCTCGATTCACTAACTTTTTTAACAACATTTGTTTTCGTTAAGTTAGCTTAACAACATTTTTAACAACTTTGCTGTTTAGGCTACCAGCCTAAACCCAAGAAAAACATGACCGCCCTAATGTGCAATTATTAGTAACGAGTGGCTGAATTAACGGCCACCGTTAACTACGATAAATTCTCTTTTTCTTTGGCTTCGTTGCATAATATTAACTATACAGCTTGCTATTCTAGCGTCAACCAACTGCAGCGACACCTCGTCAATATCTACATCTAAAACGTAAGTTACACTTATAATTAATTTTAAACCTTGTTATATACTTTATCTACATATGTGAATAAATTCTACGAATTTATAAATACGTATTATAACGTAATTAACAAGAGTCTTTCTATTTCTATTTGCATAATTCTCACCGAATTATTTATGGTCCTTACGCGCCTCCACGAGGAACACGGAATTGGGCACAACTAACTTCCAAGCAAGCGACCTAACAATCATACAGTCCACAAAAAACCAGAAGCCACATCAACAAACTTTAACACAGCGAATTCCAACCACCCAAAAGAAGTTGAAGCAACAGCAACAACACCTGTACATACATACATCCACCATAAGAAGCGTACATCCACATACATCACCATTTAAAAGCACAAAATTTTTGCATTCGGTAAGTGGTTCCATGTACTATTTTCTGCACAAGTGATAGAACGAAAAAATTAAAAAAATTGTGATCAAAAGTGCTAACGAAGTGCGAGTGTTATCAAAAAATTTGTTTTCCTTATTGGATATTTTTCCTTTGTGTGCAAACACAATACAACAACAACACAACACTTCGACGGCTTACGGCCATTTACGGTTTTTTTTCTCATAAAAAAAATTCCACAAGCACTCACAATTAATTTTTTCTTTTTTATTACTAAAATTTGGGTGGCACCATGAAAATATTTGCAAAAAATTAAACATATTTTTTCAAGTTGCACTTTGCGTCCTGTGCTAATAAGCGAATATACTAAATTTGAGTTTATAATAATAACCATATACTTTGCATTTTTGTTGTTTTTTCACATTACATTCCATTTTGAGGTTATACGATAACCAATATATATTGCGTTTTTGTTGTTTTTATATGACACAACACTTTATAGTCCAACTCTAATGCACCGTATGCGAATGCGTGTGCGTATGCGCATCTAAACGTTTTCATGCATGCGGCCCTGACTGCTCCAGTGTGTGCGCATGGTTAGGTCTGTCAATTACACTACATATCTACAATTCCCGACATTGTTATTTTTGAAAATACATATTTTACCAATTCGCGAAAGATTAAATAAAATGTATAATGGATAACGATTTAGAATTGATATTAATTATGATAGGAAGTATTATTGCCGCATATACGGAATACTTTAAAATTATTAAAAAAAAAACGTGCCATTTGTAATTTGTAATTGGAAAGGGAAGTTAGTGTTTTTTTTAATTTGATGAAAACCCGTGAAGTGGATCAATTCCAAATTAATAATAATATAATAATAATAATAATACACTGGCGCTATTATAACTCTGACGAGTTTAATGACCGAGCTTCTCTCCCAATTCGAGAAGTGCTCCTTTTGTTTTTACTAATTGGGTGGACCTACAGTTTTGTGCCGGCTCCGAACGGCGAATGCATTTTTTGTGAGAAGCTTTTTCGAGGCAGATATATACCTCGGGTAAGCCGCTCACTGCCGAAAGGTAACCGCTATTTCTAAAAACCCAATAATTGGGTTTTAATTAATTAGAAAAATTTTTTTTTGGAGTTTGTCCGGACGGGGGTTAGAAACCGAGACCGCTGGTATAGCAGGCGAGTACTCTACCCATTGCACCACAGCGGCCTTAAAATATCAGACTTTGAAAATTTTGGTTTATACAAATATATGCACAACCTCTGAAATCTGAAAACTCCCTATTCAAAAGGAAACTCATTTCACTTAATTATTTTTTTACAGTTGAACTTATTTAAGTTTCAATTGTGTATTTGCACACTGGTAACTACATATGTATATGTAATTTAAATTCATGTACTATGTACATGGGTATGCAAATAGTAATTAACATATAATTAATAATTATTAATCATTTCTAAATATATTTAAAACCCCATTTAATTAACTTTTCTGCAGGCAAACAAACTTTCACTACTTCATTTTAAATCAATTTAACGAAATTTTTACCAGAAAATATGTATACCGATGTAGCAACCAACTTAATATTGGTTGCGAAACGCATAGAAAACGCATAGAAGTAGAAAATTTTCAACTTAGCTGCATTCGAATGCGTGTTCGAAATCATCTTCGAATTTTCTATGCGTGTGGTGCATTTACATCCGTGCCACTGGAGTTTGCCTCATTTAAACACAGGTATGCAACACGGCTGTCAGTGACACGCACACGCATACGCATCTGCATACGGTTCATTAGAGTTGCACTATTAAGGTTATACACGCGCACATACATATATACAAATATTATAATTTGTACGTTTATACATACATATATATATTTTGAATTAAACCACGTATATACCCCTCAAAAAATCTACAAATAAGGATATAGTTAGAAATTAATACAAAAATTTTTTCGCAATATTTTTTTGGAACTCGACGAGTTTGGTGTGGCAATCGATTCAGGTTTATATACCACTTTATACAAGTAAATCTCTAAGAGATTTTGCCGGTTCAGTTCATATAATTTTTAGCTCATTAAATCTAATCCTTAGATTTCTATCTGGGTCCAAATAGGACAAAAATTTATATCTGAACAAGTTAGTGCTGTAGGTAAATCAAGATTTTCAGAGGAATAAAAAAGATGGAGAGTTTTCTTAGAAACGCCGATAATTTGATAGAATTCAACGAATTCTTTAACTCGATCCCTGAGGGAGAGCACAATAAGCATAGCTTTATACCTCATCAAGAGGCCTTATACCTCATTCGAGGCAGATATATACTCGGAGGGTAAGCCGCTCACTGCCGAAAGGTAACCGCCATTTCTAAAAACCCAATAATTGGGTTTTAATTAATTAGAAAAATTTTTTTTTGGAGTTTGTCCGGACGGGGGTTAGAAACCGAGACCGCTGGTATAGCAGGCGAGTACTCTACCCATTGCACCACAGCGGCCTTAAAATATCAGACTTTGAAAATTTTGGTTTATACAAATATATGCACAACCTCTGAAATCTGAAAACTCCCTATTCAAAAGGAAACTCATTTCACTTAATTATTTTTTTACAGTTGAACTTATTTAAGTTTCAATTGTGTATTTGCACACTGGTAACTACATATGTATATGTAATTTAAATTCATGTACTATGTACATGGGTATGCAAATAGTAATTAACATATAATTAATAATTATTAATCATTTCTAAATATATTTAAAACCCCATTTAATTAACTTTTCTGCAGGCAAACAAACTTTCACTACTTCATTTTAAATCAATTTAACGAAATTTTTACCAGAAAATATGTATACCGATGTAGCAACCAACTTAATATTGGTTGCGAAACGCATAGAAAACGCATAGAAGTAGAAAATTTTCAACTTGTTGAATGCGTGTTCGAAATCATCTTCGAATTTTCTATGCGTGTGGTGCATTTACATCCGTGCCACTGGAGTTTGCCTCATTTAAACACAGGTATGCAACACGGCTGTCAGTGACACGCACACGCATACGCATCTGCATACGGTTCATTAGAGTTGCACTATTAAGGTTATACACGCGCGCATATATATATACAAATATTATAATTTGTACGTTTATACATACATATATATATTTTGAATTAAACCACGTATATACCCCTCAAAAAATCTACAAATAAGGATATAGTTAGAAATTAATACAAAAATTTTTTCGCAATATTTTTTTGGAACTCGACGAGTTTGGTGTGGCAATCGATTCAGGTTTATATACCACTTTTTTGTTGTAGGCAGTTCGCAATGAACATTGTTGTTGGTATTTATTTTATGAATATACCAAACAACGTTAACAATTTTACTTGAAAGAGTTTTTAGTGCTTAGCACGAAATTTTTATTTTTAATTCAATTTTTAATTGTTGGGGTAAGTGGAAAAAAATTCAACAACTATTTACAGCGAAGGTTGAGTGTATAGCTATTTCACGAAAAACCATTTTCGATCATCAGCACTCTTTTCGGAAGTGGATGCACCGGGGATTGAACCCGAGTCCATTCCAACTTCAGCCGCAATGACCCAACGGATAAACACACTCGGCCATTGAGACTCTGTGCAAGCTGTTGGATTTTCCCCACTTTTGCCTTTTTCATTTTCAACATTAACGTTAGTGTGTATATGCTTTTTGCATATATTCTCCACAAACGTGCTGAATTTTTGTTGTAGGCAGTTCGCAATGAACATTGTTGTTGGTATTTATTTTATGAATATACCAAACAACGTTAACAATTTTACTTGAAAGAGTTTTTAGTGCTTAGCACGAAATTTTTATTTTTAATTCAATTTTTAATTGTTGGGGTAAGTGGAAAAAAATTCAACAACTATTTACAGCGAAGGTTGAGTGTATAGCTATTTCACGAAAAACCATTTTCGATCGTCAGCACTCTTTTCGGAAGTGGATGCACCGGGGATTGAACCCGAGTCCATTCCAACTTCAGCCGCAATGACCCAACGGATAAACACACTCGGCCATTGAGACTCTGTGCAAGCTGTTGGATTTTCCCCACTTTTGCCTTTTTCATTTTCAACATTAACGTTAGTGTGTATATGCTTTTTGCATATATTCTCCACAAACGTGCTGAATTTTTGTTGTAGGCAGTTCGCAATGAACATTGTTGTTGGTATTTATTTTATGAATATACCAAACAACGTTAACAATTTTACTTGAAAGAGTTTTTAGTGCTTAGCACGAAATTTTTATTTTTAATTCAATTTTTAATTGTTGGGGTAAGTGGAAAAAAATTCAACAACTATTTACAGCGAAGGTTGAGTGTATAGCTATTTCACGAAAAACCATTTTCGATCATCAGCACTCTTTTCGGAAGTGGATGCACCGGGGATTGAACCCGAGTCCATTCCAACTTCAGCCGCAATGACCCAACGGATAAACACACTCGGCCATTGAGACTCTGTGCAAGCTGTTGGATTTTCCCCACTTTTGCCTTTTTCATTTTCAACATTAACGTTAGTGTGTATATGCTTTTTGCATATATTCTCCACAAACGTGCTGAATTTTTGTTGTAGGCAGTTCGCAATGAACATTGTTGTTGGTATTTATTTTATGAATATACCAAACAACGTTAACAATTTTACTTGAAAGAGTTTTTAGTGGTTAGCACGAAATTTTTATTTTTAATTCAATTTTTAATTGTTGGGGTAAGTGGAAAAAAATTCAACAACTATTTACAGCGAAGGTTGAGTGTATAGCTATTTCACGAAAAACCATTTTCGATCATCAGCACTCTTTTCGGAAGTGGATGCACCGGGGATTGAACCCGAGTCCATTCCAACTTCAGCCGCAATGACCCAACGGATAAACACACTCGGCCATTGAGACTCTGTGCAAGCTGTTGGATTTTCCCCACTTTTGCCTTTTTCATTTTCAACATTAACGTTAGTGTGTATATGCTTTTTGCATATATTCTCCACAAACGTGCTGAATTTTTGTTGTAGGCAGTTCGCAATGAACATTGTTGTTGGTATTTATTTTATGAATATACCAAACAACGTTAACAATTTTACTTGAAAGAGTTTTTAGTGCTTAGCACGAAATTTTTATTTTTAATTCAATTTTTAATTGTTGGGGTAAGTGGAAAAAAATTCAACAACTATTTACAGCGAAGGTTGAGTGTATAGCTATTTCACGAAAAACCATTTTCGATCGTCAGCACTCTTTTCGGAAGTGGATGCACCGGGGATTGAACCCGAGTCCATTCCAACTTCAGCCGCAATGACCCAACGGATAAACACACTCGGCCATTGAGACTCTGTGCAAGCTGTTGGATCTTCCCCACTTTTGCCCTTTTCATTTTCAACATTAACGTTAGTGTGTATATGCTTTTTGCATATATTCTCCACAATAAAAATTTCGTGCTAAGCACTAAAAACTCTTTCAAGTAAAATTGTTAACGTTGTTTGGTATATTCATAAAATAAATACCATTGCGAACTGCCTACAACAAAAATTCAGCACGTTTGTGGAGAATATATGCAAAAAGCATATACACACTAACGTTAATGTTGAAAATGAAAAAGGCAAAAGTGGGGAAAATCCAACAGCTTGCACATAGTTTCAATGGCCCAGTGTGTTTATCCGTTGGGTCATTGCGGCTGAAGTTGGAATGGACTCGGGTTCAATCCCCGGTGCATCCACTTCCGAAAAGAGTGCTGATGATCGAAAATGGTTTTTCGTGAAATAGCTATACACTCAACCTTCGCTGTAAATAGTTGTTGAATTTTTTCCACTTACCCCAACAATTAAAAATTGAATTAAAAATAAAAATTTCGTGCTAAGCACTAAAAACTCTTTCAAGTAAAATTGTTAACGTTGTTTGGTATATTCATAAAATAAATACCAACAACAATGTTCATTGCGAACTGCCTACAACAAAAATTCAGCACGTTTGTGGAGAATATATGCAAAAAGCATATACACACTAACGTTAATGTTGAAAATGAAAAAGGCAAAAGTGGGGAAAATCCAACAGCTTGCACAGAGTCTCAATGGCCGAGTGTGTTTATCCGTTGGGTCATTGCGGCTGAAGTTGGAATGGACTCGAGTTCAATCCCCGGTGCATCCACTTCCGAAAAGAGTGCTGATGATCGAAAATGGTTTTTCGTGAAATAGCTATACACTCAACCTTCGCTGTAAATAGTTGTTGAATTTTTTTCCACTTACCCCAACAATTATAAACCATATTTCAGAAACCGTAGCAGATATATCGATGAAATTTACTTACTTAGGAAAATGTTTGGACGAAAAATTGCCAAAATCGGTTGACGACCACGCCCAAATTTATATGTGAGAACTATTAAGGGGCCAAATAAAAACATTTTAAGCGATCTTTGTCAAATATAAAGATATGTCATTGAAATTTTGTGTCATGAGTCCAACAATAGACATAAAACAAAAAGTAGAAAAATTTTGGAAAATGGACATGGCACCGCCTCTTTTCAGACAAAGGAATCTACGAGATTTCGGAACCCATAACTCTACAAATAATTGAGATGTTATGATGAAAATCAGTTTGTAGACTTTAATAACTTGTGGTAATACATGCTCAAAAATTTAGCGAAATCGGTTTATGACCACGCCTACTTTTTAACAAAGACATTTCTGGAAAATCCTTTGGGAATTTGTATCGTGACATCTTTATAATTAGAAGTCATAAAGGGTTGCAAATTTGCACTAACAGTAATATTTATATGATTAGTTGAATGATTGATAAAAATTTTGAAAATGGGCGTGGCTGCGCCCACTTTATGCGGCACTCGATTCATATAAAATACACCGTGTTTCCATCAAACGCATACAAACAATGAAAGCATACAGCTGAGTATCTAATGTTCGATTCCAGTCGAACTTAGGCTTCCTTACTTGTTAGTTTTAGTTTAAATACAGATAAAATGCAATGAATTGAGATTTAAAAGGTGCATTTGTTTAATGTGTGCATACGTAGGTCCACTCCCCAACCATAAATTTAAGTAAAAATTATCTGGACGAGTTTTAAGTATTTTTTTGAATTTTCCGTTGGATATTGAAACCCCCCCCCAAAAGTTTTTTCTGTGTGCGCCACTGCCAGTCAGGCACATCAAATCCGGACAAATATTCTACTGATAGCATACAAAAGGCGACTACAGAAAATACACAACACCAAAGCCAACATATGGTTTAATAAACAATGTTTAATGAGCAAACTCATTCCAAAATACGCGCAAATAGGACACAAAATGAAAAACGAGGATAAACGCAAAATTATAAGGAAAGCGGAGAACAGCTTCATTATATGCGAGATCAGGAACCAACACGCAAAGAAGGAGCGCATGAATCAGGAATTACTACGCATCCATCTGGAGCTGATGGGAATCATTCCAGTCAGTTCCCTTCTGGAAACGTTAGATGCAATTGTCGCACTAGTTTGTGCGACCAAACTTTAATTTTTTTTTTTTTTTTACAATAACTTTTCGGTTCGAGTTTAAAAAAGACTTGTTGCGCGACTAGGTTTCAAAATAATAATGACAAATTTATTTCATTGCTGTCAATGTAGTATATATAGAGATGAGTATGTATATAAATTAGCAAGTGCACCGCGCAAGGTTGCACTGGTTATAAAATACACCAATTAATTATAAGTTGAGAAATTTCAGTTGCGGAGGCAAAGTGAGTTGACTCACAAAAAGAGAGTTCTTATGAATTACATAGTAATGATAAAGTGAAATAAATGATTTGTTTATGCATATACATACTGCATACCTATGTATGAGCGCAACATTATGAAATTATGATAATTGAAATATATGTACGATACATAAAAAATGAGTGAATGGATTAATATGATTAAATGCAGAGATGTTCTCCAACATTCCGGCCCCTTTGAACGACCTGCGGTCTTCAAGACGTTCTTGTTGGAAGCTGCGCTAATTTGTGTATGGCTCGACGATACACCCCGGACTTCGTCTTTACATCCGCCACTCGTACTTTACCGTCGGCCCCGGGTTTGATGTTGGTTACCCTTCCTACCAACCATTTTTGGGGCGGCAGATTGTCGTCGTGGACCAAAACGAGAGCTCCGATTTCCAAATTGGGATGCGGCTTGTTCCATCGCGTTCGCGCCTGTAGGCCCAGGATATAATCCCGTTGGAAGGCGGACCAAAACCGTGCCTTCAGGTACGAGAGCCGCTGCCAACGATCTAAGCAGCACAGCTTCTCGGTCGACTGGTGGACCTCGGGCATGGCGGCGAGCGAGTCTCCGATTAGCATGTGTGCTGGGGTTATTGCTTCGCCGGGCGAGAATTGAGAATGGCTTCCACCTCGATTAAAACGGTGCCCAACTCCTCGAATGTCAACGCGGTGTCGCCGATGACGCGCATTAACAGAAACTTGGCGCTCTTCACGGCGGCTTCCCATAGTCCGCCGAAGTGGGGTGAGCGTGGGGGTATGAAAACGAAGTGCATTCCCTTCTCTGCCGCGAACGCGTGGATTTCTTCTCGTTTGGCGTCGTCGTGAATAAGTTTGGACAGCTCTTTGAGGCGTGCGCTGGCGCCAACGAAATTGGTTGCGTTGTCGCAATATAGCTTCGCCGGAACTCCGCGACGTCCGATGAACCTTTTAAGGACAGATAAAAATGCGTTAGTTGATAAATCAGATACAGGCTCTATATGTACAGCTTTGGAGTTAAAACAAACAAAAATAGCTATGTAAGATTTATAAGGTTGTCGCCCTCTTATTTTGTGGGTGGTATGAACAGGCCCACAGAAATCGACGCCGCAAATTAAAAAGGGCCTAACTGAGCGTAATCGGTCTGATGGCAAATCTCCCATGATTTGAGTCATCAATTTAGGCTTGTATTTGAAACAGCGAATGCATTCATGAATAACCTTTCTAGCGACATCTCTAATATTTATAACCCATAATTTTTGTCGAGTTAAACCGATTAAAATCTTTGGGCCTGCATGGCAATTGGATTTATGCAAATGTTCGATATATTTGTGTACAAAATTTGAAGATTTTGGCAACAACAAGGGAAATTTTACGTCTTCTGGAAATTCGGAGTTTTTGAGACGGCCTCCAACGCGGAGCAAGGATAAACTTCGGTTTTCTTCTTTATGATCTTGGATGAACGGGTTAAGCTTTTGGATATTTGGTTTTGGATATTCGCCCTTTTTTAAGTTCTCGATCACTTCTGCAAGTTCTGACCTCTGAACCATTTCCACACATTTTAAGAAAGCCCAATTATACTCCTTTGCATTGATGTTAATGTTCTTCGTATCTGTAAACGGCTTTATGAATTTATATATGTACGCTACGATTCGTATGATTTTGTTGAAAGATGAAAACGAATTAATAATCTTCAAAATTATATTATCTTTAATGTCAACACTGAGCACTGTTTTCACCTGTTTCAGCTCCAATTGTGCGTTACATTCTGTGAGCTCAAATTTCTTGTTTACTGGCCAACTTGCCTGATCTGCCACTAGAAAATTTGGACCTTTAAGCCATAATGGTTGTATTAATTGATCGACATTGCATCCACGTGAAGCCAGGTCCGCAGGATTTTGTTTAGTAGGCACATGTCTCCATACAACGTTGGTTGTGTTTTCTTGGATCTCAGATACCCTATTTGCTACGAATGTTGATAAAGCTGATGGGTGTTTTTTCAACCAATATAGAACTATCTCTGAGTCAGACCAAAAATTAATATTTTCAATTACTACATTTTTAAGTAGTGGCTCGATTATTTTATAGAGTCTTGTGAGCAACAATGCGACACAAAGTTCAAGCCGTGGCAGACTTTTGGTTTTTAAAGGCGCTACTTTAGATTTTGCAGTTAATAGTCGCGATGTAACAACATTGCCATGTGAGCTTCGTATATATATACAACAACCATATGCCCGCTGCGAAGCGTCACAGAAGCCGTGAACTTGTATATTTTCATTGGGCGACATATTAACAAACCGTGGTACCTCTACTTTATTAACTTCAGCCAAATCTTCCGCTAATTTTTGCCACGATGTCTCAATGCTTTGGGGAATTGATTCATCCCATGCCAACTTTAATAGCCATAGTTCTTGTAATAGGATTTTGACTTTGATAATTATTGGGCAAAGCAATCCCAATGGGTCAAATATCCGTGATGATACGGAAAGTATGTTCCTTTTTGTGGCTTTTGCTGTAAGCGAGGATCGGTCGATTTTAAACTTTATTAAATCTTCTTTCGGAGACCAAGTGACTCCGAGTGCCTTAATTGTGGATGATGGTGTATCATCTATTTCTAGTGACTTTTCACCATCGTCATTTCTAAACAAATTTGGATGATTGGAGTGCCATTTCGCAAGGCTAAAACCCCCGGCCTTTAAAATCGTAACGACCTCATTTTGAATTTGTTGCAGTTCCTCTACGTTGTCAGCGCCAGATAGCATATCGTCCACATAAAACTCATCTCGGATTACCTTACAACCGAGTGGATATTGGTCTGAATACATGTCGCTCAACTGCTTTAAACATCGTATGGCTAAAAATGGAGCAGGAGCTGTACCATATGTGACAGTGTTTAGGCAAAACTTTTGAATTGGTTCCAATGGGCTTTCTCTAAACAGAATTAGTTGAAATTTTCTGTCATCGTCAGTAATGGATACTTGACGGTACATTTTTGTAATGTCAGCGGTAATGGCATATTTTCGACAACGAAAGCGAACCAGAGCGATAAATATTTCTGGTTGAATCGTAGGGCCAACCATTAGAGTGTCGTTTAGTGAGACTCTTGTGGAACTTTTGCACGAAGCATCAAAAACTACTCTTAATTTGGTAGTTGTGGAATCAGGTCTTAAAACGCATTGATGCGGAATAAAATAATGTGGCGCATTCAAATCGATATTTTCTACTCGAGACATATGGCCCAATTTTTCGTATTCATTCATAAATTCTTTATACATGTTATAAATTTCGGGTGATTTTTCTAGCCTTCTTTCTAATGATAAAAATCTTTTTTGGGCAATTTCGTATGTGGACCCGAGTGTCGATGGATCTTTTTTGAATGGTAATTTAACCTCGAATCGTCCACTTGGCAGTATTTTCAAATTTTCTTTAAAATGATTTTCGCAATCTATATGCTCGGGGGTTAATTTTTGTTCGCAACCTCCGACCTCCTCTATTTCCCAAAATTTTTTAAGCGTTTCATTTATTTCATTATCTTTTTCAACAACGTCTTCAATAGTGGCAAGCGTCAGGTCGCAAACAGCCTTTTTCATTTGAGGGTTAACTTTACATTTGCCTGAAACGATCCAACCTAACTGAGTCTTTTGCAGCGTTAATAACTCAGTGTTAAGCTTGATTTGACCGACTGATAACAAGCTGAAGAAAATTTCGGCCCCAATTAAAAGATCCACCTTTTGACGTTTAAAGAAAAAGGGATCCGCTAATTCTATATTTGACGGAATTTTCCAATCTGTTGTTGCAATATTGCCTTCGGGTTGATACCCAGAAATTGACTTAATAACCCAAAAATCAACATTTGCTTCATATTCATTTATACGCGATTTAATCGAAGTTGACACTTTGCCTTTAATATTAGCTTCAATTTGCCCAACGCCTGATATTTGCAATTCTTTACGCTCTTTTTTCAGTCTCAATATTTTTGCCATTTCTTCGCTTATTAAGCTAACTTGCGACCCCGAATCTAATAACGCTCTAGCTACTATGTATTCACCGCTTTGACTTTGAATTTGGACCACTGCAGTTGCTAATATGACTACATCTTCTGTGGTCGAACCATGACTGACTGCAGTAGGTACCTGATGGGTTATTGATGCAGTATTCGACGCCGCCTGAGAAGCGTTAGGTGTATCGCGATTTACGGCAAGAGAAGGAGAAACCACCTGGTATTTATGTAATAGTGAATTATGAGGGCGTTGGCATACCCGACATCGAACGGCTCGACAAGTGGAAACGCTATGACCTGTTTTTAAACAATTAATGCAAAGCGCATTTTTCTTTGTAAAATTAAATCGATCTGTCACAGTCAAATTAGCAAATGATCCACAATTTGTAATCAAATGACCCTTTACTTTGCAATATGAGCATTTATTAACCTTTGCTTCGGTAATGCTAAACGAGGATTTTTCAGAGCGTTTATCTGATGCTTTAGTTTCTTTGACCGAGGGTTTTTGGTTTTTGTAATCATTTACTTCTAACGACTGACAACGCCTTATAAGAACCTTTGCGCAGTCGTTCCATGTTGGCAGCTTAGAATAATCGAGTTGATCATTCCATTTTGCTCGTGTGATTCCATCAACTTTCGACATGGCTAGGTGAATAAATAGCGCATTCGTTATATCTTTGTCACTGCCCAATGAGTGAAGTGAATCATATGTAGCTGAAATCGTATCAACAGCATTGCGGAGGAGGGACGCATTTGGTTGAGAAAATTTTGGTATGCTAAATATTTGCTCTACACTGTCAAAAAATATCAGACATTTTTTGTCATATCTTTCTGCTAGCCGCTCTAATGCCTTTGAATAATTTTCAGCAGTAACTTGAAACGCCTTTACTGTATGCAAGGCTTCACCTGATAAACAACTTAACAAATGGTTAAATTTTTCAATACTTGAGAGAGAAGCCTCATCATGAACTAAATTTGTAAAGGTTCCAATGAAATTTTTATAGTCCGCATATTTTCCGCTAAAATTGGGCAACTTTAAATTAGGTAAACGAGTTACAGGGGCAATTGTGGCATTCACTGTGGTTTCCAGCATTGAACTATCACGCCGTCTATTGCCTAACAACGAAAGTAATTTGGATTTTGCCGAAATACATAATTCTTCAAGTTCAGCCCGCTTGTCGTCTTCAGAATCAATTTTCTCAATTTCGGATTGATATGCCATAACTTGTTTTATGTATGAATTCAAAATATCTAGCCTGCATTCAAGATCTATTGGGTTCCATACCGTTGTGGAATCATCGAGTATATTCTTAATACGGGTTATATTTTTACGAGAGGTTGCACGCTGTTGTTTCAACGCTGCAAGTGATTTTGCTAATGATTCAGCTTCTGTACTAGCACCAGGAGCCATTTTGAGTATTAAGTATAGTGAATAAATTAAATGAAGTAATTAACAACAACCAAATGAAATGGTATCCAGTATACCTTTTCTCCAAATAATTACCGAATCGTATGAAATTACGCTTTGGTTTAAATTAGCTTCGATTTATTCACTAACAAATCTACAAATTTCCAATAAATCTTTATACGAATTTAATTTTGTCAATCCTTTTAAGCCTTGTTTGGTTTCCAATAAACCGACTATATGCTCAAATGCCACTAATTGAATGCCAATATCCCACAAGCCAACGAAAAATATCAAGTTAAAGATTTTATATTTGTAAAACATTGGGCATCCTAATGTTACCTTTTTATATACCTACATATGTATACGTATATGTATATCTATTTACTTGAATCGTATGATTCTATGCAACGGACTTTCTGATCAACTATTTTCAACCGTATGTATTTACTTATGTGCAGGTCTTTATTTCTCTGTACATATGTATGTATGTTTGTTCGCTCAGCGCCTTGCTTATATATGTACCTATGTATGTACGTATTTCCTCTTGAAGGGCAAACTAAAAACTTCTATTTTAATTTGCTTTGCGTACAAACATACATATTTATGTGCATGCCAAGGAGTTTCGTAAAGTTCCAATTATTATGTATGGACATGTATGTATATACATATATGTGAATGTACGTATGTAATGTGCATATATTTGCCGGCTTTTTCTATATGTATCTATGTGCCAAAGGTACCGGTTTTATATATTGCTCAGACCCGTTAAGTCTCTCACTTGCGATTACTTCTCTGAGCAATTAGGCGTTATGTACTTGGGGTGGCGTTATGTATTAAGATACCGTTGTCTATATACTGAAATACCGCTATTTTCGCCAATCGAAATTTCTGGAAATTTCTTTTTCCTTGCTTTAATGCACCGACCTTGAAATCTTTTAAGCACTTATATAACGTCTAACTAATGCCCATTCTCTCCATTGAACTTCTTTCAGTTTCAATTTCTATTTTAACTTATGCCGTTTTCTTTTCTCGAAAAAATGTTGCCCTTTTCGATTTTCTTAGCTATTTTGTAAGCTTGTCTGTTAATTTTACTGAATATTGACCTCTAACTAAGCAAGAGGGCACCATCATCTAAAAATTTAGCCATTTTATAGAAAGCTAGGTAAAGCAATTCGATAATTGGGATATAGAAGGGCAGCATTTTTTTGCAGAAAAGAAAACGCCATTAAATTTGGCACAGCTTTCGTATGTATGTATATATATATGCACGTATCGAAATGTACACTAAATTTTCCAGAACATACCTCTGCGGCTCCTAAGCACATTACCGTCACTAGTGGCACCAACAATTAACAACTGGACAAATTTACTCCTGGTCTTGAGCAGCAACGAGCAGCGAACCACCAGCAATTTACCACCAGCAATACCCAATTCTCAGCAGCTACGACAATTTACCACCAGCAATCAACCAGCAGCGCAACCACCAACAATTTACCACCAGCAGTCCTAATCTTGAGCAGCAACCACCAACAATTTACCACCAGCAGTCCGAATCTTGAGCAGCAACCACCAATGTTGAGCAGCAACCACCAATGTTGAGCAGCAACCACCAATGTTGAGCAGCAACCACCACCAATTGACCACCAGCAATATAAATTCGTTTGGCAGACGTTTTATTTTAAACACCCGCGGCCACTCGCGAACAATTTTAAGTTCTTTTTTTTTCGCGAATTGTTATTTCGTACAACTACTATAGGACCAATCGTCCTGTCACGGTCGCCAAAATGTCGCACTAGTTTGTGCGACCAAACTTTAATTTTTTTTTTTTTTTTTTTACAATAACTTTTCGGTTCGAGTTTAAAAAAGACTTGTTGCGCGAGTAGGTTTCAAAATAATAATGACAAATTTATTTCATTGCTGTCAATGTAGTATATATAAAGATGAGTATGTATATAAATTACATCCATACATCCAGAAAAAAAATTGTGTAAAATCAACCAAAAATTAACAAATTTTGTGGGTAATTTTTTTCAACACGATGCTTAATGTATGCCATCCTGTAATCGTGTTAGTTTAACGGGATGACAACTGTAGAATTAACACTATAAAGTATTGAGTTTTAATGTTGATATTACAATTTTAACTAGTTAATATGACAATTTAAGCTAGTTAAATTAACACGAAATGGTCGTGTTAAATTAACAATAACATCTTTTTGATTTTACCTTAAATTTATTGTTGAATTAACTAGAAAGGTTGGTTGATTCTACAATTTATTTTTATCAATAAAAAAATATAAAACATAACATACATATATAATCATATTCATTCACATATTATTTATTATATGAAAAAGATATACCAAAATAATCTTACATTTTGTACAATCGCTGTGGTGGACCCATTGATGATATGTAACGAGCGTATATTTTGCCTATTTTGATTCAACAACGAGACTAAGAAATTTATCGACAAATAAATATTCTGCACCAGTTCTTCAGGTTTCTATTTACACGACCCACAGCAACAGACAAACACAACACCTTTTTCATTTGGAACTTTATAGTAGACTTATCTTCTTCGATTTTGGCCATATTAATAAAGAGCTGCTTCAGTATCGCTCGAGACGAAGGTAAAAATTGCAACCTATGAAGAGAAAAAGACAACATTACACACTTTTAGAAACAAAAATACAATCCACGTTTAACTCACCTGCAAACTGAAATATAAATGGAAAAGCCGCTATCACGGACAGCCAATGATGCTAAAATTCCATCATTGCCTCAGCACAAACTGTTCTTTTTGCTAAAAAAAAAAAATAATAATTTGTGTTTTGCACGAAAAGCAGAACTTCAAACTTGAAAAAATTTTGTATGTTTCAAAATAGTTTTGACGTTCTTTTTAACACTTTTTAAGATTATATTGACACTATCATCGTGTTGAATAAACCAAAATTCCAAATGACATTTATGTTTCAAAATGGTTTCGTGTTATATTAACCACCTTTTATTGTTAATTGTGGTTCTTTTTGTTTTACCATTTGTTATCATGTTGTATTAAAACTAGAATTGGGACGCAATTTTTTTTTAACATTTTCCTTAGTTTATATTGACACTATCATCATGTTAAATAAACCAAATCCCAAATGACATTTAGGAATAAAATTTTATATTTGAATCATATTGTATAATTTAAAATTTCTTCATGTAAAATTTGTTTCAATTTACCAAATTTTCAATTGACAGTTACAAAGCCAAAATCATGTTTCAAACATCGTGGAATTTGAAAAAATTGTTGCTGTTCTATGTGTAAGGATCGATCGTGTTAATTTTATATGAATCGTGTTGATGATTTTTTTTCTGATTGTATATATGTATATATATATTTATATACATACATATGCAGAGATATACATGCATATGTACCGGAATTTTACATACGTACAACATGCATACAAATGAATTTTATATGCATAATATATATACACCGCAACGAAGTATACACTTTTATAAAACGCAGTTATTTTGATGGACACTCTAATATACATACATACAGATAGTAAGTCGAAATTGTGCAGATCGTAGGCGATTGAACTCCACGTGAACAGCGAAAACACAAGCATACATGCAATCAAGCGCAGCCACTGGCCAACAGAAAACCTATCGCATTTTGGCAATGATATAAAAACAGACATACATATGTTAAATTAAGCTTAAGTTAAAATAAGTCAACATATAAGCATATACATATGTACACAGACGTTAATTTGTAAGGATAATTATTGTAAGATAACGGGCTGCCTGCGCGCAGGATCGCTATAAAAGGGCGAGCATTTTGAAGAGGAAATGAGTTGCAGTAATAGGCTGCAGCTGATAGGTATATTATCAGTGGGTTTTACCACTGATAAGGAGGTGACTGGAGGTTTTCACTCCACTCAAACTTAGCTATATTCACAGAGGGTTTTACCTCGGTGACGGAAGGTAGAGAGGGTTTATACCTCCCTATATTTAAGAGATCAGAGTACATATTTGGAAATCGTAGAAATAGACACTTTTGTGAAATAAATATATCGTAATCGAAATTACAGGTTGTTTTCTTTGGAAAAGGAATTTATAGCCTCCACTCAAACTCCACTCAAACTTAGCTATGTTCACAGAGGGTTTTACCTCGGTGACGGAAGGTAGAGAGGGTTTTTATCTCCCTATATTTAAGAGATCAGAGTACATATTTGGAAATCGTAGAAATAGACACTTTTGTGAAATAAATATATCGTAATCGAAATTACAGGTTGTTTTCTTTGGAAAAGGAATTTATAGCCTTCTCTTTCCAGGAACCCTGGACTGACTGAGCTTACCCCAGCTTCAAAGGAAAAGTCCGTCACATCACCACAGATGTAGAAAATATGTATCGACAGATTTTCGTGCATCCGGAGGATAGAAGGTTCCAACTCATCATTTGGCGACAAGATCCGAGTGTGCCAATAACACATTATCAGCTAAATACAGTTACTTATGGAACAAGATCTGATCCATACTTGGCAACAAAATGTTTGCAGTCAATCGCGAAGGAAAATCTGACGCAATATCCCCTTGGTGGTCAATTTCTTCAGGACAATTTTTATGTGGATGACGGAATCGGTGGGTCAGACAGCCTACACCCAGAAAAAGAAATATCAACGCGATTCATGTAAAATTAACACGATCGATCTTTACACGTAGAAGAGCAAAATTTTTTTTTCAAATTACACGATGTTTGAAACATGAGTTTGGCTTTGTAAATGTCATGTGAAAATTTGGTAAATTCAACCAAATTTTATTCTTGATACAACATGAAGCAATTTTAAAATATACAAGATGATTCAAATAAAAAAATGTTATTCCTAAATGTCATTTGGAATTTTGTTTATTTAACATGATGATAGTGTTAATATAAACTAAAAAAATTTAAAAAAAAAGGACGTCCCAATTCTAGTGTTAATACAACATGAAAACAAATCTTCAAACAACCAGAACCACATTTAACACTAAACGTGTGTTGATATAACACGAAACAATTTTGAAACATAAATGTCATTTGGAATTTTGGTTTATACACAATTTTTTTGAACATTTTTAGTTTTGGTGTTAGTGAAAAACGCAAATTATTTTTTTTAACAAAAAGGAAATTTTGTGCCGTGGCAATAATGAGAGTTCAGCATCATTGGCAGTGCATGATAATGGGTTTTCCACTTATATTTTCAGTTTGCAGGTGAGTTAAAAGTGGATTGCATTTTTGTTTCTAAAAGTTTTTAATGTTCAATATTTTCTTTTTCCTCTCCATAGTTTGTAATTTTTACCACGAGGAGGCCCTCACATATCGAGCGGTGCCGAAGCAGCTGCTTTATTTATCTGCTGATTATATATTTTATGTTTTATATGTTTCTTTTTCTTATAACAATAAATTGTAAAATCAACAACAATTTCTAGTTAACTTAATAATAAATTGATGGTTAACTTAAAAAGGTATTGTTAAATCAACACGACCATTTCGTATTAATTTAACTAGTTTAAAATGTAAAATCAGCAGGAAAACTCAATACTTTTTAGCGTTAATTCTACAGTTATCATCCTGTTAAACTAACACTTGACAGTAGTGTTAAATTTACACGTTTACAGGATGGCATACATTAAGCATCGTGTTGAAAAAAATTAACCACAAAATTTGTTGATTTTTGGTTGATTTCAGATGATTATTTTTCTGGGTGTAACCACAGCAATAGAAATCCAACAGCAACTGATTAATATTTTGAATCAACGGGGCTTTAATCTACAAAAATGGTTTGTCAATCATCAAAACTTACTACAGAATATCGGCATGGATGAAAACGAAGTCGACTTTGGCAATAATGTGAATCAAACCATTAAAACCTTGGGATTAACATGGATGTCCAAGGTTGATCGATTTTGCGTAAAGGTATGTTTGGAAAGTGGCATTATGACAACCAAACGTTCAGTAAGCGCCGACCTAGCTAGGCTCTTCGATCCTTTAGGCATACTTGCACCGGTGGTAGTAATGGCAAAAATTTTTGTTCAAGACCTTTGGAAGCTAAAATTCACATGGGACGAAGCGCTGCCCGACCAATTGCATGAAAAGTGAACGGGATTCAGAATAGATTTGGAAAAGTTGAACAATATGAAGATATCACGCCACGTATTTGAAGAGCACATCCCAGCAAGTGCACAAATTCATATGTTTGTAGATGCATCTGAAAAGGCATATGGTACTGCGATTTATCTCAGATCGGAACTGGACGATGAACACGTAATGGTACGTCCACTGTGTGGAAAATCACGTGTTGCACTTTTGAAGCGGCAAACTCATCCCCGTCTGAAACTGTGTGCAGCAGTATTGGGATCCCAACTAAGTGCAAGAATCAAGACAGACCTCTAACTTGATGTCCTCACTTACTATTGGACAGATTCGCAGATGGTGTTGGCGTGGATCAACTCATCTTCAGGATCTTACCAAATTTTTGTAGCAAATCGAATAGCGGTCATTCACGAACACACCATCCCTGAACAGTGGCGGCACATTGGTTCAAAGAAAAACCCAGCCGATATTATTTCGCGAGGATTGCCGCGGGAAAACTCGAAGCCTGCAATTTGTCGTTCTACGGGCCTAAAATCTTGCTAAGGCAAGAAGCATACTGGCCTCCAAAACATTCCAAGGCGTTCTCACCAATGGACCAGAGTATTAATCTGGAACTGAATAAGGTAACGCCGGTACCGCTTACAACAAATGACATTGACAATGACATAATGGCTCATTCAAAACCCTACAAAGAACTGTAGGTTATATGTTAAGATTTATTAACAAATCGCGGAAAAAATAATCACAATCTGAGATTACACTGAATCTGACAATCGTTCGAACAATACAGCGACTGACATTTGCACAAGAGCTGAAGGATCTAGAAAACTTCAACGAAGTTCACAAAAACAGTAGTGAGTTTCTGTAACAAAATCGCGAAAATTTTCGATCAAAATGACGTCACATTAATACGTTCCACACTTTGTCACCACCTAAAAAGCAGGTGAGAATCTATCGATTGACGTCATTATGACGTCACTCAGGCGAAAAGATTGATAGAGTTCAGTTACAGAAACGCAGTGCAGTTCTTTCCACAGCCTATCACCATTTCTAGACAATGGAATCATTCGCGTTGGGGGACGGCTACATGAATCAACACTCACGTATGATGCCAAACATCCAATGCTACTTCCATACAACAATCCTATTACAGAGCTATTGATACAAGAGTACAAGAGTAACTCAAGCAATAACGTTCATTAACTCAGGTGTTGACTTATGTGGCCCATTTTGTGTGCACTTCAATATAAGAGGGAAAAGGCCACAAAAGGCATATACATATATCCGTATTTTGCTGTTTTGCAACAAAGGCAATACATTTAGAGCTGGTTAGCGACCTTACTACTGATGCTTTCATTGGTGCATTCACAGAGCCAAAAAGTTCACCTACAATCAAAGAGACTGCCACCTAAAAAAGCTATTTGGCCGAGGAGAGGGAGAGGGGACAAAATTGAAGAAATTTTTGCTAGAAATTCTTCTGGATTTTAGCTTGAATTTCTTCTTAAATTTATTTAAAAGGATATCGTCTGAAAACGAGGAGATAACTTCTTGTTTATTAATTTTTTATGTCATTTTGTAAAAAAAATTAAATTGTTAGAAGAAATCTGCTTGTTTTTAGGAGAAAATTTTTATAAAGCAAATCAATAAGGACATCCTCTAATTTTTACTTGAACCTTTTTGAATTTATTAAAAAGGAAAACTTTTTATTTTTAAAAGAGCCCTTATTAATTCAAATTTTGCTTTAAACGTCTTAACATACGTACATACATACATATGTACATATATACTCGTACATACTAGAAGTATGCATAACAGTTATTGCATCAGCCACGTTTTATGCGTGCAATTACATGTTCAAGAAATTAAAAGGGAGAACTTTTTATTTTTAAAAGAGCTCTTATGTATTTCCTCCGTTCGTCAATTTCACTACGGCTTTGCACAGTTCTACAATTCTCAAACGATTAATGAAGCACTTGGTATAAAGAGTTTATTATGTCCATCTGCACTTATATGAAATGAAATGTTGCCCTTTGTCTGAATAAGTCCTAGGAAAATACTAGTTGACTAATTATGTTTTCCGATGAAAATCAAGATTCTCTTCTTAATAATATTAAACAGAGTTTCTTCTTAATTTTACAGGTTATCTGCTAAATTTATGTGAAAAGGTTTCCATATTTATTCTAGGAGTCATCTTCTAAATTTTATTTAATAGGTTTTCATCTTAGTTTTATAGGTTATCTCTTAAATTTTACTGAAAATGATTTCATCTAAAATCCACTGGTCATCTTCTTAATTATATTGAAAAGGTTTTCATATTAGTTTTACAGATTATCTACTTAGTTTTATTAAAATGAAATATCCAGTAATAATAAGACGGGCATCTTATTGGAGAGAAAGCATAGAGAAATCCGCTAAACTTTGTTCTAATTTATAGGGCATTTTAGGTGGTATTTTGGCTCTGTGTTAAAGCGATTTATGATCCGAAGAGGACATTGCCAAAAATTATATTGCGACAACGCAACAACCAGAACCACATTTAACACTAAACGTGGGTTGATATAACACGAAACAATTTTGAAACATAAATGTCATTTGGAATTTTGGTTTATACACAATTTTTTTGAACATTTTTAGTTTTGGTGTTAGTGAAAAACGCAAATTATTTTTTTTAACAAAAAGGAAATTTTGTGCCGTGCCAATAATGAGAGTTCAGCATCATTGGCAGTGCATGATAATGGGTTTTCCACTTATATTTTCAGTTTGCAGGTGAGTTAAAAGTGGATTGCATTTTTGTTTCTAAAAGTTTTTAATGTTCAATATTTTCTTTTTCCTCTCCATAGTTTGTAATTTTTACCACGAGGAGGCCCTCACATATCGAGCGGTGCCGAAGCAGCTGCTTTATTTATCTGCTGATTATATATTTTATGTTTTATATGTTTCTTTTTCTTATAACAATAAATTGTAAAATCAACAACAATTTCTAGTTAACTTAATAATAAATTGATGGTTAAATTAAAAAGATATTGTTAAATCAACACGACCATTTCGTATTAATTTAACTAGTTTAAAATGTAAAATCAGCAGGAAAACTCAATACTTTTTAGCGTTAATTCTACAGTTATCATCCTGTTAAACTAACACTTGACAGTAGTGTTAAATTTACACGTTTACAGGATGGCATACATTAAGCATCGTGTTGAAAAAAATTAACCACAAAATTTGTTGATTTTTGGTTGATTTCAGATGATTATTTTTCTGGGTGTAACCACAGCAATAGAAATCCAACAGCAACTGATTAATATTTTGAATCAACGGGGCTTTAATCTACAAAAATGGTTTGTCAATCATCAAAACTTACTACAGAATATCGGCATGGATGAAAACGAAGTCGACTTTGGCAATAATGTGAATCAAACCATTAAAACCTTGGGATTAACATGGATGTCCAAGGTTGATCGATTTTGCGTAAAGGTATGTTTGGAAAGTGGCATTATGACAACCAAACGTTCAGTAAGCGCCGACCTAGCTAGGCTCTTCGATCCTTTAGGCATACTTGCACCGGTGGTAGTAATGGCAAAAATTTTTGTTCAAGACCTTTGGAAGCTAAAATTCACATGGGACGAAGCGCTGCCCGACCAATTGCATGAAAAGTGAACGGCATTCAGAATAGATTTGGAAAAGTTGAACAATATGAAGATATCACGCCACGTATTTGAAGAGCACATCCCAGCAAGTGCACAAATTCATATGTTTGTAGATGCATCTGAAAAGGCATATGGTACTGCGATTTATCTCAGATCGGAACTGGACGATGAACACGTAATGGTACGTCCACTGTGTGGAAAATCACGTGTTGCACTTTTGAAGCGGCAAACTCATCCCCGTCTGAAACTGTGTGCAGCAGTATTGGGATCCCAACTAAGTGCAAGAATCAAGACAGACCTCTAACTTGATGTCCTCACTTACTATTGGACAGATTCGCAGATGGTGTTGGCGTGGATCAACTCATCTTCAGGATCTTACCAAATTTTTGTAGCAAATCGAATAGCGGTCATTCACGAACACACCATCCCTGAACAGTGGCGGCACATTGGTTCAAAGAAAAACCCAGCCGATATTATTTCGCGAGGATTGCCGCGGGAAAACTCGAAGCCTGCAATTTGTCGTTCTACGGGCCTAAAATCTTGCTAAGGCAAGAAGCATACTGGCCTCCAAAACATTCCAAGGCGTTCTCACCAATGGACCAGAGTATTAATCTGGAACTGAATAAGGTAACGCCGGTACCGCTTACAACAAATGACATTGACAATGACATAATGGCTCATTCAAAACCCTACAAAGAACTGTAGGTTATATGTTAAGATTTATTAACAAATCGCGGAAAAAATAATCACAATCTGAGATTACACTGAATCTGACAATCGTTCGAACAATACAGCGACTGACATTTGCACAAGAGCTGAAGGATCTTGAAAACTTCAACGAAGTTCACAAAAACAGTTCTTTCCACAGCCTATCACCATTTCTAGACAATGGAATCATTCGCGTTGGGGGACGGCTACATGAATCAACACTCACGTATGATGCCAAACATCCAATGCTACTTCCATACAACAATCCTATTACAGAGCTATTGATACAAGAGTACAAGAGTAACTCAAGCAATAACGTTCATTAACTCAGGTGTTGACTTATGTGGCCCATTTTGTGTGCACTTCAATATAAGAGGGAAAAGGCCACAAAAGGCATATACATATATCCGTATTTTGCTGTTTTGCAACAAAGGCAATACATTTAGAGCTGGTTAGCGACCTTACTACTGATGCTTTCATTGGTGCATTCACAGAGCCAAAAAGTTCACCTACAATCAAAGAGACTGCCACCTAAAAAAGCTATTTGGCCGAGGAGAGGGATAGGGGACAAAATTGAAGAAATTTTTGCTAGAAATTCTTCTGGATTTTAGCTTGAATTTCTTCTTAAATTTATTTAAAAGGATATCGTCTGAAAACGAGGAGATAACTTCTTGTTTATTAATTTTTTATGTCATTTTGTAAAAAAAATTAAATTGTTAGAAGAAATCTGCTTGTTTTTAGGAGAAAATTTTTATAAAGCAAATCAATAAGGACATCCTCTAATTTTTACTTGAACCTTTTTGAATTTATTAAAAAGGAAAACTTTTTATTTTTAAAAGAGCCCTTATTAATTCAAATTTTGCTTTAAACGTCTTAACATACGTACATACATACATATGTACATATATACTCGTACATACTAGAAGTATGCATAACAGTTATTGCATCAGCCACGTTTTATGCGTGCAATTACATGTTCAAGAAATTAAAAGGGAGAACTTTTTATTTTTAAAAGAGCTCTTATGTATTTCCTCCGTTCGTCAATTTCACTACGGCTTTGCACATTTCTACAATTCTCAAACGATTAATGAAGCACTTGGTATAAAGAGTTTATTATGTCCATCTGCACTTATATGAAATGAAATGTTGCCCTTTGTCTGAATAAGTCCTAGGAAAATACTAGTTGACTAATTATGTTTTCCGATGAAAATCAAGATTCTCTTCTTAATAATATTAAACAGAGTTTCTTCTTAATTTTACAGGTTATCTGCTAAATTTATGTGAAAAGGTTTCCATATTTATTCTAGGAGTCATCTTCTAAATTTTATTTAATAGGTTTTCATCTTAGTTTTATAGGTTATCTCTTAAATTTTACTGAAAATGATTTCATCTAAAATCCACTGGTCATCTTCTTAATTATATTGAAAAGGTTTTCATATTAGTTTTACAGATTATCTACTTAGTTTTATTAAAATGAAATATCCAGTAATAATAAGACGGGCATCTTATTGGAGAGAAAGCATAGAGAAATCCGCTAAACTTTGTTCTAATTTATAGGGCATTTTAGGTGGTATTTTGGCTCTGTGTTAAAGCGATTTATGATCCGAAGAGGACATTGCCAAAAATTATATTGCGACAACGCAACAAATTTCTTAGCCGCCAGAAACCAATTATCTGAACTCAACAAATCTATCTATGCAAATTCTTCAAGGGAATCGCGATATCACTGAGCTAGTTTCTAAGAAAAGGCACCTTAGGAGAGACTGGCAAAGGTTGCGATCTCCAACTCTGAAAAACGAGCTAAAAAATGCCCGAAAGAGCTCCAAATACTCCTAGAAGAGAAAAGGGAAACAAAATTTCAAAATAGAATTAAGTTCCTCACGGCCACATCCTGTACAGATTATTCCTTGTGTCGCTCTCTCAAATATCTAAAAGGGCCGGTTCAGCAGGATTTTCCAATACGAGTGCAAAATGGTGAATTTGCTCGCAGTGACCACGAAAAAGGAATAGCTTTTGCAACCCGTCTTTCAAATGTATTTACTCCTAATGAAGGCCAAAATGTTCTCCCAGAAAATACTCCACAATTACCAGCAGTGCCACTTGGATTTAAACTAGACGACTTGAGTAAAACTATATCAAAAGACATAGAGAATAAGAAATAACCAGGTTATGACAGAATAACGGCTGAAATGTTAAAAGCGCTTCCCATAGTAGCTATTAAGCAATTACTATACATTTTCAACACTATCCTCCGATTATGTCACTTTCCTAATCCATGGAAACATTCTGAAATTATTATGATCCCAAAACCAGTAGCTCGATTCACTAACTTTTTTAACAACATTTGTTTTCGTTAAGTTAGCTTAACAACATTTTTAACAACTTTGCTGTTTAGGCTACCAGCCTAAACCCAAGAAAAACATGACCGCCCTAATGTGCAATTATTAGTAACGAGTGGCTGAATTAACGGCCACCGTTAACTACGATAAATTCTCTTTTTCTTTGGCTTCGTTGCATAATATTAACTATACAGCTTGCTATTCTAGCGTCAACCAACTGCAGCGACACCTCGTCAATATCTACATCTAAAACGTAAGTTACACTTATAATTAATTTTAAACCTTGTTATATACTTTATCTACATATGTGAATAAATTCTACGAATTTATAAATACGTATTATAACGTAATTAACAAGAGTCTTTCTATTTCTATTTGCATAATTCTCACCGAATTATTTATGGTCCTTACGCGCCTCCACGAGGAACACGGAATTGGGCACAACTAACTTCCAAGCAAGCGACCTAACAATCATACAGTCCACAAAAAACCAGAAGCCACATCAACAAACTTTAACACAGCGAATTCCAACCACCCAAAAGAAGTTGAAGCAACAGCAACAACACCTGTACATACATACATCCACCATAAGAAGCGTACATCCACATACATCACCATTTAAAAGCACAAAATTTTTGCATTCGGTAAGTGGTTCCATGTACTATTTTCTGCACAAGTGATAGAACGAAAAAATTAAAAAAATTGTGATCAAAAGTGCTAACGAAGTGCGAGTGTTATCAAAAAATTTGTTTTCCTTATTGGATATTTTTCCTTTGTGTGCAAACACAATACAACAACAACACAACACTTCGACGGCTTACGGCCATTTACGGTTTTTTTTCTCATAAAAAAAATTCCACAAGCACTCACAATTAATTTTTTCTTTTTTATTACTAAAATTTGGGTGGCACCATGAAAATATTTGCAAAAAATTAAACATATTTTTTCAAGTTGCACTTTGCGTCCTGTGCTAATAAGCGAATATACTAAATTTGAGTTTATAATAATAACCATATACTTTGCATTTTTGTTGTTTTTTCACATTACATTCCATTTTGAGGTTATACGATAACCAATATATATTGCGTTTTTGTTGTTTTTATATGACACAACACTTTATAGTCCAACTCTAATGCACCGTATGCGAATGCGTGTGCGTATGCGCATCTAAACGTTTTCATGCATGCGGCCCTGACTGCTCCAGTGTGTGCGCATGGTTAGGTCTGTCAATTACACTACATATCTACAATTCCCGACATTGTTATTTTTGAAAATACATATTTTACCAATTCGCGAAAGATTAAATAAAATGTATAATGGATAACGATTTAGAATTGATATTAATTATGATAGGAAGTATTATTGCCGCATATACGGAATACTTTAAAATTATTAAAAAAAAAACGTGCCATTTGTAATTTGTAATTGGAAAGGGAAGTTAGTGTTTTTTTTAATTTGATGAAAACCCGTGAAGTGGATCAATTCCAAATTAATAATAATATAATAATAATAATAATACACTGGCGCTATTATAACTCTGACGAGTTTAATGACCGAGCTTCTCTCCCAATTCGAGAAGTGCTCCTTTTGTTTTTACTAATTGGGTGGACCTACAGTTTTGTGCCGGCTCCGAACGGCGAATGCATTTTTTGTGAGAAGCTTTTTCGAGGCAGATATATACCTCGGGTAAGCCGCTCACTGCCGAAAGGTAACCGCTATTTCTAAAAACCCAATAATTGGGTTTTAATTAATTAGAAAAAATTTTTTTTGGAGTTTGTCCGGACGGGGGTTAGAAACCGAGACCGCTGGTATAGCAGGCGAGTACTCTACCCATTGCACCACAGCGGCCTTAAAATATCAGACTTTGAAAATTTTGGTTTATACAAATATATGCACAACCTCTGAAATCTGAAAACTCCCTATTCAAAAGGAAACTCATTTCACTTAATTATTTTTTTACAGTTGAACTTATTTAAGTTTCAATTGTGTATTTGCACACTGGTAACTACATATGTATATGTAATTTAAATTCATGTACTATGTACATGGGTATGCAAATAGTAATTAACATATAATTAATAATTATTAATCATTTCTAAATATATTTAAAACCCCATTTAATTAACTTTTCTGCAGGCAAACAAACTTTCACTACTTCATTTTAAATCAATTTAACGAAATTTTTACCAGAAAATATGTATACCGATGTAGCAACCAACTTAATATTGGTTGCGAAACGCATAGAAAACGCATAGAAGTAGAAAATTTTCAACTTAGCTGCATTCGAATGCGTGTTCGAAATCATCTTCGAATTTTCTATGCGTGTGGTGCATTTACATCCGTGCCACTGGAGTTTGCCTCATTTAAACACAGGTATGCAACACGGCTGTCAGTGACACGCACACGCATACGCATCTGCATACGGTTCATTAGAGTTGCACTATTAAGGTTATACACGCGCACATACATATATACAAATATTATAATTTGTACGTTTATACATACATATATATATTTTGAATTAAACCACGTATATACCCCTCAAAAAATCTACAAATAAGGATATAGTTAGAAATTAATACAAAAATTTTTTCGCAATATTTTTTTGGAACTCGACGAGTTTGGTGTGGCAATCGATTCAGGTTTATATACCACTTTATACAAGTAAATCTCTAAGAGATTTTGCCGGTTCAGTTCATATAATTTTTAGCTCATTAAATCTAATCCTTAGATTTCTATCTGGGTCCAAATAGGACAAAAATTTATATCTGAACAAGTTAGTGCTGTAGGTAAATCAAGATTTTCAGAGGAATAAAAAAGATGGAGAGTTTTCTTAGAAACGCCGATAATTTGATAGAATTCAACGAATTCTTTAACTCGATCCCTGAGGGAGAGCACAATAAGCATAGCTTTATACCTCATCAAGAGGCCTTATACCTCATTCGAGGCAGATATATACTCGGAGGGTAAGCCGCTCACTGCCGAAAGGTAACCGCCATTTCTAAAAACCCAATAATTGGGTTTTAATTAATTAGAAAAATTTTTTTTTGGAGTTTGTCCGGACGGGGGTTAGAAACCGAGACCGCTGGTATAGCAGGCGAGTACTCTACCCATTGCACCACAGCGGCCTTAAAATATCAGACTTTGAAAATTTTGGTTTATACAAATATATGCACAACCTCTGAAATCTGAAAACTCCCTATTCAAAAGGAAACTCATTTCACTTAATTATTTTTTTACAGTTGAACTTATTTAAGTTTCAATTGTGTATTTGCACACTGGTAACTACATATGTATATGTAATTTAAATTCATGTACTATGTACATGGGTATGCAAATAGTAATTAACATATAATTAATAATTATTAATCATTTCTAAATATATTTAAAACCCCATTTAATTAACTTTTCTGCAGGCAAACAAACTTTCACTACTTCATTTTAAATCAATTTAACGAAATTTTTACCAGAAAATATGTATACCGATGTAGCAACCAACTTAATATTGGTTGCGAAACGCATAGAAAACGCATAGAAGTAGAAAATTTTCAACTTGTTGAATGCGTGTTCGAAATCATCTTCGAATTTTCTATGCGTGTGGTGCATTTACATCCGTGCCACTGGAGTTTGCCTCATTTAAACACAGGTATGCAACACGGCTGTCAGTGACACGCACACGCATACGCATCTGCATACGGTTCATTAGAGTTGCACTATTAAGGTTATACACGCGCGCATATATATATACAAATATTATAATTTGTACGTTTATACATACATATATATATTTTGAATTAAACCACGTATATACCCCTCAAAAAATCTACAAATAAGGATATAGTTAGAAATTAATACAAAAATTTTTTCGCAATATTTTTTTGGAACTCGACGAGTTTGGTGTGGCAATCGATTCAGGTTTATATACCACTTTTTTGTTGTAGGCAGTTCGCAATGAACATTGTTGTTGGTATTTATTTTATGAATATACCAAACAACGTTAACAATTTTACTTGAAAGAGTTTTTAGTGCTTAGCACGAAATTTTTATTTTTAATTCAATTTTTAATTGTTGGGGTAAGTGGAAAAAAATTCAACAACTATTTACAGCGAAGGTTGAGTGTATAGCTATTTCACGAAAAACCATTTTCGATCATCAGCACTCTTTTCGGAAGTGGATGCACCGGGGATTGAACCCGAGTCCATTCCAACTTCAGCCGCAATGACCCAACGGATAAACACACTCGGCCATTGAGACTCTGTGCAAGCTGTTGGATTTTCCCCACTTTTGCCTTTTTCATTTTCAACATTAACGTTAGTGTGTATATGCTTTTTGCATATATTCTCCACAAACGTGCTGAATTTTTGTTGTAGGCAGTTCGCAATGAACATTGTTGTTGGTATTTATTTTATGAATATACCAAACAACGTTAACAATTTTACTTGAAAGAGTTTTTAGTGCTTAGCACGAAATTTTTATTTTTAATTCAATTTTTAATTGTTGGGGTAAGTGGAAAAAAATTCAACAACTATTTACAGCGAAGGTTGAGTGTATAGCTATTTCACGAAAAACCATTTTCGATCATCAGCACTCTTTTCGGAAGTGGATGCACCGGGGATTGAACCCGAGTCCATTCCAACTTCAGCCGCAATGACCCAACGGATAAACACACTCGGCCATTGAGACTCTGTGCAAGCTGTTGGATTTTCCCCACTTTTGCCTTTTTCATTTTCAACATTAACGTTAGTGTGTATATGCTTTTTGCATATATTCTCCACAAACGTGCTGAATTTTTGTTGTAGGCAGTTCGCAATGAACATTGTTGTTGGTATTTATTTTATGAATATACCAAACAACGTTAACAATTTTACTTGAAAGAGTTTTTAGTGGTTAGCACGAAATTTTTATTTTTAATTCAATTTTTAATTGTTGGGGTAAGTGGAAAAAAATTCAACAACTATTTACAGCGAAGGTTGAGTGTATAGCTATTTCACGAAAAACCATTTTCGATCATCAGCACTCTTTTCGGAAGTGGATGCACCGGGGATTGAACCCGAGTCCATTCCAACTTCAGCCGCAATGACCCAACGGATAAACACACTCGGCCATTGAGACTCTGTGCAAGCTGTTGGATTTTCCCCACTTTTGCCTTTTTCATTTTCAACATTAACGTTAGTGTGTATATGCTTTTTGCATATATTCTCCACAAACGTGCTGAATTTTTGTTGTAGGCAGTTCGCAATGAACATTGTTGTTGGTATTTATTTTATGAATATACCAAACAACGTTAACAATTTTACTTGAAAGAGTTTTTAGTGCTTAGCACGAAATTTTTATTTTTAATTCAATTTTTAATTGTTGGGGTAAGTGGAAAAAAATTCAACAACTATTTACAGCGAAGGTTGAGTGTATAGCTATTTCACGAAAAACCATTTTCGATCGTCAGCACTCTTTTCGGAAGTGGATGCACCGGGGATTGAACCCGAGTCCATTCCAACTTCAGCCGCAATGACCCAACGGATAAACACACTCGGCCATTGAGACTCTGTGCAAGCTGTTGGATCTTCCCCACTTTTGCCCTTTTCATTTTCAACATTAACGTTAGTGTGTATATGCTTTTTGCATATATTCTCCACAATAAAAATTTCGTGCTAAGCACTAAAAACTCTTTCAAGTAAAATTGTTAACGTTGTTTGGTATATTCATAAAATAAATACCATTGCGAACTGCCTACAACAAAAATTCAGCACGTTTGTGGAGAATATATGCAAAAAGCATATACACACTAACGTTAATGTTGAAAATGAAAAAGGCAAAAGTGGGGAAAATCCAACAGCTTGCACATAGTTTCAATGGCCCAGTGTGTTTATCCGTTGGGTCATTGCGGCTGAAGTTGGAATGGACTCGGGTTCAATCCCCGGTGCATCCACTTCCGAAAAGAGTGCTGATGATCGAAAATGGTTTTTCGTGAAATAGCTATACACTCAACCTTCGCTGTAAATAGTTGTTGAATTTTTTCCACTTACCCCAACAATTAAAAATTGAATTAAAAATAAAAATTTCGTGCTAAGCACTAAAAACTCTTTCAAGTAAAATTGTTAACGTTGTTTGGTATATTCATAAAATAAATACCAACAACAATGTTCATTGCGAACTGCCTACAACAAAAATTCAGCACGTTTGTGGAGAATATATGCAAAAAGCATATACACACTAACGTTAATGTTGAAAATGAAAAAGGCAAAAGTGGGGAAAATCCAACAGCTTGCACAGAGTCTCAATGGCCGAGTGTGTTTATCCGTTGGGTCATTGCGGCTGAAGTTGGAATGGACTCGAGTTCAATCCCCGGTGCATCCACTTCCGAAAAGAGTGCTGATGATCGAAAATGGTTTTTCGTGAAATAGCTATACACTCAACCTTCGCTGTAAATAGTTGTTGAATTTTTTTCCACTTACCCCAACAATTATAAACCATATTTCAGAAACCGTAGCAGATATATCGATGAAATTTACTTACTTAGGAAAATGTTTGGACGAAAAATTGCCAAAATCGGTTGACGACCACGCCCAAATTTATATGTGAGAACTATTAAGGGGCCAAATAAAAACATTTTAAGCGATCTTTGTCAAATATAAAGATATGTCATTGAAATTTTGTGTCATGAGTCCAACAATAGACATAAAACAAAAAGTAGAAAAATTTTGGAAAATGGACATGGCACCGCCTCTTTTCAGACAAAGGAATCTACGAGATTTCGGAACCCATAACTCTACAAATAATTGAGATGTTATGATGAAAATCAGTTTGTAGACTTTAATAACTTGTGGTAATACATGCTCAAAAATTTAGCGAAATCGGTTTATGACCACGCCTACTTTTTAACAAAGACATTTCTGGAAAATCCTTTGGGAATTTGTATCGTGACATCTTTATAATTAGAAGTCATAAAGGGTTGCAAATTTGCACTAACAGTAATATTTATATGATTAGTTGAATGATTGATAAAAATTTTGAAAATGGGCGTGGCTGCGCCCACTTTATGCGGCACTCGATTCATATAAAATACACCGTGTTTCCATCAAACGCATACAAACAATGAAAGCATACAGCTGAGTATCTAATGTTCGATTCCAGTCGAACTTAGGCTTCCTTACTTGTTAGTTTTAGTTTAAATACAGATAAAATGCAATGAATTGAGATTTAAAAGGTGCATTTGTTTAATGTGTGCATACGTAGGTCCACTCCCCAACCATAAATTTAAGTAAAAATTATCTGGACGAGTTTTAAGTATTTTTTTGAATTTTCCGTTGGATATTGAAACCCCCCCCCCAAAAGTTTTTTCTGTGTGCGCCACTGCCAGTCAGGCACATCAAATCCGGACAAATATTCTACTGATAGCATACAAAAGGCGACTACAGAAAATACACAACACCAAAGCCAACATATGGTTTAATAAACAATGTTTAATGAGCAAACTCATTCCAAAATACGCGCAAATAGGACACAAAATGAAAAACGAGGATAAACGCAAAATTATAAGGAAAGCGGAGAACAGCTTCATTATATGCGAGATCAGGAACCAACACGCAAAGAAGGAGCGCATGAATCAGGAATTACTACGCATCCATCTGGAGCTGATGGGAATCATTCCAGTCAGTTCCCTTCTGGAAACGTTAGATGCAATTGTCGCACTAGTTTGTGCGACCAAACTTTAATTTTTTTTTTTTTTTTACAATAACTTTTCGGTTCGAGTTTAAAAAAGACTTGTTGCGCGACTAGGTTTCAAAATAATAATGACAAATTTATTTCATTGCTGTCAATGTAGTATATATAGAGATGAGTATGTATATAAATTAGCAAGTGCACCGCGCAAGGTTGCACTGGTTATAAAATACACCAATTAATTATAAGTTGAGAAATTTCAGTTGCGGAGGCAAAGTGAGTTGACTCACAAAAAGAGAGTTCTTATGAATTACATAGTAATGATAAAGTGAAATAAATGATTTGTTTATGCATATACATACTGCATACCTATGTATGAGCGCAACATTATGAAATTATGATAATTGAAATATATGTACGATACATAAAAAATGAGTGAATGGATTAATATGATTAAATGCAGAGATGTTCTCCAACATTCCGGCCCCTTTGAACGACCTGCGGTCTTCAAGACGTTCTTGTTGGAAGCTGCGCTAATTTGTGTATGGCTCGACGATACACCCCGGACTTCGTCTTTACATCCGCCACTCGTACTTTACCGTCGGCCCCGGGTTTGATGTTGGTTACCCTTCCTACCAACCATTTTTGGGGCGGCAGATTGTCGTCGTGGACCAAAACGAGAGCTCCGATTTCCAAATTGGGATGCGGCTTGTTCCATCGCGTTCGCGCCTGTAGGCCCAGGATATAATCCCGTTGGAAGGCGGACCAAAACCGTGCCTTCAGGTACGAGAGCCGCTGCCAACGATCTAAGCAGCACAGCTTCTCGGTCGACTGGTGGACCTCGGGCATGGCGGCGAGCGAGTCTCCGATTAGCATGTGTGCTGGGGTTATTGCTTCGCCGTCGTTGGGGTCGTCGGATGCGCCTGCGATCGGGCGAGAATTGAGAATGGCTTCCACCTCGATTAAAACGGTGCCCAACTCCTCGAATGTCAACGCGGTGTCGCCGATGACGCGCATTAACAGAAACTTGGCGCTCTTCACGGCGGCTTCCCATAGTCCGCCGAAGTGGGGTGAGCGTGGGGGTATGAAAACGAAGTGCATTCCCTTCTCTGCCGCGAACGCGTGGATTTCTTCTCGTTTGGCGTCGTCGTGAATAAGTTTGGACAGCTCTTTGAGGCGTGCGCTGGCGCCAACGAAATTGGTTGCGTTGTCGCAATATAGCTTCGCCGGAACTCCGCGACGTCCGATGAACCTTTTAAGGACAGATAAAAATGCGTTAGTTGATAAATCAGATACAGGCTCTATATGTACAGCTTTGGAGTTAAAACAAACAAAAATAGCTATGTAAGATTTATAAGGTTGTCGCCCTCTTATTTTGTGGGTGGTATGAACAGGCCCACAGAAATCGACGCCGCAAATTAAAAAGGGCCTAACTGAGCGTAATCGGTCTGATGGCAAATCTCCCATGATTTGAGTCATCAATTTAGGCTTGTATTTGAAACAGCGAATGCATTCATGAATAACCTTTCTAGCGACATCTCTAATATTTATAACCCATAATTTTTGTCGAGTTAAACCGATTAAAATCTTTGGGCCTGCATGGCAATTGGATTTATGCAAATGTTCGATATATTTGTGTACAAAATTTGAAGATTTTGGCAACAACAAGGGAAATTTTACGTCTTCTGGAAATTCGGAGTTTTTGAGACGGCCTCCAACGCGGAGCAAGGATAAACTTCGGTTTTCTTCTTTATGATCTTGGATGAACGGGTTAAGCTTTTGGATATTTGGTTTTGGATATTCGCCCTTTTTTAAGTTCTCGATCACTTCTGCAAGTTCTGACCTCTGAACCATTTCCACACATTTTAAGAAAGCCCAATTATACTCCTTTGCATTGATGTTAATGTTCTTCGTATCTGTAAACGGCTTTATGAATTTATATATGTACGCTACGATTCGTATGATTTTGTTGAAAGATGAAAACGAATTAATAATCTTCAAAATTATATTATCTTTAATGTCAACACTGAGCACTGTTTTCACCTGTTTCAGCTCCAATTGTGCGTTACATTCTGTGAGCTCAAATTTCTTGTTTACTGGCCAACTTGCCTGATCTGCCACTAGAAAATTTGGACCTTTAAGCCATAATGGTTGTATTAATTGATCGACATTGCATCCACGTGAAGCCAGGTCCGCAGGATTTTGTTTAGTAGGCACATGTCTCCATACAACGTTGGTTGTGTTTTCTTGGATCTCAGATACCCTATTTGCTACGAATGTTGATAAAGCTGATGGGTGTTTTTTCATCCAATATAGAACTATCTCTGAGTCAGACCAAAAATTAATATTTTCAATTACTACATTTTTAAGTAGTGGCTCGATTATTTTATAGAGTCTTGTGAGCAACAATGCGACACAAAGTTCAAGCCGTGGCAGACTTTTGGTTTTTAAAGGCGCTACTTTAGATTTTGCAGTTAATAGTCGCGATGTAACAACATTGCCATGTGAGCTTCGTATATATATACAACAACCATATGCCCGCTGCGAAGCGTCACAGAAGCCGTGAACTTGTATATTTTCATTGGGCGACATATTAACAAACCGTGGTACCTCTACTTTATTAACTTCAGCCAAATCTTCCGCTAATTTTTGCCACGATGTCTCAATGCTTTGGGGAATTGATTCATCCCATGCCAACTTTAATAGCCATAGTTCTTGTAATAGGATTTTGACTTTGATAATTATTGGGCAAAGCAATCCCAATGGGTCAAATATCCGTGATGATACGGAAAGTATGTTCCTTTTTGTGGCTTTTGCTGTAAGCGAGGATCGGTCGATTTTAAACTTTATTAAATCTTCTTTCGGAGACCAAGTGACTCCGAGTGCCTTAATTGTGGATGATGGTGTATCATCTATTTCTAGTGACTTTTCACCATCGTCATTTCTAAACAAATTTGGATGATTGGAGTGCCATTTCGCAAGGCTAAAACCCCCGGCCTTTAAAATCGTAACGACCTCATTTTGAATTTGTTGCAGTTCCTCTACGTTGTCAGCGCCAGATAGCATATCGTCCACATAAAACTCATCTCGGATTACCTTACAACCGAGTGGATATTGGTCTGAATACATGTCGCTCAACTGCTTTAAACATCGTATGGCTAAAAATGGAGCAGGAGCTGTACCATATGTGACAGTGTTTAGGCAAAACTTTTGAATTGGTTCCAATGGGCTTTCTCTAAACAGAATTAGTTGAAATTTTCTGTCATCGTCAGTAATGGATACTTGACGGTACATTTTTGTAATGTCAGCGGTAATGGCATATTTTCGACAACGAAAGCGAACCAGAGCGATAAATATTTCTGGTTGAATCGTAGGGCCAACCATTAGAGTGTCGTTTAGTGAGACTCTTGTGGAACTTTTGCACGAAGCATCAAAAACTACTCTTAATTTGGTAGTTGTGGAATCAGGTCTTAAAACGCATTGATGCGGAATAAAATAATGTGGCGCATTCAAATCGATATTTTCTACTCGAGACATATGGCCCAATTTTTCGTATTCATTCATAAATTCTTTATACATGTTATAAATTTCGGGTGATTTTTCTAGCCTTCTTTCTAATGATAAAAATCTTTTTTGGGCAATTTCGTATGTGGACCCGAGTGTCGATGGATCTTTTTTGAATGGTAATTTAACCTCGAATCGTCCACTTGGCAGTATTTTCAAATTTTCTTTAAAATGATTTTCGCAATCTATATGCTCGGGGGTTAATTTTTGTTCGCAACCTCCGACCTCCTCTATTTCCCAAAATTTTTTAAGCGTTTCATTTATTTCATTATCTTTTTCAACAACGTCTTCAATAGTGGCAAGCGTCAGGTCGCAAACAGCCTTTTTCATTTGAGGGTTAACTTTACATTTGCCTGAAACGATCCAACCTAACTGAGTCTTTTGCAGCGTTAATAACTCAGTGTTAAGCTTGATTTGACCGACTGATAACAAGCTGAAGAAAATTTCGGCCCCAATTAAAAGATCCACCTTTTGACGTTTAAAGAAAAAGGGATCCGCTAATTCTATATTTGACGGAATTTTCCAATCTGTTGTTGCAATATTGCCTTCGGGTTGATACCCAGAAATTGACTTAATAACCCAAAAATCAACATTTGCTTCATATTCATTTATACGCGATTTAATCGAAGTTGACACTTTGCCTTTAATATTAGCTTCAATTTGCCCAACGCCTGATATTTGCAATTCTTTACGCTCTTTTTTCAGTCTCAATATTTTTGCCATTTCTTCGCTTATTAAGCTAACTTGCGACCCCGAATCTAATAACGCTCTAGCTACTATGTATTCACCGCTTTGACTTTGAATTTGGACCACTGCAGTTGCTAATATGACTACATCTTCTGTGGTCGAACCATGACTGACTGCAGTAGGTACCTGATGGGTTATTGATGCAGTATTCGACGCCGCCTGAGAAGCGTTAGGTGTATCGCGATTTACGGCAAGAGAAGGAGAAACCACCTGGTATTTATGTAATAGTGAATTATGAGGGCGTTGGCATACCCGACATCGAACGGCTCGACAAGTGGAAACGCTATGACCTGTTTTTAAACAATTAATGCAAAGCGCATTTTTCTTTGTAAAATTAAATCGATCTGTCACAGTCAAATTAGCAAATGATCCACAATTTGTAATCAAATGACCCTTTACTTTGCAATATGAGCATTTATTAACCTTTGCTTCGGTAATGCTAAACGAGGATTTTTCAGAGCGTTTATCTGATGCTTTAGTTTCTTTGACCGAGGGTTTTTGGTTTTTGTAATCATTTACTTCTAACGACTGACAACGCCTTATAAGAACCTTTGCGCAGTCGTTCCATGTTGGCAGCTTAGAATAATCGAGTTGATCATTCCATTTTGCTCGTGTGATTCCATCAACTTTCGACATGGCTAGGTGAATAAATAGCGCATTCGTTATATCTTTGTCACTGCCCAATGAGTGAAGTGAATCATATGTAGCTGAAATCGTATCAACAGCATTGCGGAGGAGGGACGCATTTGGTTGAGAAAATTTTGGTATGCTAAATATTTGCTCTACACTGTCAAAAAATATCAGACATTTTTTGTCATATCTTTCTGCTAGCCGCTCTAATGCCTTTGAATAATTTTCAGCAGTAACTTGAAACGCCTTTACTGTATGCAAGGCTTCACCTGATAAACAACTTAACAAATGGTTAAATTTTTCAATACTTGAGAGAGAAGCCTCATCATGAACTAAATTTGTAAAGGTTCCAATGAAATTTTTATAGTCCGCATATTTTCCGCTAAAATTGGGCAACTTTAAATTAGGTAAACGAGTTACAGGGGCAATTGTGGCATTCACTGTGGTTTCCAGCATTGAACTATCACGCCGTCTATTGCCTAACAACGAAAGTAATTTGGATTTTGCCGAAATACATAATTCTTCAAGTTCAGCCCGCTTGTCGTCTTCAGAATCAATTTTCTCAATTTCGGATTGATATGCCATAACTTGTTTTATGTATGAATTCAAAATATCTAGCCTGCATTCAAGATCTATTGGGTTCCATACCGTTGTGGAATCATCGAGTATATTCTTAATACGGGTTATATTTTTACGAGAGGTTGCACGCTGTTGTTTCAACGCTGCAAGTGATTTTGCTAATGATTCAGCTTCTGTACTAGCACCAGGAGCCATTTTGAGTATTAAGTATAGTGAATAAATTAAATGAAGTAATTAACAACAACCAAATGAAATGGTATCCAGTATACCTTTTCTCCAAATAATTACCGAATCGTATGAAATTACGCTTTGGTTTAAATTAGCTTCGATTTATTCACTAACAAATCTACAAATTTCCAATAAATCTTTATACGAATTTAATTTTGTCAATCCTTTTAAGCCTTGTTTGGTTTCCAATAAACCGACTATATGCTCAAATGCCACTAATTGAATGCCAATATCCCACAAGCCAACGAAAAATATCAAGTTAAAGATTTTATATTTGTAAAACATTGGGCATCCTAATGTTACCTTTTTATATACCTACATATGTATACGTATATGTATATCTATTTACTTGAATCGTATGATTCTATGCAACGGACTTTCTGATCAACTATTTTCAACCGTATGTATTTACTTATGTGCAGGTCTTTATTTCTCTGTACATATGTATGTATGTTTGTTCGCTCAGCGCCTTGCTTATATATGTACCTATGTATGTACGTATTTCCTCTTGAAGGGCAAACTAAAAACTTCTATTTTAATTTGCTTTGCGTACAAACATACATATTTATGTGCATGCCAAGGAGTTTCGTAAAGTTCCAATTATTATGTATGGACATGTATGTATATACATATATGTGAATGTACGTATGTAATGTGCATATATTTGCCGGCTTTTTCTATATGTATCTATGTGCCAAAGGTACCGGTTTTATATATTGCTCAGACCCGTTAAGTCTCTCACTTGCGATTACTTCTCTGAGCAATTAGGCGTTATGTACTTGGGGTGGCGTTATGTATTAAGATACCGTTGTCTATATACTGAAATACCGCTATTTTCGCCAATCGAAATTTCTGGAAATTTCTTTTTCCTTGCTTTAATGCACCGACCTTGAAATCTTTTAAGCACTTATATAACGTCTAACTAATGCCCATTCTCTCCATTGAACTTCTTTCAGTTTCAATTTCTATTTTAACTTATGCCGTTTTCTTTTCTCGAAAAAATGTTGCCCTTTTTGATTTTCTTAGCTATTTTGTAAGCTTGTCTGTTAATTTTACTGAATATTGACCTCTAACTAAGCAAGAGGGCACCATCATCTAAAAATTTAGCCATTTTATAGAAAGCTAGGTAAAGCAATTCGATAATTGGGATATAGAAGGGCAGCATTTTTTTGCAGAAAAGAAAACGCCATTAAATTTGGCACAGCTTTCGTATGTATGTATATATATATGCACGTATCGAAATGTACACTAAATTTTCCAGAACATACCTCTGCGGCTCCTAAGCACATTACCGTCACTAGTGGCACCAACAATTAACAACTGGACAAATTTACTCCTGGTCTTGAGCAGCAACGAGCAGCGAACCACCAGCAATTTACCACCAGCAATACCCAATTCTCAGCAGCTACGACAATTTACCACCAGCAATCAACCAGCAGCGCAACCACCAACAATTTACCACCAGCAGTCCTAATCTTGAGCAGCAACCACCAACAATTTACCACCAGCAGTCCGAATCTTGAGCAGCAACCACCAATGTTGAGCAGCAACCACCAATGTTGAGCAGCAACCACCAATGTTGAGCAGCAACCACCACCAATTGACCACCAGCAATATAAATTCGTTTGGCAGACGTTTTATTTTAAACACCCGCGGCCACTCGCGAACAATTTTAAGTTCTTTTTTTTTCGCGAATTGTTATTTCGTACAACTACTATAGGACCAATCGTCCTGTCACGGTCGCCAAAATGTCGCACTAGTTTGTGCGACCAAACTTTAATTTTTTTTTTTTTTTTTTTACAATAACTTTTCGGTTCGAGTTTAAAAAAGACTTGTTGCGCGAGTAGGTTTCAAAATAATAATGACAAATTTATTTCATTGCTGTCAATGTAGTATATATAAAGATGAGTATGTATATAAATTAGCAAGTGCACCGCGCAAGGTTGCACTGGTTATAAAATACACCAATTAATTATAAGTTGAGAAATTTCAGTTGCGGAGGCAAAGTGAGTTGACTCACAAAAAGAGAGTTCTTATGAATTACATAGTAATGATAAAGTGAAATAAATGATTTGTTTATGCATATACATACTGCATACCTATGTATGAGCGCAACATTATGAAATTATGATAATTGAAATATATGTACGATACATAAAAAATGAGTGAATGGATTAATATGATTAAATGCAGAGATGTTCTCCAACAGCAATAAAGGAAGAGATCAAAGGAGCCATGGAAAACAAGTATAAAAAACTCAACAAAAAACTGGACGACCTTGACACAAAACAAAAGAACAACAAAAAAGGCCCACAGCAGGAAAAAACATCTTTCCATCCAAGATTTGTTAACTTAACAAATCTTCCAATCAACGCCAAGGAAACACAGCTACTACAAAAAGGTTTGAAATACAACATCGAAAGCTACGATAGGAAAAAAGACGTGGAGAACACCATTGCGGACACGAAGGTGGCCATATCACTAATACCAAACGAGGAACAGGAGCACGCAAGGCATTTATGCAGACGCATAATCGAAAAGAGCATAAAAGCTGATGGAAAGAAAATGGTAGCAAATGAATATAAAACGGTAAAAGAATTGAGGAAAAAACTAAGAGAGAATAAAATAATAGCAACAAAAGCAGACAAAGGAAATACAACGGTGCTAATGGACGAAGAGGAATACACCACAAAAACAGGCCAACTCATCAAAGAAATGGGCTGCCGAGTGATGAGGAAGGACCCAACGGAGGAATACCAAATGGCAATAAAGCGTGCAATAAAACAGGCAAAAAATATAGTATACAACAAGATAGCCTACACTCTCACGGCAATGAATCCATCGGCCTCGTCACTGATCGCACTACCTAAAATCCACAAAGCAGGAACACCTATGCGACCAATAGTAAACCATAAATCGGCACCAGGATATAGACTATCAAAACATCTAAATAAGCTACTAACCGAGACACTGGACCTGTCCAATAAATACACAATCAAAAACACGACGGAACTAGTCGAAAAACTGAACAACCTGAACGTACCTAAGAACTCGAAACTGGTATCGTTTGACGTGAAGGACCTATACCCTTCGATACCACTGACAGAAACACTAAAAACTCTAACTAAAATATTGACAGAAAAAACGAACAGAGACATTGCAACAGAGATCGTAAACACACTGAAAGTAACCCTGGACCAGAATTATTTCAAATTTGACAATAAAATATACAGACAAACTCACGGACTGGGAATGGGTAACCCCACATCAGCCATTCTTATGGAAGTATTTATGCAACATTTGGAGGAAAGTTACATGGAAGAACTGGCGAAAAATCTGGGGGTAAATTTTTATGCCAGGTATGTAGACGACATCATCTGCCTCATTTCAGAAAATAAAGAAGAAGAAATTTTGGAATACCTCAACGGCCAACACAAAAATATAAAATTCACCAAGGACGCAGAGAAAAATGGAAAAATCAACTACTTAGACCTCACAATTAAAATAAACAAAGAGACTAACAAATTTACTTACGAAATATACAGAAAACCCACAGCAACGGATGCAGTAATACACAATAAATCTAGCCATCCTCAACAACACAAGAATGCCGCTTTCAGACATTTATTAACACGACTTGAACGGACCCCGTTAGAAAAGGAAGCTTACAACAAGGAACTCAGCACAATATATACAATCGCGGAGAACAACGGATATCAAAAAAGTTTGGTGAAGAAAATACAGAAAAACATAACTTCAAGGAAATCGGAAAACAAAGAAAAGGTAGAGAAGAAATGGGCAGTCTTATCATATACCGGAGCAACATCTTACAAGTTAGCTAAAGTTTTCCAAAAATATAACATTAATGCAGCATTTAAAACGAGGAACAGCATGGAAAAACTTCTACGAAACAACATTAACAAGGAAGACCCCTTTGACAAACAAGGCGTATACAAATTGACTTGCGAATGTCAAAATAGTTATATAGGACAAACAGGACGCCAAATCAAGACGAGATATCGAGAACACGTAAGAGATTACAATAAGAAAATAAGGAAATCATCAACAACAGTGGAATCAAATTTCGCCAACCACATGGCAGAAAACAAGTGTACACCCATGAAAATAGGAAAAACAGCTAAAATTCTCCACATACAACACAAGGGAAAACGACTTAACGTATTAGAAAATATGGAGATATACAAACAAAAGAAATTCGTAGGTAAAATAATAAATGAACAAATAAACACCGCATCAGACACATTATTTGAACCGCTTAAGCTATTATACCGAAAAGAGGACAGAAAACCTAAAACCGACATAAACAAAACAACACACAAGACAATAACGGACTTTTACCTGCCTGTTTAATGAGGATACAAAAATAGATTTACATACCTATACGCACAGACTCGCACGCACACACGCATGCACGTCGCCCGAACGCACGAATGCACGAACACACGAACACGAAGTACGTGACCAAACGATGGATGTTAGTTACTATAAGTACTATCGAACTTACACAAAATAACTCAGAACGAAAAAAGACACTGAAGATGGCGCATATTAGCCGAAACCTGTTTGTCTCCAAACCAAACTTGACAAGGAATGACGGAGGATCGTTCCACAATACATCATATTCCTACCCTGTCGGAAAAACAAACAACCAAAAAGTATATATTTCATGGCCATCCTTCCGGGATATGTTTACGGCTATTTATATATTAAACAAACGCCTTACGTCTGTGGAAAAATTATACTACTTAAATCAAAAGACCACGGGCGATGCTAGGGAAATAGTTCAACGGTGTCCAGTGACCAATGAAGGTTTTGCCACAGCGTGGAATAACCTGTGTGACAGATACGAAAACAAACGTATCTTGGTTAAAAGTCAATTAAAAATATTGTTCAATCTGAAGTCAGTGGAGACGGAATGTGGCACCGCCATTAAAAATATACAAAGAGAGATAAATAATTGCATCTCCTCGCTACAAACTTACAATATTGACATTACAAACTGGGATGCAATTCTAACATATCTCTGTTCCTCGAAACTCCCTGAAGGTGCTCTATGTCTTTGGGAACAAACAATTCAAGACAAAACGGAGTTACCGAAGTGGTCTGACATGGACAAATTTTTATCTCATCGTTTCCAAACACTAGAAACAGTTTTGGATATTAAAGAGAAAGAACCAAATAAGGCTTCAAACCCCCAGGTCGAACCTACCAAGCTGGACACTTCTGTCAAACGTGGAGCTTACCAAACCAGCGTACCAAAAAACGCATGCAAGATGTGCAGGAGTAGAGAGCATATTTTCCGAAATTGCTCAAAATTTCAAAATTTGTCGACTAAAGACCGAATTTCATTTGTTAAATATAATAATTGTTGTTTAAATTGCCTTTCGGTTCAACACACAGTGTCGAGATGCACCAGTGCATATAATCGCAGCTCATGCCACTCTCGTCATCATACTATGCTCCACCTCCAAACCAGTGAAACGATAAACCTTCGACCTCTCAACAAGCACAAGAAAAGGAAAATTCAAATGTTTCTTCGCTCCATGCGAATACAAGCAAAGGGGTATTGCTAGGTACAGCGAGGGTTCATATCCATCATATTGGAAATAACTTTTCGGCTAGAGCGTTAATAGATTCTGGGTGTGAATGCTCCTTTATGACAGAAAGACTAAGACACAGAATCAACATGCCAACCAAAAGTGCCCATGTTCAAGTTTCGGGCATAAGTAACACATATTCAGCGCAAGTCAAAAAATCTTGTGATATGCAACTACGATCTCCTATAGATCCAACAGTGAATATCAATACCAGCGTTCTTATCCTGCCACAACTAACTGGAGACCTTCGGACTTGCCAAGTAAGCGCAATGACTTGGCAAGCTTTCCCTAACTTGATCCTGGCAGATAAAAGGTTCTTCTGTAATGAACCAGTCGATATAATTCTCGGTGGGGACATTTATGCGAGAATTATACTAAACGGACTTCAAAAGAATTCAGAAAATACCCTTTTAGCGCAAGAAACCGTATTCGGTTGGATTCTCACCGGTCACGCCGAGAAGCAGAATTCAACCAATAGCAATAGGGTGTCATTCTTTAATCAAATCATCCGCCAACGGCGTAAACCAGGGACTGAATATACAAAAAATCTTCATCAAACTAGATGGAAAACAAACAAAACTTCCCAGCCGAAAACTGGTATCGGTTTAAAACAAGCAAATTTTCAAATAAAAAATCCAGCGAATAGAGTGTCCACGAAACCAACTAATCATTACGATAATAAAGTCCTGCAGTTAAATAAAACAGTTCGGCAAAAATCAACAGAAAACCACTACACTCGTACAAATAGGGAAAATCATACCATCATGTACCTGGCGTACAAGGCGTACAAAAACAAATGAGTAAATCAAAACATCCTCATTCTCAAAAAGAACGTGACAAAAACTGTCGTGAAATTGGTCTTACCACCCTAATACGCAGGAAAAACATACAACATATATAAGGGCCTTAAGCTGGAGTTATAGATACTTAACTTAGCAGAGCGTGACATGAGAGCTGTCACTTAGAAAATCTGTTTAATGGTATTCATGTGTGAACGATTATACTACACGCGACGTGACGTAGAAGTCTGTTGAATTTTGATTTCTATGCTACGTCAAGTGATTTTTGACATTTCTTTCTCCCCCATCTTTTGTTTTATTAACTTTTGACATTTCTTCTAGCTGCATTTTGGCTGCATTTATGAGATTTGGCGCAATTTATTTTTCGTGCACGATTTATTTTGGATTTGCATATTATACAAAAGGTGAGTTATTAATATTAAAAATATTAACTTGTATTGCTTATTAATGGGCATTTTTGTATTTTAGTATGGACGACGACAAATTGATCGGTTTAGTGCGGGAGCACGAAATACTTTATGATAAATCGAAGATTGGATACAGGTTTCCAGAAAAAAAAGTGGCAGCTTGGTTGGAGATATCTCGGGAAATGGGATATACAGGTTTGTTTTTTTTTTAACCATTGCAATGTGTTTATTTTTGTTTATTATTTCATAGAGGAAGAGTGTTCCCGGCGATGGACAACACTACGGGAGCGTTTTTCACGGGAGCTGCGTAAGCTTGATGCCCCGTCCGGCAGTGCTGCAGGCCCGCAGGATGTTTGGCCGCTTATGGAAAATTTAAGTTTCCTCAAACCACACGTAAAACCGAGACCGTAAGTAAAACGTGATATTTAAAGTGTGGGAAACTTTGGATATAATGAACCACGACCCGATAAAAATTACTTTTTTAGTTCAGAAGATAATACTTATTAAAGTGGTATAATTCACCGAGGAAAATCACGTATAAAAACACGTACATATGTACAGTATTTTTATGTAGAACATCTTTTACGTTGGCGAATTTCGGCCGCGCTTTAAAAAATAGCCTTCAGCTGTCTCTCTTCTTTCTGGTGAACTTTAATATTATAACATAATAAGAGTTTAAAGTGTTTAAATTAGATGAATTATCAACTACAGATTATTTCCTGAAACTTTCACTGAGAAATTCCTAGTAGTTTGTAAATAAATGAAATTGGTTCATTATATCAAAGCTGAACCGAAACATGTGTACTGGCTCAAATTAATTTATGTACTAACGACAAATTTTCCTAAAACTCCAGCGTTCGGCATACAGTGAATATTTTGGATGAAAGTGCAACAACAATTTCATTGCCTGAATCCCCAGAACCTCCACCGTCGGGAGTAAATCAAGATATTCCAGCTAAATCCAAACCTGCACAGAAAAGAAAGAGAAATAAAAGTGATCTGGATGACGAGTTCAAGCAAGTATGCGAGCTTTACAAAGAAACGCATAATGATCGTATGAAAAACAAACTACTTCGTGCTTTCGGAGACATGGTTGTGGAAACATTGAGTGAAATGAACGATTTCAAACAGGCTAGGGCCATTCAAGCTATCACCGATACTATAATGAGCATAAAATTGGAAGAAGATTATCTTGCTGTTTGATTTGTTTTCTTCCTGCATGGTATTTAAACATATGTACATACATACATACAAATGTACTTATAAAACTTATTTTTTAAACATTCATTTAAACGTATTTATGTGAATTTGAAGCAATATGTATGCAACCATTTACAATGTAAACATACATACAAATGTACTTATAACACTTATTTTTTAAACATACATTTAAACGTATTTACATATGTGAATTTGAAGCAATATGTATGCAACCATTTACAAACAATGTAAACATACATACAAATGTACTTATAAATCTTTTTTTTAAACACACATTTAAACGTATTTATGTGAATTTGAAGCAATATGTATGCAACCATTTACAAACAATGTAAACATACATACAAATGTACTTATAAATCTTTTTTTTAAACACACATTTAAACGTATTTACATATGTGAATTTGAAGCAATATGTATGCAACCATTTACAAACAATGTAAACATACATACAAATGTACTTATAAATCTTTTTTTAAACACACATTTAAACGTATTTATGTGAATTTGAAGCAATATGTATGCAACCATTTACAAACAATGTAAACATACATACAAATGTACTTATAAATCTTTTTTTTAAACATACATTTAAACGTATTTACATATGTGAATTTGAAGCAATATGTATGCAACCATTTACAAACAATGTAAACATACATACAAATGTACTTATAAAACTTATTTTTTAAACATACATTTAAACGTATTTATGTGAATTTGAAGCAATATGTATGCAACCATTTTATATGACTGTGTTTGTACCTGAATTAAAAAATAAACACATTTTTCCGTTTTGACTATTGCAAATTTATGAATGCTCTAATTTTTAGCAAACAGTTTATCTTTTTGATTTCTATTATAAACAGGGACGGAAAAAATCGTGTATAATTGGATTCAAATTTTACGATCATTGCTGGTAAGAGCTAAAAATAATTAAATGGATAAAGTTTAGTATTCGTCAGAGTTCAAAAAATAAAACAAGCGTTGATATGTACATTTCTGTGGATATAAAACAAAGTAGCTTATGTCGACTTTAGCGATTTTCTTGTTTTTATTGGATATTCAAAACTACTTTGAAATTTGCATTTCTGTCGTACCCCAATCGATTTTAGTTTTTTTTGTGAAAACTTATGTGGACTTGAAAATTCTTTACTTACACTTCTCCCGACGTAAGTTCTTTTATAAAAATAAAAAAAAACACAAATCAGAAATTTAAGTTTGTCAGAACCACTTATGTCTACGTAAGACTTTCTTTTATTTCAGTTTAATTTTTACATAACATTTCAAGTATAGAAATATGAAAAGTAATATTTAACAACGATTGTATTGGAATGGAACTGCTCCTTCATTTAAAAAATATTCAGCCAAAATATCTCTCAAACGGAAAGCAGTTGCTGTTGCATTTCGTCGCGAAGATGTTATTGAAAGCAGTGGACCACCCATATCTTCCAAATCACGACGCCAATCTCCATTCACCACCAAATTCTCATCGTTTTCTGTATCTACAAATTCATCTGGGCAGTACCACCTCGTCTGATCAGAAAGAATAATATAATTATGGAGAACTAAACACGCTAGAACGATTTTTTCACAGCTTTCTGGGGAAGATTCTATCACCTTTCTAAGAACACGCCAGCGTGCAGTTAAAATTCCAAAGCTATTTTCGATTACTCGGCGAGCTCGTGATAGGCGGTAATTAAAAATGTCTTTTCTCTGTTCAAGTTGTGAGCCGGGGTAAGGCCGATAGATTTTCTTTCAAAGGAAACGCCGCGTCGCCTACGAAATAATGAGGGAAATCTATCGCAGCCCCATTCCATAATGGGACTTTCGGTGGCAATGGCAACTGGTTCGCTAGAAGAGCACGTCCAAAAGGGCTTTGCTGGAACACTCCTTTAAGTATAAAAGAAATACATATGTATATAAGTACAAAGGACACAAATAAACATTTGTTTTATGTATATAATTATATTACCTCCGTCACTTTGCCCCCCAAAGCTTCCAATGCTGGCCGATGTGAATGTGTATTTGGCATCGCACGTTGCCATTAGTACGATGCTATAAAATTTTTTGTAATTGTAATACAGGGAACCAGATTTGCTCGGACATCTAATGGCAACGTGCTTGCCATCCACGGCTCCTACGCAGTTTGGAACATTCCACAGATCTAGAAAGTCTTTTGAAATATGTCGGTATTGTTCAGTGCTGGGTTCACTAAGGTATATTGGTGACAAGGTTTCCCATATTACTTCACAAGTTTTCAATACTATATTACGTACAGTAGTTCTGCCCAGCTTATGCATTGAAGCAATTATCTCTAATGGAGTGCCGTGTGCAAGGTACCTGAAACGACATGGAAAGTAGTTAAGTATGTATATTCAAGTATGTAAGTATGATGGTTTATCTACTTACATTAGCGTTATGGCGAAACGTTCTTCTTCACATATTTGCTGTTTATATTTCTTCAAAAATGGACGTAGTAGGTTGAATAATGCATCGTACACTGGACGGGTCATCCTCGTTAACTTGAAAAGTTTGCTTTCATCACACTTTGAGTTCAGAAATACTTTCTTGAAGTATCCATTTGGCGTACGATCTCTGTTAATAGGATGCACGTTCCAGCGACGTGACCGCCTGGATTGTTTTCGCTTTTTTTGAAGCCGTAACAAATTTATAAAAAGTAAATCCAAGAATGCGTCATCCATGTTGAAATATTTAGCGTCTCGAAAAGATATTTTTATATTTTCAATTCTTTAATATAAAATTTATGTTTTAACCTACATAAAGTTTGATGCGTGGCTTGAAAATGATAAATAACAAATCAGCTGATTTTGAGATTCTCTATGTACGTATGCGAAGTATAAATGCAATTGTGAACTGTGTGCGCTATGTTCCTCTGCTACGTTATGTTAAGTATCTATAACTCCAGCTTTATTTTGCAAAACGCAACGCGACGCAACGAGTCACCCAGAGTCACTTATTGTCGTGTTCGTATTTTGTATCTCTTTAGGTGACTGAAAGTGACTGTAAGTGACTCGAAGTGAATGTGTTACGTTTTTTGGTGAGTATGTTCCGTTTTTAGTATTTTACAAAACGCAAAGTGACGAAAACGGTCACTTTAACTGTCAAAAGAGTCACTTCCTTTTGTTCGAGTGAGCATTCGATATAGTTTAATTTGCAACGGCTAAAATTAGCCAATTTTTAAAAAAATCGACGCGTTTCAGTCTCGCGAACCCGAATATGATGCTGAACAAATTTTTTCTTTGATTTAAATAAAACAGTTATTAATAAAAACGTTTTTTGTCTTGCTTCCTGCAAACACACGAACACACAAATGCATCTTATTTTTAACATTGGATAACACGCACATATATGTATATTTACTGCATTAAACACACATTTTTTTAATACATATGTTGCATATACATAAATAATATATTTTATTCAAAAAAACAAACTAAACAAAACACGTATGTATGTATTTACACACAATGTCAACAAATACTTTTTTTTATTTTTGTTGACTTCCCATTAAACACTGAAAAAGAAATTCTAAAACGTTGAGAAAATGTTGTTTCTAAATTTGAGAATCAGCATATATATAATTTGAAAATAAAAATATTTTCAAGTGTTCATGAAACATTGTTTATCAATTTTGGAATAACTTACAACACATTTGAAAAAAAATTTGTTTCGCATTTTGTACCATTTCACGAATTTCATCATGTCAAGGTTTCAAGGAACGAAGAAATTTTGTATGTTTGCAAATTTCAATCAGCGTTCGTTGTTTTACGTGAGCAGTCTCTTAACGGTTGAAATTATGATGGTTGAAAATGATTGTGTGTAATAATGATTCCGTATTTCTTACTGTTATTTTATTTGTTTGTTGCTTTTTGTGAAGTTACACAAACTTTATTAAAAACATAGTTTGTTTCTCATATGTATGTATGTATGCATATTAAAAAAGATATTAATATACTTATGTGACTGTACAAAAGGCACAGGCGAAATTCACCCGCACGGGTAAATGAAAAACATCACATCAGAGTACAAATATGTAATACATATGTACATACTAGAGCTCTCGATTTTTTTTTGAACATTTTCGTGTAGCCCGAACAATTGTTGTTCAAATGCTCGAACAGTTGTTTGTTTGTTTATTACCCATATGTTTGTACGGGCATTTGAACAATTCGGGTATTTTGAATTTTTTTTCTTTTGTTTATTATTTTTTTTTTTATATGTAGGTTTTTTATTTTTGTTTTTCCGATAAACATTTTTTTTGTTTGTAAGCTCGAATGCTCGAATGTTTGTACGGGCATTTGAACAACAAACGGGCTTCAAACAAAAACGATCAGATCGAATTGCTCGATACCCGGGTATCTAGGGCTCTAATACATACATTTATTTATTCCATTCCATTTCTGCGCTCATAACACAAACTCTCTCACTATCCCTCAATTTTTCTGTACTCTAGAGTACAAATATGTAATACATACATACATCGATTGATTGCATTCCCTTTCGTACCAACTTTGAAATTGGAGAAAATGAAATCTATCAAATTGAGAATCAGCCCGAAATCCCATACTAAAAATGTGCCTCAAATGAACCTCAAATTGAAAATGAAAAAAAATGTTTATTGGGTTGCAAGCTGCCAATTTTCCAGGGTTAACCAATCAATAAAACAGTTCGATTAAAAAAAAAACACACCAAAAATTACTAAGGAAGTGAAGAAAACCAGAAAAGTGGTAAATAGGCTACGTAAAGCGTTTGACAATCGTCGTGACTACGCAGCAGAGCGAACGAGAAAACGTAAAAGCTTATAAAATACCAACTTTTAGGTGAAGGTGAAAGTGAGTGAATGTGAGTGACTGCGACGCAACGAGTCACGGCGTTTTGTAAAATAAGGGCGTAAATTACAACTGACCAACATCAACAACCATATGTACACTAAACTGCCCAGCATATTTTTTCAGTTGGTACTTTCCAGTGCCAACTACTCTCTTTCTGGTACCCCGAGGAGCTTACGCAAAATAAAATATTACTTTCGCTTCCACAAAAAAGCGAACTCCCAAAGTCCTTTTTGTTCTAAAGACATACGCCGCAGTTATTTACAAAAAATATCTCAATCATTATGTACACGCGAGTTGTACCCACATCCCTTTTTGGCTATGCCAACGTATTTACAAAACTATCAGTATAATTTGTACACATCACATCAACGAAAAAAGATTTTTTGCTAACAAGCAAACAATAGAAGTCGTTAAACACACAAACGCATGTGTAGGTAAGCGCATATGTACATATAATTGTGCAAAAGCAAAACAAAATTTTTAGTTTGAAATAACCAAACAAACAAATAATATACATACGTACAAGTACATCAATGCCTGCCTATATTTACACACAATAAGTTTGGACAAGCAAAATGTGTACTCGCAATATTTACAAATGTACGCGCAGGTCGTACGAAAAATCTCCAAGAGCTCTTTAAATTTTTTAGATAATTAAAAATATTTTTGCTTTCCAAGGAAAGCCACAGAGACTTAAATCTAGCTCCATATGGAGCCCCAGAAATTCCTAATGCTTCCGAAGAACCCACAGAAATTAGGGCTTACGCCCACCCCAAACCCTCAGAGCCTGAATACATACTCTGAAAATACCTAAAAACTATACATAAATACCTAAGCACATACCATAGTCTGTTCGTTTATGTACATATTTGTAGCTCAGGTGGGGTTAATTCCGGTATTCAAGTTTATTGTTCGTCCGCAAATAACTCCTAAAACCTGTAATAAAAATATATTTAGCACCAATCGCATACCACACCAAAATTATAATACAAAAAAAAAAGTGATACGTTTTACCAGATGATGACAAAAGGGACGAGCGCTCTAATCCGCACAGCTGTTGTCAACGACACAACAAAGATAGACTTCGCAAAACCATTTCCAACCCAAACATATGTATGTACATTAGGCATATAACAAATTTTGACGAAAAATTTGGCATACCACCACGTGGTGGCAAATATTGTACAAGTAATGAATATCACTTTTTTATGTGATTTCGGTTCAAAAACGTTCCGCGCAAAAAGGGATTTCTAAAAAAACTCAGATTTTTTTTAATATTTTAATTTTTACAATTTTGTCAATTGTTATATGAAATAAGTTTTAAGTTTAAAGTATGTGATGATTTCCACATTTCTTTTAATAGACCTTAAGGTAAATATATATTATTATGAAGAAAAACGTGTACACTGTACAAAACTTTTTTTTTTGTTTTTTTCAGCAGTTCTGATAAAAAGTAATTTCGGTTTGCGCGGAAACTTTTTTGCAATTTCGCAAAAAAAAAAAAAATACTGGGATTCATACTTTTTTATGCTCTATTCGACTATGGTATGCCGTTTTTCGTATTTGCAAAAATTGTAAAAAGTTATATGCCTAATGTACATACGCATTATATTTCTCACGGAAATATGTATCTATGTATGTACTAAAAAGGACAGGGATTTCACCAACAAAATATGCGCCTGTGTACATATGCACACGTATATGGATGTGCGTGTGTTGCATAAATTTTAAAAATTCCAACAAACGACGAACGTCCAATAAATAAGCAAACGGCCAGCCTGGCAATTTCGTCAATATGCTCTTCTATGTACATATATACGTATTAAAGGATCAGCCTCGCAACCTTAGCTCGCTGTGATGAATTAAACAGGATGTGCCAAAAATAAGATATCCTCCAAACATATGTATTTGTACATATTAGCCCCGACACATAGCATACGTCAATCCGTCTACGTCGACGTATGTGACTGACAGCTCATGTCCTTGACGGAGAGGTCGCCACATAGGAAACGTTGACGGATATACATAAATCAGCTGTTTGATTAACCTTTAACTACAGAGGTGGTGGCAAAAATTTAACTCTTTAGAATATTTTGTAATTTCTCTTTTAAGTTGCCCTCTTGAAATTCAATTTTCAGTAACTTCACATCTCCTGATAATTATTGACCATTTTGGTTTTATGGAGGAATGTTTTACAAATGAGAAAAAACTCGAAAAGCAAATTGCAAAAAAAGTAAAATTCAAGAGTAGCTAAAGGTTAACAATCAAAAGCAACCAGCTGACATAGCGACTTATTGACGTATGCCAAAAGTTGAGTGTTGGGCAACTTTGGTACGTTGCGGCGACGGATCCGTCGTACTTGTACCAGAGTTCTGCTTCCATCAGTTTGAAGTTCGGGTTTAGCATACAACTCATTGGGTCATATTAAAAAAAGCCAAGCATTTGCTTTTGCTTAAGATTTCAGAATTTTACTCAAATTTTGAAATTTGGTTCATACAAATTAATGTCAAATTTTTAAAATTTTGAGTAAAAGCATTTGCTTGGTTTTTATTAATACGGCCCAATGTGTACGTACGTTTGATACCCGGCAAACCGTAAACGTACGAGCTACAGCTCGTTTGTATGCTTTCGTACTAAACAACACAGCGATCGAACGGTTTGGTTTGAAACAAACATATGTACAGGTTGAACGATACGACCGCTGTATGATCGCACGAGTATACATATGTACATACTATAACGAACCGATCGATCAACTGATCATTGCATGTTCATACGATCATTCGACTGTACGAAAAACTTAAAAGTGGTGTTTACAAAAAATCTAATAAAAGAAAGGGCCGCAGTGAAGTGTGGGAAGTTTTTTGTGAAATTGAAGACGAAAATGGGTGTCAAATTAATGAATTTGTACAATTCGGCCGGAAAAAATGAAATTTTGACATAAGGGAGTAAAATTTTGACAGTATTCGTGGTGGATTTGAACGTCATAATTTTACCTAGCCCATTGGGCTAAATACGTACACATATAAGTAACACAAATATTTAAATACAAAATAACATCAAATCGTTACATGAATACATTTCTTCTGTTCCATTAATACTGCCATCAACAATTATATGCATTTTACGGTTTAAAATTGTATCGTTGCCCGTTTTCGCCCATATGTGTATCTTTGTAACTGTCAAAATTTTCTCTTCCGTTTGGCACAGCAAAATAGGTTTTTTTTTCAACATGGAAAAAATTTTCTACCTCATTTTTCCATAAAGAAAAATGTTACCGATTGGCAAACAGCCTTCGAAAATAATTTTGATGCCATGCAGTGGTGGGAAAATCAAAAAATGAGTTTCCAACTCTTTATAATTTTGCCCTTAAAATATTATCCATTCCAGCTAGCAGTGCAGCAAGTGAGCGCACATTTTCACCTGCTGGTAATCTAATAGTCGAAAAGCGCAACCGCCTAGCTCCTGCGCTTATAGACAATATGCTTTTTTTAAATTCAGTTTTAAGAAATGAAAATATTTTACATAATAAGTAAGCACGAAGTTTCTCCTTTTATATATTAATTGTTCTAATTTAATATTAAAAATTAAAAAAAAAGTATTAATGAAAACAAGAATAAAGAAATGAAATAATGCCTAATTTGTGTGCACGAATTTTTTCCTTTTATATAATAACTTCTAATTTTCTATTAAAAATGAAATAAAACAGTATTGATGAAAACAAGAATAAATAAATGAAATAATGCCTAATTTGTATGCACGAATTTTTTCCTTTTATATAATAGCTTTTCTAATTTTATATTAAAAATGAAATAAAAAAGTATCTACTAATGAAAATAAAAACAAATTGATTTTTCATTTTATCGCTTTGAAACGTTTTTAATCGTTTATTTAAATTTTTGATATGTAAAATAAAGCGGCTGATCCGCACTCATACAAAGATTACAGAAAATAAAGAATTGAAAATGCAAGAAAAACGGCTTTAAAACTAAATCCAGCATACATACATACATATATATTCTTATGGTTTGCTATCGATATCAATCCTGATATCGATCATAAACGGGTTAATTTCGGTTGCTCAATTCTGTCTGTGTGGCAGCACCACTATTTCAGTAGCTTCTTTCTTAGTAGTTTCCAATAACTTCCAATTAATAATGGCCGACGTGCTGACATGGTGAAGAAGAATGGTTGACGCGTGGGCAAATATGAAAGGTCGTCGCATGCATGGTGCAATTATAGAAGGGTTTTGCAGTACTATATACGGACATACATACATACACACTCCATGTAAATTGGTTGTGTATTCTGTGATGCTTCTGTCAAAATCATAGCCCGCCATTGTAGAAATCATATTGCGGCAAGATCAAAATTGACATAAGTTTTGACATAAGCACCACAATATGAAGAAAAAAAAGAAAAAAAATAGGAAAAAGTTTGCAATCAGCTGTTTAGTAGGTTAACCTTCTATAAATTAGCCTTGGTCGCATGTGAAGGAGAATGAGGTTGTATTATAGGGGTGGTTTCGATGGAACAGCTTACAATTTTTTTTTCTTAGCCGTCAGTAACTTTCCTGTTCGAGTAATTTCATTTACCAATTATGGTGTTCTAGCAATAATAACGATTCTTATTTTCTCATTCAGTTACTAGACATTCCAAATGCGAAATTTTTCTTTGCTCAAATCCTGTAATTAATTCCCCTTTTCCTCCACTAAGTGTTTAACCAAATTTTAAGTGAGTGGGTTTATCCGAAATTTACATTGATTTTTTTTATTCTTCGAGATGATTATATGGTATTGCTTCATTTTTTTTTAGAATCCGAGCTTTATAGATCGCACATAAATTTTTCTTCAAATCTGGCAAGCTATCGAGCCGACCTCTACGAGTAGGCATCATGAGAAATTTCCCCTCCGAATCTTCACAATCGTTCCAATGGCGGGAGATGCACATGTATTGGTGATGGACAAACTGGTTCTTCCAGGGTTGCCATGAACACTTCGTACTGTGAAAATGCGTAACACATGGTTATTCGGATACTTAGTACTTTCAAATGCACATATTATAAAATGTTCTTATTCGCCCTATACAACTTTAAACTTTTTTTTTATTCGCAGAACATTAAATAATTAATTACCACACATTTGTACTGTTGTTTCATTAATCAGATTTTCCTGTCTCTTACCATTTTTATAATTTGAGCGTAAGACAACAATGTTTACTGATATTCCCAATGTACACTAATAGAATTTTACAGTAGCAAATTTACTAGGGCACGAATATAATCGATTATTTTGAGATAGTTTCATGGGAAAAATGATTGAGGCATTTATTCCGAAAGTTTTGGTATTTTTTTGTGTAACATGGCAATCGCATTCCACCTTGGTGTGTCATTGCTAGCGTCATACCATGATATAGACATTCGGGTAACCGTAAAGTCACGCCACTATTATGCACACGTCACTACACCACTGCAGGCTATACGAAAAAGAAACGGGACTCTTCCAGATGAATACAGAAAAAAAAGGGGAAGTGTAGGCACGCTGGGTAATTGAAATTTTTTTAGGACAGCAGTAGTCAGTTGGGTAGTGGCAATCAAGCGAGGCGGTTTCTTTTTCGTGGTGGTAGGGAATCAGCAAGTGAACGTGGTAGTGCTCGGTCGCACATAAGAGGTTTGGCTAACAAATTGAAAGCCACAAGTTTTGGAAAATAAATAAAAACAAAAAGAGGAAGATTTACGAAATACAAAAAAAGGGGGAAAAATTTCTTTTAGCGAGCATTTCACTTTTGCGCCACTACTTCCACAGCAACAACAGACGTTAAACATCCATCAGTTGCGTTGCCGGCATCCTTACTTTGTGCGTAAACGTTTTGCTAACAGCAGCAGAAACATCCGCGGGATACCTACACAACAGCACACCTTATTCATTCGTCGGTTCCCTGAGTGCTGGATGAACGGCTGTAGCTCCATCTTCTGCTGCTTGCTCTTCTTCAACGTCTCCGTCTGCTTAGTTATGCGGCCTTGTGTGCACCTAATTGCACTGTCTGACACAAGTCTGGGTGACAGTAACAGCAACAATAATACAAGTTTCAGCAAGACGGCAGCAATCACGAATCCACATATCACCATAACAACAACAAGTGCAAGAAATGGTGCAGCATCAGTAACAATAATTGCACCACGGGGCGCACGACAACAACAGTAAATACCACGTATAGCGCCAAAGCCATAAAAACAACGTACAACATATTGTGCCACCACAGCAAACAGCAACCAGTGCCGCAGCGAACGACCGCAACAGTAAGTGCAAAGCGTAGTGCACAGTCACAACCACAGAAGCAATATATTGTGCCATCGCAACAACAACGAAGAGTATGACAGATGGTGCCACAAGAACAACAATAGCAATAACTATCAGTACCACGTATGGAGCAACAACAATAACAGCAGTAGCAGCAAATCGGTAACACCATCACCAAAGGTGTACCACAACGGGTGGTGAGTGAAGATAAAAGGGACGTGCACTTTTATTTGTTCAAATATAAATATATATTATAATATGTATTTAAAAGCTTCACTTTAACATAGATAGGTAGCTTCCTTATAGAATAACATATGTATTTCTGATTGCCTTGTAGAGATGAGTGAAACTGCGATTTTTCGATATCTGTGATTTCGGTGATTGCTATTTTTAAATCACTGTGATTTTAAACTGCTATTACGATCGCATGGACTGGTATAAAATCATCAGTCACCGGTAGAGATTAATTTTGCGTTTTCTGAGCGATATAACCTGCCTTTCTTTTATGTTAACAAAATGATAGCAATAACAACGTTTCCGCAGTAATATCGCTGTTCGTAAATATTTTTCAAAGACAAATTGTAAATTCAATAATTTTTTTTTATTTCTATATATGTACGTAAGTGGTCTGCTCAAAAGTGTAAACAAAAGAAAATTTATAATGCTTTTGCGATTGCGATTCACATAGGTGAACTGCTTACTTGCTATATCGATAGCAGTTGCCAATAAGTAGTGAACTGCTACTTTGAAAAAGTGATCGCAATTGCGATTTGTAATTTTTTTTTTTTCACAGTGAAAAAAATCACCGGTTGCGATATATCGCTCATCACTATTGCCTTGAATTGGCGTAATTACCAAGGTTGTCGTAATATTATATTTCCATTAAATTCTTTTCTTTTGTAATTAATATGGGTTTACGTTAATACGCTGCAATGGCTATCATTTAATGATTTTGTATCTTACTGATATTTACCATAGAATTACATAGTTACATTTGCATATATAAGTATATGTAAGTAAACAAAAAAAAAAAGGAATTGACTAACGTTGGCACATATAACTGTGCATTCACATATGTACGAGCATTAGTAAAAACAAAGGGGGAAATTTAATAAATACAGGCGATACAAAAGGAGGCGGGAAAATGTGTAGGGAAGTATAACCGGACTAACGTAAATCACAAAATTCGATAAAATAAATATTAATAATATTTACTAAAGGCCACACATAATATTACATAAAAACAAGCTGATTAATAATAATCTCCCTCACTTAATCCTTCTCCACTTTACTATATATACATACATACCCTATATAAAAAAAAAAAAAAAATTTTTTTTGCAATTCCTTTTTCTCTTTTTTCATTTAGCTCCTAAGTTAACTTTAATCTACTTTTATTACCAGGTCATGTCCCCAATATATGAATATAGATGTAGATATCAGAAAGTAAATATGTAGGGCATGTACACATATATATACATAAGCATTTTTTTTTTTAAGAACATGTATAAATAATGAATTTTGAATAAAATCTGTAATTAAATGGGAATGTTGACCACCCTAATTTAAAAAGGCATAGGGATTCCAGGTAAGGGGTCATCGAAATATAGGTGCACCGATGGCCAAGGATGAGGGTGGGCTAGTAAAGCACCAGCGCTGCAACAACACCAGCGGCGCACTACAGGTAAGGGGTCACTGATACCCGGGTGCGACAGTGACTATGGATTAGGGTGGGACAAAAACGCACCGGCGCTGCAACAACGTCAGCAACGCCACCCCCTTGTGAGTTCGGCCTTTAACTTTTTTTTTTTTGATTGTTCATATATTTTAAATTTCAGCTTCTTTTATGTATTTTCAGATGCCTGTTAATAACCGGTCCTTCCGGTTGATTCAACTTAAATTCAAATTTAACGATTTTTTTTTACGATATAAATATTCAAATTTAAATTCACTTTGACAGTTTTTTTTTTGACATTGTTTATTCAAATTTAGTGCATATCGATTTCAACGTACATTCAAATTTAAATTTTGGTGCAACAATTATTTTCTCGTCCGTCCGCGATTATTTAAATTTAACGTGCGCTCATCTATTTTTAAATTTTTCCGTCGATTGTCAGTATTTCCGTCCGATTTAAATTTCGGTTTAAATGTTTTGCTAACGTCCGTTTGACTTTAACGTACATTCAAATTCATATTCAAATTTCAACGACATTTTCCCTCGGTTTGCATTTATTTAAATTTAACTGATGCCTGGCCTCTTGAATTTGGATTTTTCGGGTTATTTTGAATTTTCGAATTTTTCAACGGTCCGTCCGTGGCATCCGCCTAAACCGGATGTTGTTTTAGTGTGATTTTACTCGTTTTGGTTTGAAAAGGCATGATATGAATTTTTTCTGTTTATGGCGCAGGACAGCAATGTAGGCAAGAACCCCGCCCAGCCGACAATGACTAGCCACAGTGCAACCCTAGATCATGCCGACCGCCATGCATTGCTGCTCCACTCGATTGTAGATCGTAATCGAGGTTTAACGTGAACCATAACAGATGGCGCCCAACGTGCTGACTCGATGGCTTTTTGGTCAGCCAGTGACGTCTTACTATCTCGCAAGTCCCAGATGGGCAGGCCCTGCGCCGCCACTGCATTGCGGCGAGATGGTGAGACTGATCAGGTTGTCCAAGGAGGTCATCGCTGTTGGTAGCATAGGGTGCCACAAAGCGCAGATCGTAATCGAGGTCAAACGCGTACCATAACAGATGGCGCCCAACGTGCTGACTCGATGGCTTTTTGGTCAGCCAGTGACGCCTTACTATCTCGCAAGTCCCAGATGGGCAGGCCCTGCGCCGCCACTGCGTTGCGGCGAGATGGTGGGGCTGATCAGGTTGTCCAAGGAGGTCATCGCTGTTGGTAGCAGAGGGCGCCACAAAACATAGATCGTGGGTGAACCATAACAGATGGCGCCCAACGGGGTGTCCTGGGGTACTGGCTTCGATGGTTTTCTGGTCGTTCAGTGAAGTTTCATTATTCCGCAAGTCCCAGATTGGCAGCCTCAGTAGCCGCCACTGCATTGCGGCGGGATGATGGAATTGATCAGGCTGATTGGAGAGGCATTGTTGTTAGTGGCTCAAGGCTCCACGGGACTTTACGTCACATTGTCCGTTTTTTTTTGCATTTTACCCGGAGAGGCAGTGTTTAACGCACGTATTTTTTTTGTAATTTAAATTTGTTTTCACTGTCGTCCGAGGGGCATGTCCGCTAGATTCAGTATTTATTTTCATAAACTTTCTTTTGCCGAATATGTCTTTTGTGCAGTTTTGTGTATTGGATATTTTTTTTCTTTTGGGGCCCAGATCATCTCGCGTCTGGGGTGGTAATTCGAACACCGCCTTCATTGCGATGAGTTGAGCTGGATCCTAAGCTAGCAATCCTTCTTCGCAAGTCTGGGGTAGCGGCTTCAAACCGTGCCTTTCATTGCGGCGGAGTCAAGGATGTTGGTCATGAGGAAAATTCATCCTTTTATCTTTTTTGTTTTCGTGATTTTTTTTTGCAATTTAGGCCTCAGCCATCCCGCGTCTGAGTTGGTTGCACCTGGCGCCACTTTCATTGCGATGGGTTGGTCTGAGACCTGAGTAAGTACTTTTCATCTCCGCAAGTCTGGGGAAAGCAGCCTCTAGCTGTTCCTTTCATTGCGGCGGAGACTAGGAGGGTAGTTTGCAAATTTATTTTGTTCTGTCTTTTTCTTTTGTTATGCGATGCAGGCCTCAGTTCATCTCATGCCTGAGTTGGGTGCCTTGGAACATTTAGCACCACGTCATGGCGATGAGCTGAGCTGAGACCGAAGGATGTATTGTCTATCTCCGCAAGTCTGGGGATAGCGGATTGAAACCGTTCCTTTCATTGCGGCGGAGATAGGTTGGTATTTCGCAAAATCTTAATTTTTTTTTGTTATTGCTAACTATCTTTTAGTTAGCCAGCCTGTCTCAGGGATTTAGCTTCCGAGCAACCCTGCATTGCGGTTGGTGCGCTGGAGACCAGTTGGCACACATCGTCCTAATTTTTTTTGTGTTTTTATTTTTCAAGGGGTTTATATTTTTTTTTATTCTGTAACCTGTGCCTTTTATAATGGGAGGTCAGCATTCCCATTGAATAACGAACATATACATATTTTGCATTATATATCCATTTACATTTACATATTCACGTATATGAACACGTTTATTTATACAAATATTTTTTTTGATAAGCGAAGTGAAGTCATTTTGAATCGACATTGTTAGCAAAACTTAAGATAATTTTTATAATCGAAGATAATTGTTACAAACATTTGCTTGATTTTTTTTCACCAAACGCGACAACGTATTATAATTTCTTGGATATGACATAATTTTTACCGGCATGGAGATTTAAAAAGCAAATATTCGTTATAAATATTTGCTGAAAGCTTGATCAAACACAAAAACCAAAGTTTATTATTTTCTTTTGGATGCAACATAATTTTGAATCGAGATAGAGATTTAAATTTCGGTAATTGTACAAATATTTGCATTTGAGCTTTGACACCAAACGTGACTTATTCAAGCAGTTAATTGCTTTAGATTTCATACAACCGTTCAAGCGTGCCTTGTTTTTTTGAAGCGCTCAAACGTTCGATTTTTTTTTGAAAATGTCTCAAAACACTCAGCAGTCGGCTGAAGGGATGCAAACTAGGAGTTCGACTAGAGGTAGTGGTTCTAAAAACAGAGGTAGCGGGGGATATTATAGAGGAGGAGGAAGTAGAGGTGCAACTCCGAAACCCCCAGTGAGCCGACCTTTAGTAATGCATTCCCCAATAGTCAGCCGGACAACAGTCGATCCGTTCAGGGATGTCCCAAATAATGACCCTTCGGGAAAATATGATAGACCGGCTAGTGCAAATATCCTCGATCTAGACAGTCTTATTAGGAATATGCAGGATCCGCCTGAGCAAGGCGCGACAAATACTGTAGACGAGGCTAGCGCTTTACCACAAGTTCGGTTACAACCAAACGTTTACAACGATAGAGCTTCCAATCAAGAGACCCATCCCGAAGTGTCTCCTTTGAATTCGTGGGTACACGTTCTACACCAATTATTCCAAACGTCACAAGAAGAGGTGCGCCATGAGATGAGAGCTATTAGGGAAAACGTGAATACCTTGAACGCTGCAGTCGCAGCCTCTCGAACGGCGGCGGATTTTGTTAGGAGTGATGCTAGACGTGATACTAGGGAAGATGCTAGACAGCAACCGAACCAAGCGCAGACTTCTGTTAACAACCCAATTATTCCCACGCCTAGTAACACGGTTGTGAAACCACAAGACTGGAAGGTTTCTTATGACGGTACTGGTAGTGTTACAGATTTTTTGTTTAAATTGGACACCTTGCGTGAGCGCACGCAGTGTACGGAAGACCAGCTTATGGCCAGTTTTCACCTTTTCTTGTCAGGCCGTGCCGAAGAATGGTATTGGTTATTTACCAAACAAAATTCTAATGCAACTTATCCATTTTTGAGTTACTCCTTAAAACGGGAATTCGGCACCCTGAAGACGGACCATGAGCTGACGATGGAAATATCAGTGCGCAAACAAAAACCAAATGAGACATATGACGTTTTCCACACGGACATTCTGGCATTAAACGCGAGACTTAGAGAGCCCATGTCTGAGGCCTTGCTAATTGATATCATCAAACGCAACGTTAATGGTAATTTGAAGTTAATGCTGTTTAACGCGAATGTAAGAAGTTTGCATGACCTTCGCGATGTGGCTCGAAAAGGTGAGCAAGTATTGAAAGAGAGCAGAAGCTTAGTCTCAAATTACCATAGGCCAAGCGTTAACGAAGCACGTGCCATAGCTCCGGAATGCAGGGTCGAAAACGAAAATTATATAGTAGATCCCCAGGTAGAAGCGTTGAATTATCGTCGAATGGGTAAGCCAGACTATTCAGGGATTAAATGTTGGAATTGCCAGGCAATGGGCCATTCTTATATTTACTGTGAGGAGCCCATCAAATCTCAGTTTTGTTTCAAATGCGGTCAGAGAGGAGTGTTGACTCCGAAGTGTTCCAACGACCACCGTGGTCAGGGAAACCGATATCCGAGCGAGAAAAGAGAGGGGGAAACTCGTTCGGGACTATAGCCCCTACTTCAGTCAATACCCAGCAGATCGTCGCGAGTACTGAGCCTAGTCCATTTTCGGCCAGTTCCGCAAGTAGTCAACAAACACCAATAGTAACTTTCCCTGATAGTACGGATAACTCAAATAGTTCAGATTCAGATGGCCCAACTTCGTCACAAACAGTTTCTCGACCTATTCGTATTTTGAAAGCTTCAGTTAGAAATGTTAGTTGTCAGACCATTTTCCGACCCAGTTTAGAAGAAAGAGAACAAAGCTATCAATTGGTGAGGTCGAATATTTTCACGAATGATTCCCAACCATATCCACCCGAAAGAATTTTGCAGTGTAGGAAGAGGTATAGCAAACGTGTCCAGGTGCGCAAGCTTTTGGAAAGCACCACACTCGTCCTTACAGACGATGAAAGACCGATGATTAGGGTGAGAATAGGAAATGGATCACTAGTGGGATTATTGGATTCAGGAGCCAATGTCTCTATTCTGGGTAAGGACTGTATGAAATTTTTAGAAGAAAACAATCTTAACTATAAGGAAATGAACGAATGCATATATACGGCAGGCGGCGACAAACGGAAGATAATAGGCTGCAGTTCATTGCCTGTCACTTTCAAAAATATAACAAAATCTATATCTTTTTACCTTGTTCCTTCGCTTCTCCAGGAAGCCTATTTCGGGGTAGATTTTTGGAAAGCATTTGCTTTAGCTCCTGAAATATTTCCAAGTGTATCTTGTCTAGAAGCAAAGGAAGATAGAGAAGAAGGTCCCAATTTTCATGATTTGTCTCCATCCCAGAAGTACGATTTGCAAAAAGTTATTGATGTGTTTCCGTCGTTTGAAAAATTAGGCCTAGGTCAAACACAGCTGGTGGAGCACGACATTGACACGGGTGACGCAGTCCCAATTAAAAGCAAACATTTTCCTCTTTCGCCACCAAGGCAGGCTGAAGCCTACAGTGAAATAGATAGATTATTGAAAATGGGAGTCATCGAAGGGTCGAATTCGCCATGGTGTAGTCCAGTTGTGTTAGTACGGAAACCTGGTAAGGTTAGGCTCTGCATTGATTCTAGGAAGGTAAACGCAGTCACGAAGAAAGACTCATATCCGCTGCCGCATATCAACGGGTTATTGAGTCGTTTGAAGGATACGCACTTTATTAGTGGTATCGACTTAAAAGACGCGTTCTTCCAAATTAAACTAACTGAGTCGTCAAAAGAGAAGACAGCGTTTGCGGTGCCAGGTAAACCCTTGTACCATTACAAAGTCATGCCCTTTGGGCTGTGTAACGCGCCGCAAACAATGAGTCGACTCATGGACAAAGCAATTCCCTCGTGTATGCGAGAACATGTGTTTGTTTATTTGGACGACCTGTTGGTATGTAGTGCGGATTTTGACGACCACATCAAACTTTTAGCAGATGTTGCGAGGTGCTTGAAGAGTGCAGGCCTTACAATCAATGTGAGTAAAAGTAAATTTTGCCAGAGAGAGATTCGATACTTAGGGTATGTTATAGGCAGTGGGTGTTTGAAAGTAAATCCAGAGAAAATTGAGGCAATGCAAAATTTCCCCATTCCCAAATCTCCTCGACAGGTTCGCAGGTTTGTGGGTATGGCAAATTGGTACAGTGCATTTATTACCAATTTCGCTGATTTAGCAGGCCCTTTGACAGATTGTTTACGTAAGTCACCTGGTCCTTTCAAACTCACTCCAGAAGCAGTAGAGGCCTTCGAAAAACTTAAAGTAGCTCTGAGTTCCGCTCCAGTCTTAGCTCAACCTGATTTTTCCAGAGAATTTGTCATACAATGTGATGCTTCCAAAATAGGAGTAGGAGGCGTGTTATTCCAGGTCGATGATAATGGTGCAGAGCATCCAATAGCTTTCGTTTCAAAAAAATTAAATAATGCTCAACGCAACTATACAGTCACCGAGCTCGAATGCCTCGCCGCAATTGTCAGTGTCAAACGTTTCAGACCCTACGTTGAGGGGCTGCCATTTCGTATAATCACTGACCACTCAAGCCTTAAATGGTTGATGACGCAAAAGGACCTTAGTGGTAGGTTAGCTAGATGGTCACTGTTACTACAGAGATATGATTTCGAAATGCAGCACCGTAAGGGGGCTCTGAATGTAGTACCAGACGCTCTGTCGCGTTTTGACGTTGACGAGTTGACTTCATCTCCCGCGCCTTACGAAATAGACTTAGACTCATCCGAATTTAGAGCCAATGAGTATCTGGATCTTATCAGAACAATTACAGTAAACGGTGAGGCTCTCCCGGATTTATGTGTCCGAGACGGTTTGATTTTTAAAAGAGTTAAGTTTCGGAAGGGTGTGGAGGGTGAAGAAGACTCGTTATGGCGGTTGTGGTTGCCCCAAGGACTCAGGGAGGAAGCAATACGAATGGCACATGACGCGGTTAGGAGTTATCACGGAGGTTGGCAAAAGACATTGGAACGGGTTAGGTGGAAATACTTCTGGCCACAACAAGCTAGGGACGTTAGAGATTATGTAAAGGATTGTGACACTTGCAAGGCTGTAAAAACAACGAATCAGCAGTCAAGACCACCTATAGGAAGCGCTTTTGTTACAGAGAGACCTTTTCAGCGCTTATATTGCGACTTCTTAGGACCTTATCCGAGATCCAAACGTAGGAACCAGTTTCTTTTTATTATTTTAGACCATTTTTCAAAGTATGTGTGGCTGAAGCCAATGCAGAGAGCGACAACTATCAATGTAATGAACCACTTCAGTACAGAGATTTTTCCAGCCATAGGGGTCCCAGAATATATCCACAGCGATAATGGGAAACAATTCATCTCAAAAGAAATGAAAGCGTTCTTTGAGAAGTACGGTGTGACGCATGTTAGAACAGGAGTGTATTCCCCACAAGCTAATGCGTCCGAACGCGTGAATAGAGAGATAGTTTCCAAGATAAGAATTTTCCTAAAGGATAAGCAGGATCATACGGACTGGGACAAACATATACCCGAAATTCTATCAGTTTTAAGAAGTGATTTTCATACGTCAATTCAGTGCTCTCCGTACTTTGCATTATATGGTCAGAATATGGTCCAACACGCATCCGCGTATAAGTTATTAGAGAAATTGGATAGCCTCAAAGAAGATAGTGTACCGATAGTAAGTAAAGCTGACAAGTTATCAGGAATCCACGAGCAAATTCGTAAAAACTTAGCGCAGGCAAATGATAGAGTCAAGCAGGTTTACAATAAGCGCTCTAGGCTTGTGAATTATAGAGAAGGTCAAGAAGTATTTCGAAGAAATTTTGCCTTGAGTACCTTCAAACAGGGCATAAACGCGAAATTCCTGCCAAAATATATTAAGTGTCGAGTTCGTGGAAAAGTTGGCAATGCACTGTATGACTTAGAAGACTTAACAGGGAGATTAATAGGACGATTCCATGCTTCTGATATTCGTCCTCAATAAGACTCCGCTGGGCGTCTTGGCGGTCGGGGACAATTCGCCCAGTATTCTCCCCGAGCAGTTATAATTATAGGTGGATCACAAGCGCTCCCATCGGGAACCGTGGACCATCTAGCAGTCCATATTCCAATTGGTCTGCTTATATGGAGTTTTGACGAGTTCTCCCAAATCAAAATGTCTAGTTTTATGGAGTTTTGGCGAGTTCTCCTATATCAAATGCCTAACCTTACGGAGTTTTGACGAGTTCTCCAATATAAAAATGTCTATTCAAACGGAGTTTTGATAATTTTCCTGTTAAAATTTTTTTTTGTCCAGCTTCGAGAGGTTAGGGACCATAGACCAGCTGATAGGGCGATTGTATTCGGAGTTTAGACGCGTTCTCCTGTAAAAAAATGTCTAAGGCCGCGAAGCCTTAAAATAGGAAACAAAATAATTTAATTTTTTTCGTAAAGCCCATTCCGGGGGGCGAGAAACCAGCGGACCAAGGGTCTTTTTCAAGACCGCCTGTCCTGGGTCCAGCGTGCGGGGTTGGATCAGCCGGGGGGGACAGGTTGTTAAGACCGACCAAGATCGGCACCTAGGAGGAAGGCTCCTAGGGGGGGTAGGGTTCTCTGGCCTAAGCCAATAGAGAACCACCGCAACACCGGACTTACGCATTTTGGTTTTTTTTTACCAAATGAATTTTTTTATTATACCTGACTTTCAATTAATCTCGGATTTACATACAGTATTAGATCGGACATGTTCATATAGCCATATGTTTTCTTTGATATCACCTGAGAATTTGAGACTCTTATCTAGGGGTGAGTCGTGCCCCACGTAGTTAACAGTCGAGTATTCTCGCGACAACCTTACAGGCAAACCATTTTTCCTGTTCGCTCCCTCGTCAGGTCTTCGAAGCGAAGCAGGCCTGTTATGGTTTGCTATCGATATCAATCCTGATATCGATCATAAAAGGGTTAATTTCGGTTGCTCAATTCTGTCTGTGTGGCAGCACCACTATTTCAGTAGCTTCTTTCTTAGTAGTTTCAAATAACTTCCAATTAATAATGGCCGACGTGCTGACATGGTGAAGAAGAATGGTTGACGCGTGGGCAAATATGAAAGGTCGTCGCATGCATGGTTCAATTATAGAAGGGTTTTGCAGTACTATATACGGACATACATACATACACACTCCATGTAAATTGGTTGTGTATTCTGTGATGCTTCTGTCAAAATCATAGCCCGCCATTGTAGAAATCATATTGCGGCAAGATCAAAATTGACATAAGTTTTGACATAAGCACCACAATATGAAGAAAAAAAAGAAAAAAAATAGGAAAAAGTTTGCAATCAGCTGTTTAGTAGGTTAACCTTCTATAAATTAGCCTTGGTCGCATGTGAAGGAGAATGAGGTTGTATTATAGGGGTGGTTTCGATGGAACAGCTTACAATTTTTTTTTCTTAGCCGTCAGTAACTTTCCTGTTCGAGTAATTTCATTTACCAATTATGGTGTTCTAGCAATAATAACGATTCTTATTTTCTCATTCAGTTACTAGACATTCCAAATGCGAAATTTTTCTTTGCTCAAATCCTGTAATTAATTCCCCTTTTCCTCCACTAAGTGTTTAAACAAATTTTAAGTGAGTGGGTTTATCCGAAATTTACATTGATTTTTTTTATTCTTCGAGATGATTATATGGTATTGCTTCATTTTTTTTTAGAACCCGAGCTTTATAGATCGCACATAAATTTTTCTTCAAATCTGGCAAGCTATCGAGCCGACCTCTACGAGTAGGCATCATGAGAAATTTCCCCTCCGAATCTTCACAATCGTTCCAATGGCGGGAGATGCACATGTATTGGTGATGGACAAACTGGTTCTTCCAGGGTTGCCATGAACACTTCGTACTGTGAAAATGCGTAACACATGGTTATTCGGATACTTAGTACTTTCAAATGCACATATTATAAAATGTTCTTATTCGCCCTATACAACTTTAAACTTTTTTTTTATTCGCAGAACATTAAATAATTAATTACCACACATTTGTACTGTTGTTTCATTAATCAGATTTTCCTGTCTCTTACCATTTTTATAATTTGAGCGTAAGACAACAATGTTTACTGATATTCCCAATGTACACTAATAGAATTTTACAGTAGCAAATTTACTAGGGCACGAATATAATCGATTATTTTGAGATAGTTTCATGGGAAAAATGATTGAGGCATTTATTCCGAAAGTTTTGGTATTTTTTTGTGTAACATGGCAATCGCATTCCACCTTGGTGTGTCATTGCTAGCGTCATACCATGATATAGACATTCGGGTAACCGTAAAGTCACGCCACTATTATGCACACGTCACTACACCACTGCAGGCTATACGAAAAAGAAACGGGACTCTTCCAGATGAATACAGAAAAAAAAGGGGAAGTGTAGGCACGCTGGGTAATTGAAATTTTTTTAGGACAGCAGTAGTCAGTTGGGTAGTGGCAATCAAGCGAGGCGGTTTCTTTTTCGTGGTGGTAGGGAATCAGCAAGTGAACGTGGTAGTGCTCGGTCGCACATAAGAGGTTTGGCTAACAAATTGAAAGCCACAAGTTTTGGAAAATAAATAAAAACAAAAAGAGGAAGATTTACGAAATACAAAAAAAGGGGGGAAAAATTTCTTTTAGCGAGCATTTCACTTTTGCGCCACTACTTCCACAGCAACAACAGACGTTAAACATCCATCAGTTGCGATGCCGGCATCCTTACTTTGTGCGTAAACGTTTTGCTAACAGCAGCAGCAACATCCGCGGGATACCTACACAACAGCACACCTTATTCATTCGTCGGTTCCCTGAGTGCTGGATGAACGGCTGTAGCTCCATCTTCTGCTGCTTGCTCTTCTTCAACGTCTCCGTCTGCTTAGTTTTGCGGCCTTGTGTGCGCCTAATTGCACTGTCTGACACAAGTCTGGGTGACAGTAACAGCAACAATAATACAAGTTTCAGCAAGACGGCAGCAATCACGAATCCACATATCACCATAACAACAACAAGTGCAAGAAATGGTGCAGCATCAGTAACAATAATTGCACCACGGGGCGCACGACAACAACAGTAAATACCACGTATAGCGCCAAAGCCATAACAACAACGTGCAACATATTGTGCCACCACAGCAAACAGCAACCAGTGCCGCAGCGAACGACCGCAACAGTAAGTGCAAAGCGTAGTGCACAGTCACAACCACAGAAGCAACATATTGTGCCATCGCAACAACAACGAAGAGTATGACAGATGGTGCCACAAGAACAACAATAGCAATAACTATCAGTACCACGTATGGAGCAACAACAATAACAGCAGTAGCAGCAAATCGGTAACACCATCACCAAAGGTGTACCACAACGGGTGGTGAGTGAAGATAAAAGGGACATGCACTTTTATTTGTTCAAATATAAATATATATTATAATATGTATTTAAAAGCTTCACTTTAACATAGATAGGTAGCTTCCCTTATAGAATAACATATTGTTACGTATTTGTCGATAGCTCGATTATTTCTATAGGGTTCGTATCGCTGAATTGTTAAATAAAAGTCTTTATTTACTTCTTAATTCACACTGCTTTATTTCACGACTAAAAAGTCTACACTTGTTTTACTTGACTTGATGTTAACACTTCTACGGTTAAATTACGACTGACTCTGGAGCGCCTGCTCGCCGCCTTATATAGTCTGTCAAACGCAATCTGGAAAATTCTGGCAACACTGGAAATTATCTGGTATCTTCTTCTAGTTCTGGCACTTTCCCTAGAGATGTGTTCAATCATTTTAGTGATGTAAGTGGAGAACCGATTATATTCGCCACACTGCCCTCCACCTAAGTCTGATCGTCCCGATCTGACACATTACTTGTCCCAAATGCTGCTAGCCTTTCCAGATGAACCACTTTCATTTTATTCCTTGGTCTTCCAATCGTTTGTATGCGATACACAACATCGTTGAGCCGTTTAATCACTTTGTAGGGCCCTTCCCAAGTACACTGCAATTTCGGGGACAAACCTTTCTTTCGCTGCGGGTTGTATAGCAAAACTAGATCTCCCTCAACAAAACCTTCTGAGTTCATTGCCTTGTCGTATCTGGCCTTCATCTTGTCACTCATGATCTTTGTTCGCTGTCTTACAAGTTCATGTATTTCTCTCATTTCCTCTTCCAGAACGTTGTTAGATTGTCTGGCATTTATTCCCGCATCAGCACTTATCCCAAATTTCAAGTCAGCTGGCAGTCGAAGATCACTACCAAAGATTACTTTTGCAGGAGTCTGACCTGTTGTATCGTGTACGGCCGATCGATATGCCATCAGGAACAGAGGAATATGAGTGTCCCAATCTCTCTGGAACTTGTCCACCACTTTTCGTAAATGTTCCTCTAATGTTCTGTTAAATCTTTCTACCATGCCGTCTGATTGTGGATGCAACGCAGTTGTTCGGGTTTTCCTAATACCCAGTGTTTTGCACAGCTCCTGAAACACAACTGATTCGAAGTTCCTTCCTTGGTCAGAATGTAGCTCTATAGGTGCACCATATCTCGCCACCCAATTGTTGGTGAATACTTCGGCTATAGTTTCTGCTTCTTGATTTGGAATCGGGTACACCTCCGGCCATTTGCTGAAGTAATCCATGACTACCAGTACATATTTGTTTCCAAGTTTGCTAGTAGGAAATGGCCCAACTACATCCATGGCAATTCTCTCAAATGGTGCTCCTGAGTTGTATTGTTTCATCAGCCCATGACTCCTGGATTTGCGACCCTTAGCCTTTATGCACACGTCGCAGTTCGCAATCCACTCAACAACTGTCTGACGGCAGCCGACCCAATAAAACCTCTTCTTGATTTTCTCTACCGTCTTTGTTACTCCAAGATGACCTCCACTTGGACCATTGTGTAGTTCATTTAACACATCCGGTATTCTTTTCCTTGGAACAACTATCAATGTTTTAGAACTTTGACCATCTTCACTCTCCCAAACACGATGTAGGCAACCATTTACCAATTGCAAACTATTCCACTGTGCCCAATATGATTTGGCAACAGGACTTTCTGCTGACATCTCTTCTTTTGATGGTCGTTCGTTTTGCTCCAAACCAATCATTACACGTGCCAGATCTGGATCTTCTATCTGACACTTCCTTAATTGTTCCGCATTCCATTCGCCTGTAGATGTTATTGTCATTAGCCGAACATCTATGATGTCTTCCTTCTCCTCAGCTTTAGAGCAATGCTTGCATTCAAGATTACATGGTCGCCGCGACATTGCATCAGCATTTCCATGGGTACTGCCTTTGCGATGGTCTATAGAAAAGTCATAATTTTGTAGTCGCTCAATCCACCTTGCTAACTGACCCTCCGGATTTCGGAATTTCAAAAGCCATTTTAACGCTGCATGATCAGTCCTGACGTGGAATCGTTGACCATAGAGGTACTTATGGAAGTGTTTGATGCATTCTACCAATGCCAATAGTTCTCTTCGTGTTACACAGTAATTTCTTTCCGGTTTCCCAATTGATCGGCTGTAGTATGCGATAACCTTCTCCTGTCCGTCGATTTCCTGTGACAAAACACCTCCTATAGCATAACCACTCGCATCAGTATCCAAAATAAACCTCGCTCCTGGAACCGGGTATGCTAGCATTGGAGCAGTACAAAGCCGATCTTTTAACGTTTGGAAAGCCATTTCTTGTTCCTTCCTCCACTCAAAAGTCTTATTTTTCCTCATAAGCTCCGTGAGACGATTTGCTACGCTGGCAAAATTTGGTACAAATCGGCGATAGTATGTGCACAGCCCAAGAAAGCTTCGCAATTCATGTAGATTCCGAGGTCTTGGCCAATCTTTTACTGCTTCTATTTTTTCGTTATCAGTGCAGATGCCCTTTGTAGTCACTTTATGTCCCAAGTATTTTACTTCTTTCTTGAATAATGCACATTTCTTATGCTTAACTTGAGACCAGCGCCAGCTATTCTTCGGAAAACTTCCTCCAAATTTTTGAGATGTTCATCAAAGCCTTTTCCCAATACAATGATATCGTCCAGGTACACAAGACATGTTTTCCAGTGCAATCCTTTCAGTACCTGATCCATAAGTCTCTCAAAGGTAGCTGGAGCATTACATAATCCAAATGGCATCACCGTAAATTGCCAAAGACCATCGCCAACACTGAAGGCTGTTTTCTCCTTGTCTTCCTCTTTTACTTCGACTTGCCAATAGCCGCTTTTCAAGTCCAGTGTTGAAAACCATTCCGTTCCAGATAGCGAGTCCAGAGTGTCGTCAATTCTTGGCAATGGGTAACTATCCTTTTTCGTTACATCATTCAGTTTCCGGTAGTCAACGCAGAATCTCATCTTACCATCTTTCTTTTTAACAAGTACTACCGGAGAACTCCATGGACTGACTGATGGTTCAATTACCCCACTGTCGCTCATTTCTTGTATAATCTGGCTCACCATTTGACGTTTCGCTAATGGAACGCTGCGAGGAGCCTGACGGATTGGCCTTGCATCACCGGTGTCAATGTGATGCTTCACAATATTTGTCCTGCCTGGTTTTGTACCATCCTTATCAAATATGCTAGAATACTTGGCAAGTAATTCTTTCGCCTTTCTTTTGTGATTCTCCTGCAGTTCTTCTGTCCAAGCATTTATTTCATCTGAAAGATCTGTATTGCTAGTAGAAACTTCTCCTTGGGATTGTTCGCAATTCATGATGATGTCAACCTCTTCGCATTTTCCCAATATAGCACCTTTGGAGAGTTTGATTGGTGACTTGAACTCATTAAGTACTCTTACTGGTATTCGTCCATCTTCTTTTGTCATAGCCAGGGTTTTTCCAACAAGTACATCGGATTTAGTTTCTGTTTCTGCTTCGACAACCCACAATTTGTTTGTCCCACAATCTCCATCAATCTTTGCCCAAATAATTGCCTCGGACTTTGGCGGTATCTGCTGATTCTCTTCCACGAGCACTTTCTTACTGCTGCATCTCTTATCGTAGCCAAAATTTAGCGGCACCTCCAAGTTTTTGTAACTCATAACCTTGTTTTTCATGTCAATCTTAATGCCTTGGTCGATTAGGAAGTCCACACCAATTATGACTTCATCAACAATTTCCGCCACTATGAAGGTGTGTAGTACGACAACATTTCCAATTACAACTTCGCATGTAACTTCCCCTAGGACTTGGGTATCCTCGCCTGTTGCCGTACGCAATTTTGCTCCATACAATGGCCTTATTTCCTTCTTTACCAAGTCAGATCGAATGATGGAATGAGATGCTCCCGTATCCACAGTCAACATTCGCTCCATTCCGTCCACCAAACCACCAATAGTAACATTACTCGTGCTTCTTCCCAACTGAGAGACAGAGATTATGGGGCATTCCATTGTGGGGACCAGCCCACGCCCCTTTTGGCTGGCCCGCTTTAGTTTAACGACTCAGTTGATTTGGGCGCTTGTTCATACCCATCAATATTCCGCTTGCGCCCATCGGCAGTGCTGAACTTACTGGAACTATTGCTGCAGTGGCGTGCTATATGTCCTATTTTTCCGCATCTGAAGCATTTCACAGCATTACTTTTCTTTTTCTGCATTTCATTCAACGCCTCCCATATTTTGCTTAGTAAGTCTGGCGTTTCCACTTCCACACGATGAGCCTTGTAAGTGGGCTTGCTTAATAGAGATGCCGTTTCCTGTGTCAAAGCATATGAGACCGTTTCAGCGAAAGTTCCTTTTGGGTTTGCATAGGTAGCCCGCTTCGTTTCAATATCTCGTATTCCATTGATGAAGCTTTGAATTTTCATTCTTTCGATGAATTCTTGAGGTGCTCCTGCGTTTGCCAAATGAGCTAGCCTCTCAATCTCAGAAGAAAATTCTTGTAACGTCTCATTTGGTTTCTGGAAGCGATTCTGCAACTCCATTTGATATATCTGCTTCCTGTGCTCGCTACCATAACGTCTTTCAATGGCACCCATAATTGCGTCATAGCTGTTCCTTTCGCCCTCGCTAACAGTCTGTAATATTTCTGCTGCAGGTCCTTTCAATGCTACGAACAGGGCAGCGACTTTGTCCTCCGCACTCCAATTATTTACAACTGCCGTTTTCTCAAATTGTAGCTTGAATACTTGAAATGGACCACTTCCATCAAACGACGGAGGTTTTATCTTCTGTGTAGCAGTTGAAGCGACTGGACGACTTAGTTGAATATCCTGGAGACGGGCTTTCAATGCTTTTACATCGTCCTCTAATTTTTCTTGTCTTTCTTCAAGGACCTCCTTAACTTGTATAATTTTTGCATCCTGTGCCTTGAATTGTAAGGACATGTGTTCTTCTTGTGCCTCCAACTGAGCCGCAATGCCGGACACCTGTGATGAAAGTACTGACTGTTGCAATTCCATTTTTGACGTTATCTGTGCCTGTTGTTCTTCGATTTTTGTCGACATCTGTGCCTGTTGATCTTCCATTTTTGCCGATATCTGTGCCTGTTGTTCTTCCATTTTTTTCGACATTTGTGTCAGCACAGCCAATATCGAGTTCATGTCTACGTTTGCTAGTGACTGTGGAGCCTCTTCCTTCTGGGTTTCTTCCTTTTGCACCTCTTCCACATCATCGTTGAAATCAAACTCATCTACATTAATGTTATATGCTTCCATAGCTACTCTTAACCTTGCCTGTAGTTCAATTTTATTGCCGGTGGTACTCAGGTTTCTCTTTTCTAACTCCCTTTTAAGTTCTTGGATTTTCAGATCATTTAACTTTGCCATTATTCTTATTTCGTTATCCTTGTCTCGTTATCCTTGTTTCCTTATCCTTGATTCGTTATCCTTGATTCGTTATCCTTGCTTCGTTATCCTTGGTCCTGGAATTTATTTAACAATTCCAATTCTGACACCAATTGTTACGTATTTGTCGATAGCTCGATTATTTCTATAGGGTTCGTATCGCTGAATTGTTAAATAAAAGTCTTTATTTACTTCTTAATTCACACTGCTTTATTTCACGACTAAAAAGTCTACACTTGTTTTACTTGACTTGATGTTAACACTTCTACGGTTAAATTACGACTGACTCTGGAGCGCCTGCTCGCCGCCTTATATAAGGTGTACTCGCGTACTTTTTCCAGCAGCTTTTCTCTGTTTGCCTCTATCACTCTCTATCTCGCCAAATATCATTCTTCCTCTCACAAGAGAAAAATATCCAAAAAAGTAAAAAAATGCAAATCTATTCAAATCTTGCAGGAAAGATGAACAGCTGATCAAAATAAAATTATGGGAATTAACAAAATATATACAAATCGTATATTTACAAAAATTTATACGAAATTTGTATTACTTTAGCTTTGTTTCAGCTGGAGATTATGCCTGCATTGTATTTTACTAATAAAGAAACATGTATGTATGTATATAAATGCGGAGCTGCGGCTGCCTGCTGGCATTGCATATTGACATACATACATACATACATACATACATATAAGTTAGCAGAGGGTAACCGGCGGACTTCCTACATTAAGCAACAAACATACAATGCTGCTGTTATCATTCGACATTTAGCTCAAGTACAGATGCAGACATAATCAAATGTTATTTATTTACATCTTTCATAATTAATTCGTCCATATTTAACTTTTTTAATTTTGAATTTCAATTTTGCAATTTTCGCAAATTACAAACATATGTTTTTTCATCAGCTGTTTTGCTGCTGGACAAATGTGATGGAAAAAATTTGTCCTGCAGAATTTTGCAGCCTCTCACAAAAATAAACGTCACTTTGCTCTCTCATTTCCATCACTTCTGCAATCTTTTTGCGTAAAAAAATGGAAAAAGCGGATATTTGTTGCAAAATTGTAATAAATTGCAACAAATTGCTGTACGCGAATACAACTATAGTCTGTCAAACGCAATCTGGAAAATTCTGGCAACACTGGAAATTATCTGGTATCTTCTTCTAGTTCTGGCACTTTCCCTAGAGATGTGTTCAATCATTTTAGTGATGTAAGTGGAGAACCGATTATATTCGCCACAATATGTATTTCTGATTGCCTTGTAGAGATGAGTGAAACTGCGATTTTTCGATATCTGTGATTTCGGTGATTGCTATTTTTAAATCACTGTGATTTTAAACTGCTATTACGATCGCATAAAATCATCAGTCACCGGTAGAGATTAATTTTGCGTTTTCTGAGCGATATAACCTGCCTTTCTTCTATGTTAACAAAATGATAGCAATAACAACGTTTCCGCAGTAATATCGCTGTTCGTAAATATTTTTCAAAGACAAATTGTAAATTCAATAATTTTTTTTTATTTCTATATATGTACGTAAGTGGTCTGCTCAAAAGTGTAAACAAAAGAAAATTTATAATGCTTTTGCGATTGCGATTCACATAGGTGAACTGCTTACTTGCTATATCGATAGCAGTTGCCAATAAGTAGCAGTTGCCAGTAGTAGTGCTACTTTGAAAAAGTGATTCGCAATTGCGATTTGTAATTTTTTTTTTTTTCACAGTGAAAAAAATCACCGGTTGCGATATATCGCTCATCACTATTGCCTTGAATTGGCGTAATTACCAAGTTTGTCGTAATATTATATTTCCATTAAATTCTTTTCTTTTGTAATTAATATGGGTTTACGTTAATACGCTGCAATGGCTATCATTTAATGATTTTGTATCTTACTGATATTTACCATAGAATTACATAGTTACATTTTCATATATAAGTATATGTAAGTAAACAAAAAAAAAAAAAAGGAATTGACTAACGTTGGCACATATAACTGTGCATTCACATATGTACGAGCATTAGTAAAAACAAAGGGGGAAATTTAATAAATACAGGCGATACAAAAGGCGGGAAAATGTGTAGGGAAGTATAACCGGACTAACGTAAATCACAAAATTCGATAAAATAAATATTAATAATATTTACTAAAGGCCACACATAATATTACATAAAAACAAGCTGATTAATAATAATCTCCCTCACTTAATCCTTCTCCACTTTACTATATATATACATACATACCCTATATAAAAAAAAAAAAAAAAAAAAAAAAATTTTTTTTTGCAATTCCTTTTTCTCTTTTTTCATTTAGCTCCTAAGTTAACTTTAATCTACTTTTATTACCAGGTCATGTCCCCAATATATGAATATAGATGTAGATATCAGAAAGTAAATATGTAGGGCATGTACACATATATATACATAAGCATTTTTTTTTTAAGAACATGTATAAATAATGAATTTTGAATAAAATCTGTAATTAAATGGGAATGTTGACCACCCTAATTTAAAAAGGCATAGGGATTTCAGGTAAGGGGTCATGGAAATATAGGTACACCGATGGCCAAGGATGAGGGTGGGCTAGTAAAGCACCAGCGCTGCAACAACACCAGCGGCGCACTACAGGTAAGGGGTCACTGATACCCGGGTGCGACAGTGACTATGGATTAGGGTGGGACAAAAACGCACCGGCGCTGCAACAATGTCAGCAACGCCACCCCTTGTGAGTTCGGCCTTTAACTTTTTTTTTTTGATTGTTCATATATTTTAAATTTCAGCTTCTTTTATGTATTTTCAGATGCCTGTTAATAAGCGGTCCTTCCGGTTGATTCAAATTAAATTCAAATTTAACGATTTTTTTTTACGATATAAATATTCAAATTTAAATTCACTTTGACAGTTTTTTTTTGACAGTGTTTATTCAAATTTAGTGCATATCGATTTCAACGTACATTCAAATTTAAATTTTGGTGCAACGATTATTTTCTCGTCCGTCCGCGATTATTTAAATTTAACGTGCGCTCATCTATTTTTAAATTTTTCCGTCGATTGTCAGTATTTCCGTCCGATTTAAATTTCGGTTTAAATGTTTTGCTAACGTCCGTTTGACTTTAACGTACATTCAAATTCATATTCAAATTTAAACGACATTTTCCCTCGGTTTGCATTTATTTAAATTTAACTGATGCCTGGCCTCTTGAATTTGGATTTTTCGGGTTATTTTGAATTTTCGAATTTTTCAACGGTCCGTCCGTGGCATCCGCCTAAACCGGATGTTGTTTTAGTGTGATTTTACTCGTTTTGGTTTGAAAAGGCATGATATGAATTTTTTCTGTTTATGGCGCAGGACAGCAATGTAGGCAAGAACCCCGCCCAGCCGACAATGACTAGCCACAGTGCAACCCTAGATCATGCCGACCGCCATGCATTGCTGCTCCACTCGATTGTAGATCGTAATCGAGGTTTAACGTGAACCATAACAGATGGCGCCCAACGTGCTGACTCGATGGCTTTTTGGTCAGCCAGTGACGTCTTACTATCTCGCAAGTCCCAGATGGGCAGGCCCTGCGCCGCCACTGCATTGCGGCGAGATGGTGAGACTGATCAGGTTGTCCAAGGAGGTCATCGCTGTTGGTAGCATAGGGCGCCACAAAGCGCAGATCGTAATCGAGGTCAAACGCGTACCATAACAATATGTATGTACATACATATATTTATACGACACACATATTAAAAATGTACATGATCGTACACCGATCGATCAAACGATCATTTCTGTTTAAGTACAAATCATACACCGATCGATCAAACGATAATTTCTACTTATTGTGGCGAATATAATCGGTTCCACTCTCACATCACTAAATGACTGAACACATCTCTAAGGAAACTGCCAGAACTAGAAGAAGAGACCAGATAATTTCAGTGTTGCCAGAATTTTCCAGATTGCGTTTGACAGACTATATAAGGCGGTGAGCAGGCGCTCCGCAGTCAGTCGTAACTTAACCGTAGAAGCGTTAACATCAAGTGAAGTAAAACAACTGTAGACTTTTTAGTCGTGAAATAAAGCGGTGTGAATTAAGAAGTAAATAAAGACTTTTATTTAACAATTTAGAGCGCTTTCACATTACTCGGTGCGGTATCGGATCGACATTTTTGGTTTTTACCGAAAGTATACCGAAACCTTACTGACCACATGTATTTCAATTGGCACTTTCACATTAGTGTTGCATACATGAAATCGGAGCGGATTAATTTCGGTATACCGCAACGCGGTAAGACCGGTCAGTAAAATTTGAGGAATTACTGCATACATTTTTGCGGCGTAGTAAAAGAAGAAGAACAAAGCCAGTAAAAAACTAGTTTCGGTTATAAATGTAGCAAGTTATAATGTCTTCGTCTTCGCTAGAAGACATTATTGTTATTACTGAGTGATTTGTTGAAGTTAAAAATTTTGTTTTGCAAATTTCGATGTTTGTTTTCCTATTTTCTGCCGATAACGCACCGAAAGTATTCCGACAAGTGTGAAAAACACAGCAACGCGGAATCGTTTCGGTAAGCTGGAAATACCGAGCAAAAAATGTCGATACGATGTTGTACCGAGTAATGTGAAAAGGCCCTTAGTGATACGAACCCGATAGAAATAATCGAGCTATCGACAAATACGTAACAATTGGTGTCAGAATTGGAATTGTTAAATAAATTCCAGAAACAAGGATAACGAAGCAAGGATAACGAAGCAAGGATAACGAAACAAGGATAAAGAGACAAGGATAAAGAGACAAGGATAACGAAATAAGGATAATGGCAAAGTTAAACAAACTGAAAATCCAAGAGCTTAAAAGGGAGTTAGAAAAGAGGAAACTGAGTACAACCGGCAATAAAATTGAACTACAGGCAAGGTAACAAGAAGCTATGGAAGCAAATAACATTGATATAGATGAGTTTGATTTCAACGATGATGTGGAAGAGGTCCGAAAGGAAGAAACTCAGAAGGAAGCGCCTCCACTGTCAGTAGCAAACGTAGACATGAACTCGATATTGGTTGTACTGACACAGATGTCGGCAAAAATGGAACAACATGCACGGAGTTCATCGAAGATTGAGGAAACATTATCCGGCATTGCAGCTCAGTTCGAGGCACAAGAAGAACGCATATCCTTACAATTTAAGGCACAGGATGCGAAAATTATACAAGTTAAAGAGGTCCTTGAGGAAAGGCAAGACAAAATTGAGGACAATGTAAAAAAGTTGGAAGCCCGTCTTCAGGATATTCAACTAAGTCGTCCAATCGCTTCAACTGCTACACAGAAGATAAAACCTCCGTCGTTTGATGGAAGTGGTCCATTTCAAGTATTCAAGCTACAGTTTGAGAAAACAGCAATTGCAAATAATTGGAGTGCGGAGGACAAAGTCGCTGCCCTGTTCGTAGCATTGAAAGGACCTGCAGCAGAAATATTACAGACTGTTAGCGAGGGCGAAAGGAACAGCTATGGCGCAATTATGGGTGCCATTGAAAGACATTATGGTAACGAACACAGGAAGCAGATATATCAAATGGAATTGCAGAATCGCTTCCAGAAACCAAATGAGACGTTACAAGAATTTTCTTCTGAAATTGAGAGGCTAGCTCATTTGGCGAACGCAGGAGCACCTCAAGAATTCATAGAGAGGATGAAAATTCAAAGTTTCATCAATGGAATACGAGATATTGAAACGAAGCGGGCTACCTATGCAAATCCAAAAGGAACTTTTGCTGAACGGTATCATATGCCTTGACGCAGGAAACAGCATCTCTATTGAGCAAGCCCACCTACAAGGCTCATCGTGTGGAAGTGGAAACGCCAGACTTACTAAGCAAAATATGGGAGGCGTTGAATGAAATGCAGAAAAAGAAAAGTAATGCTGTGAAATGCTTCAGATTTGGAAAAATAGGACATATAGCACGTCACTGCAGCAATAATTCCAGTAAGTTCAGCACTGAAGATGGGCGCAAGCGCAAGGCAGAGGGGTATGAACAAGCGCCCAAATCAACTCAGTCGTTAAACTAAAGCGGGCCAGCCAAAAGGGGCGTGGGCTGGTCCCCACAATGGAATGCCCCATAATCTCTGTCTCTCAGTTGGGAAGAAGCACGAGTAATGTTACTATTGGTGGCTTGGTGGACGGAATGGAGCGCATGTTGACTGTGGATACGGGAGCATCTCATTCCATCATTCGATCTGACTTGGTAAAGAAGGAAGTAAGGCCATTGTATGGAGCAAAATTGCGTACGGCATAGGCATGGGTAACACTGCGCTGCGCGGCGCAATTGCGCTAACACCAACCCTGGCGTTATTGCGCTAACTCCGATTTGAGAAACGCGCCAACTCAATATAGCGCCAACTCAATATTGCGCCAACTCAATTTTGTAATATAAAACCGACTCAATTTCGTGCGCTAACACCAGCACCAATATAGCGCTAGTGTAAAATGGCGCAACCACAACGCCAATAACAGCACCATAGTATATGTATACGTATGACACCGTCACAATTATGTATGCTTGATAGTGATCTATGTGACTTTAATTTCCAGCATATTTTCACAAATATACGGAATATGTTTCCAAATGTTTACGAAAATTTAAATTAATTGTGCCCTCGTATATGTAAGCAGAATTGCGCCAAAAGAAATAAAACGGGGATGGTGACAGTAACAAGCGAAAAAATGTTATTTATCGATTATTCCATGACAATTGCGCTAAAGGTGTTATTGCGCCAGTACCGTGAGTTGGCGCCACGAGTGGCGCTGGATTTATTGTATTAGCGCCAAAAAAATTGCGCCATTACCCATGGCTAGTACGGCAACAGGCGAGGATACCCAAGTCCTAGGGGAAGTTACATGCGAAGTTGTAATTGGAAATGTTGTCGTACTACACACCTTCATAGTGGCGGAAATTGTTGATGAAGTCATAATTGGCGTGGACTTCCTAATCGGCCAAGGCATTAAGATTGACATGAAAAACAAGGTTATGAGTTACAAAAACTTGGAGGTGCCGCTAAGTTTTGTCTACGATAAGAGATACAGCAGTAAGAAAGTGCTCGTGGAAGAGAATCAGCAGATACCGCCAAAGTCCGAGGCAATTATTTGGGCAAAGATTGATGGAGATTTTGGGACAAACAAATTGTGGGTTGTTGAAGCAGAAACAGAAACTAAATCAAATGTACTTGTTGGAAAAACCCTGGCTATGACAAAACAAGATGGACGTATACCAGTAAGAGTACTTAATGAGTTCAAGTCAACAATCAAACTCTCCAAAGGTGCTATCTTGGGAAAATGCGAAGAGGTTGACATCATCATGAATTGCGAACAATCCCAAGGAGAAGTTTCTACTGGCAATACAGATCTTTCAGATGAAATAAATGCTTGGACAGAAGAACTGCAGGAGAATCACAAAAGAAAGGCGAAAGAATTACTTGCCAAGTATTCCAGCATATTTGATAAGGATGGTACAAAACCAGGCAGGACAAATATTGTGAAGCATCAGATTGACACCGGTGTTGCAAGGCCAATCCGCCAGGCTCCTCGCAGCGTTCCATTAGCTAAACGTGAAATGGTGAGCCAGATTATACAAGAAATGAGTGACAGTGGGGTAATTGAACCATCAGTCAGTCCATGGAGTTCTCCGGTAGTACTTGTTAAAAAGAAAGATGGTAAGATGAGATTCTGCGTTGACTACCGGAAACTGAATGATGTAACGAAAAAGGATAGTTACCCATTGCCAAGAATTGACGACACTCTGGACTCGCTATCTGGAACGGAATGGTTTTCAACACTGGACTTGAAAAGCGGCTATTGGCAAGTCGAAGTAAAAGAGGAAGACAAGGAGAAAACAGCCTTTAGTGTTGGCGATGCCATTTGGATTATGTAATGCCCCAGCTACCTTTGAGCGACTTATGGATCAGGTACTGAAAGGATTGCACTGGAAAACATGCCTTGTGTACCTGGACGATATCATTGTACTGGGAAAAAGCTTTGATGAACGTCTCAAAAATTTGGAGGAAGTTTTCCGAAGAATAGCTGGCGCTGGTCTCAAGTTAAGTCCTAAGAAATGTTCATTATTCAAGAAAGAGGTAAAATACTTCTGACATAAAGTGACTACAATGGGCATCTGCACTGATAACGAAAAAATAGAAGCAGTAAAAATTGGCCAAGACCTCGGAATCTACATGAATTGCGAAGCTTTCTTGGGCTGTGCACATACTACCGCCGATTTGTTCCAAATTTTGCCGGCGTAGCAAATAGTCTCACGGAGCTTATGAGGAAATGTAAGACTTTTGAGTGGAGGAAGGAACAAGAAATTGCTTTCCAAACGTTAAAAGATCGGCTTTGTACTGCCCCAATGCTAGCATACCCGGTTCCAGGAGCGAGGTTTATCTTGGATACTGATGCGAGTGGTTATGCTATAGGAGGTGTTTTGTCAATCGACGGACAGGAGAAGGTTATCGCATACTACAGCCGATCAATTGGGAAACCGGAAAGAAATTACTGTGTAACACGAAGAGAACTGTTGGCATTGGTAGAATGCATCAAACACTTCCATAAGTACCTCTATGGTCAACGATTCCACGTCAGGACTGATCATGCAGCGTTAAAATGGCTTTTGAAATTCCGAAATCCGGAGGGTCAGTTAGTAAGGTGGATTGAGCGACTACAAAATTATGACTTTTCTATAGACCATCGTAAAGGCAGTACCCATGGAAATGCTGATGCAATGTCGCGGCGACCATGTAATCTTGAATGCAAGCATTGCTCTAAAGCTGAGGAGAAGGAAGACATCATAGATGTTCAGTTAATGACAATAACATCTACAGACGAATGGAATGCGGAACAATTAAGGAAGTGTCAGCTAGAAGATCCAGATCTGCCACGTGTAATGATCGGTTTGGAGCAAAATGAACGACCATCAAAAGAAGAGATGTCAGCAGAGAGTCCTGTTGCCAAATCATATTGGGCACAGTGGAATAGTTTGCAATTGGTAAATGGTTGCCTACATCGTGTTTGGGAGAGTGAAGATGGCCAAAGTTCTAAAACATTGATAGTTGTTCCAAGGAAAAGAATACCGGATGTGCTAAATGAACTACACAATGGTCCAAGTGGAGGTCATCTTGGAGTAACAAAGACGGTAGAGAAAATCAAGAAGAGGTTTTATTGGGTCGGCTGCCGTCAGACAGTTGTTGAGTGGATTGCGAACTGCGATGTGTGCATAAAGGCTAAGGGTCCCAAATCCAGGAGTCATGGGCTGATGAAATAATACAACTCAGGAGCACGATTTGAGAGAATTGCCATGGATGTAGCTGGGCCATTTCCTACTAGCAAACTTGGAAACAAATATGTACTGGTGGTCATGGATTACTTCAGCAAATGGCCGGAGGTGTACCCGATTCCAAATCAAGAAGCAGAAACTATAGCCGAAGTATTCACCAACAATTGGGTGACGAGATATGGTGCACCTATAGAGCTACATTCTGAGCAAGGAAGGAACTTCGAATCAGTTGTGTTCCAGGAGATGTGCAAGACACTGGGTATTAGGAAATCCCGAACAACTGCGTTACATCCACAATCAGACGGCATGGTAGAAAGATTTAACAGAACATTAGAGGAACATTTACGAAAAGTGGTGGACAAGTTCCAGAGAGATTGGGACACTCATATTCCTCTGTTCCTGATGGCATATCGATCGGCCGTACACGATACAACAGGATAGACTCCTGCAAAAGTAATCTTTGGTAGTGATCTTCGACTGCCAGCTGACTTGAAATTTGGGATAAATGCCGATACGGGAATAAATACCAGACAGCCTAACAACGTTCTGGAAGAGGAAATGAGAGAAATACATGAACTTGTAAGACAGCGAACAAAGATCATGAGTGACAAGATGAAGGCCAGATACGACAAGGCGATGAACTCAGAAGGTTTTGTTGAGGGAGATCTAGTTTTGCTATACAACCCGCAGCGAATGAAAGGGTTGTCCCCGAAATTGCAGTGTACTTGGGAAGGGCCATACAAAGTGATTAAACGGCTCAACGATGTTGTGTATCGCATACAAACGATTGGAAGACCGAGGAATAAAATGAAGGTGGTTTATCTGGAAAGGCTAGCAGCATTTGGAACGAGTAATGTGTCAGATCGGGACGATCAGACTTAGGTGGAGGGCAGTGTGGCGAATATAATCGGTTCCACTCTCACATCACTAAATGACTGAATACATCTCTAAGGAAACTGCCAGAACTAGAAGAAGAGACCAGATAATTTCCAGTGTTGCCAGAATTTTCCAGATTGCGTTTGACAGACTATATAAGGCGGCGAGCAGGCGCTCCGTAGTCAGTCGTAACTTAACCGTAGAAGCGTTAACATCAAGTGAAGTAAAACAACTGTGGACTTTTTAGTCGTGAAATAAAGCGGTGTGAATTAAGAAGTAAATAAAGACTTTTATTTAACAATTTAGTGATACGAACCCGATAGAAATAATCGAGCTATCGACAAATACGTAACATTATGTACAAATCATTGGTTTGTAAATTTCTTTCCAACCAAACATTTGTTCGTTTGACATCGAACGTACAAAAGCTTTACTCGTATCGCTTATTCGGGTAAACATCATGTGTATGAGTTGCATTGCACTGTGTCAGATCGATGAGCCGAAAACCTTACTCGAAGCAGAACACTGATTGAAACACAATGTTTTTCAAATTTAAATATTCCCAATATATTTCGACCACACCACGGTGATCATCTTCAGGGGCTACAAAAACACAAGAATAACAAAAAACCATTTAATTTTCTTAAAAAAACACGAAATTGGGAAAATATATATACATACATATGTATGTGTATGAGATAAGAAAAGATAACTAATAAAATCACAAAAGTACATAAATATCACATAGATACATAAATAAGCGAAAACAATAAATTAAAAATTAAAAAATTTACACACATTATTTTTACACGTCACCTTAGTTTGACGCGGAGTTTAAAACTATTTACTTATTTTCTAATAGATGTTTATATACGTGAGCACAGTTGTCAGTGTCCGTTTTGTAGTTCAGTCTTATGTTTGTTGGTGTGTTTATAATATGTAGCATCTCCAGAGTAAATTGTTTATTGTAGTTTTGTTCTTGTTGGAGAACACTTGCTTTGTCATATGGACATATGCCGAATTTAGACACGCTTATAACAAGAGAAGGAAACATACTTAAATTAAAGTGGTATAAGAAACCTACCTCGTCTGGAAGAATCCTCAACTTCCACTCAAGACACCCTAAATCTATGATTATAAATACAGCAATGGGCTGTATACGATGTATGCTTCAAATTTCAGATGACACTTACCACGAAGAAATAAAAAGAGAAATAAGACTGTTATTGCAAAACAACGATTTTCCAAAAAGAACCATCAAAACATTAATGTATAAAACAAAGCAACCAACAATTTTCAAGTCAGTCACAAATGTACCTAAACTATCAGAACGTCTGATAAAATCGGATTTCTATAATAAAGAAAAAATAAGAGTAGCCCATAAACATAAAAATACTTTAAAAAATCTATTTAATAAGAATAAATCGAAAATTCCACAAACTGAGAGAAGCAACGTGATATATCAAATTCCGTGTAATGGCAAAGAAAACGAACCATGTGATAAAATATATGTAGGCACAACCAAATCAAAATTAAAGACTAGACAAATACACAGAAAACAGCGCTCATGGCCCACTGTGCGGGCAGACCAGCTGTTTGCGATTCACACGTATACACACCGATTGTCACTACTACAGACAAATAGAGAGCGTAAAACGAGCGCTTACGATGGGACCAGGCGATCGTCAATTAGCAAAAATAATTAATTTGTCTTCGACTGTCGTGAAAGCAAGTGGTCGCTAGGTGATCGTCGAGAGAAATTCTTTTGTTTTATTTGCAGAAGCCAGACAACAAACAAAACTATGAACAGTTTGCATATAACATATGTATGTTTTTGTATACGTGCGTTGTTTCATAATTTCGCAAAGCGTGCGCAGCATGACCCTGCTCGCTCAACATCTGCATGCAGACTGATTATTGTTTGTCGTTTTCCACTTTGGCCTACAGTAGGCGCACCAACACACACTAATTTTCGGAGATTGTTTGAATGTGTTTGTGTGCCCATCCCTGATTTAGACAAAGTACGTGTTCTCCAACAAGAACAAAACTACAATAAACGATTTAATCTGGAGATGGTTCATATTATAAGCACACCAACAAACATAAGACTGAACTAGAAAACGGACACTGACAACTGTGCTCACGTATATAAACATCTATTAGAAAATAAGTAAATAGTTTTAAGCTCCGCGTCAAACTAAGGTGACGTGTAAAAATAATGTGTGTAAATTTTTTAATTTTTAATTTATTGTTTTCGCTTATTTATGTATCTATGTGATATTTATGTACTTTTGTGATTTTATTAGTTATCTTTTCTTATTTCATACACATACATATGTATGTATAAATATTTTTTTTCCAATTTCGTGTTTTTTAAGAAAATTAAATGGTTTTTTGTTATTTCAAATTTGAAAAACATTGTGTTTCAATTGACCTGAAGCCAGCGAAGAAAAAATTATTAAAGTTATAGGTCGCCGAAACAACTATAAAATAAAAAATATATGGAAATACAAATTTTATATTTGCCTCTTGTAAGCTTCTGCTTTGGCCGTAAGGGTAAAGAAGAAGTCCGCAAGAAAAATTTGTTATGGTTTGCCATCGATATCAATGCTGATATCGATCATAAACGGGTTAATTTCGGTTGCTCAATTCTGTCTGTGTGGCAGCACCACTATTTCAGTAGTTTTTTTTAGTATTTTTCCAATAACTTCCAATTAATAATGGCCGACGTGCTGACATGGTGAAGAAGAATGGATGACGCGTGGCCCAAACAAGACATGTCGTCGCATGTGAGGGAGAATATGCGATTGGCGTTAGACGGTTTGCTTCAAAATGTCAAAAGCGGGGTAAAAGCCAGTGAGCACACAACTTCGCATTCAACTTATTTCTAAGAACAACGCATGCAATTTTGTAAAATCAAAGCAACAGAAGATAAGTTGACATAAGCCAAGAACAGGAAGAAGAAGAGCGATTCTCTCTCACGTCGACCTTGTGTGCTTGAGCTGTGGGCTAGGGGAACAGGTTGCTGCACTGCAAAACGAGGTTGATTTTTGAGGTTGTCTCCGCGGAAACAGCTGACAATTTTTTTTAGACAGGAGTAATATCCTTGTTCGAGTAAATTTCATTCACCATTGTTGGTGTTCTGGCAATAATAACGTTTTGTACTTTCTTATTCAGTTACTAGATATCTTAAATGTAACCTTTATTTTCAAAATCCTGTAATTAATTCCTTTTCTTCCTAAACTAAGAGTCTAAACAAATTTTAAATGAGCAATTGTATCCGAAATGTACATTGAATTTTTTTTTTCTCCTAAATGGTTATATGGTTTTGATTCATTCTTCAAATTTAAACTCTTTATAGATTGCACGTAAATTTTTTTTGCAAATAGGCAAGCTTTCGAGCCAACCTCTATAAGTAGGCCTCTCATGGGGAAAGCTTAACTGAAATTTCCCATCTCAACCTTGACAACCCAGCAAGCAAAATTAGCATAAATAAAGTTTTTTTTAAGCTTATAATTATAAACATTAAGCTTACAAAATGTTGATTTTTTGTTTACAAAAGACTTCAAAGTAAGCGTGTTATAAATGAAATTAGACCTTGGTTGTAAATGTTCGAATATAAATTTATAAAAAATATTTATGAGAAAGTTTTTTATAAGCATAAAAATATAAACTAATTGTAAATGTTTGAATGAAACCTTTTATAAGCTTTCGAATGTAAGCTTATTGTAAATGTTCTAAAAAAGGCTTTTAATAAGCTTTTGAATGTAAGCTTACTGTAAACGTTCCAAATAAAGCTTTTTTGTGCTTACCAATCTAAACCTTTTCCAAATTAAAACTAAGCACGTCATAAACAGTTTTTTAATAATTTATTTTGACGATATTTTGAACTCGTGGTAGCACATATGTACATTTGTACATACATAAACAAATTACATACGTAAGTACATACATACATATTAAAAATAGTACAACAATAAAATCATAAATGTATTAGCTAAATTAAACATGAAACACAAAACACGTGTATCAGATTTTAACTTCATACGATTGTTGTCAAATTGAAAAAATGCTTTTGAAGCAGCTACATAATCTGTTTCATTCCCACCGTTCTCATGTACAAACGTTTCTGAAAAGAATTTAAGAAAAATTTGAATTACGTGTCTATGTACATATGTATATACGTATGTAAGTATATGCAACCAAAGTATATAAGTTCCTCCGTTTTGTTACCTAAATATAATAATAAATTACATACTTAACAACTGTATGTCACGGCGTATGAGTAACATTTTATCTGAAAATCGTATTTTTATTGTATTTTTTTGTATTACATATTTATTTTATAGAATCTATTATTGAAACTTAGGTAAAAATACCACAAAATTTTGCTCATACGCCATAGCATGCAGTGTATGTACATATATAGTTTATTATTGAGTGATTTTATATATGTACTTACGGCATATAGGTAATCCAATAGTTAGACTGCGAGCGCAAATTTTAGTTTCGGTCCCTCTCCATGAAAATTTTTGAGCGATTGCATCCGTCATTATTTTTCCCCACGCTCGCTTTACAAACGATTTTGCCGCAGAAGAGGATGCAGCTTTGAAATCCATTTTCTGAAACATATTACAATATGCAAACCAAAGTTAAAAACCTAATTTTCTTAAACGCATGCTGTTACATATTAGGGTGGATCAATTTTTATGGGCTGATTATAAGCCACAGTGTTCTTAGCAAATTTTGATTTTGCATCAAATTCTAATAGTCATCTAGACATTCCTCTAAAATCAATTTCGAGCATGTTCCAGACAACTTTTTTTCATAGAATTTAATGCAGAATCCGAATTTGCTAGCAATACTATGGCTTAGAAAATTGATACAGCCTAGTATATATACATATATATCATTTACTTATAAAACTTACCAGCTGACGAAACTTTTCCTCGTCCTGCTAAATTTCTTTTTCATATGAAAGTAAATTTTCTAGTCTGCTAAATGGTTCCTTGTGCAAAACGATTGGATAACCTCCTGGCATGACTTTCCTAAGCTCACCTACTTCTCTCCTTAGCGCTGTTACTTCTTTTAGTATCCGTAAAAGGACGGCTTTGTTTTTTTACTCAACTTTTGATACGGCACAGTCAATGAGAGATTGGGATGCTATAAAAAAAAGAGATTGATAGAAGGTACAAATTCATTACCAATTAAACTGAATACTCACCTAATGAGTTTTCGCGCGGTATATTGGACTCTCCGCTATTAACTATTGAGCATCCACACGTATTTTATTTAATTTTTATTAATAGGAAAATTTTTCTTACGTCAACTATTCAACACATACAATAATAATAATAATACAATGGCGCTATTATAACTCTGACGAGTTTTATGGCCGAGCTTCTCTCCCAATTCGAGGTGTGCTCCTTTTTGTTTTTCCTACTAATTGGGTGGACCTACAGTTTTATGCCGGCTCCGAACGGCGAATGCATTTTTTGTGAGAAGCTTTTTCATGGCAGAAATACTCTCGGAGGGTATGCCGCCCACTGCCGAGAGGTGACCGCTGCTCTTAAAAACCCCAATAATTGGATTTTTACTAATTAGAAAAATTTGTTTGGCTCGGACCGTGGTTTGAACCCGAGACCTCTGGCATAGCAGGCGAGCACTCTACCCACTGCACCACAGCGACCACCAACACATACAATAGGTTTATTTAAAAAAGTTTAAAATAAGCTTAATATTGTAAAAGCTTATTTAACTTTTCCTTTAGTAAACTTACTTCAAGCTATTTTTCAAACACTTGCATTTCACTTTTAAAATTAACGGTTTTATAAACATGCGCTCTCAATGTTTACAAAAGATTTATTTGAAAACATATAAAGTAAGCTTAAGAATGTCAATGCTTACAAAACACTTGTAGTAGCAAGCTTATACCATGTCTCCACATAACGTGTTTCGCTCTTTTTTTTCTGCATTTTCTCTCTCAATCTTGTTTCGACACGGAAACCAGTGCCGAAACTCGCCAATTTCCATACAAATTTCTGAGAGCGAGTGAAGATTGAAACACTGTTTCATTCTGAATCATCTTGCCAATCTCGATGATATCGATGTCTTCTCTAATTTTGTATCGAAAATCTATCGAAATCTCACACAGACCAAAACAAAAACGCAAAATATAAGCAAACATACAAACATTTAAGAAGAGCAAGAAAGGGAAATATTAAACTGAATCACGATCAGCCACGTGGAGACGTGTTATTTAGCGAGATGTTTTGCTAGATGTTTTGTTGGTGAAACAAATTATGTGGAGACGGGCTTTTACTTTATTTTCAAAAACGCTTACAGGAATGCTTGTTGGGAATCGTTCCAATGGCGGGATATGCACATGTATTGGTGATGGAGAAACTGGTTCTCCAGGGTTGCCATGAACACTTCTTATTGTGAAAATACGTAACACATGCTTATTCGGTGACTTAGTACTTTCAAATGTACATATTATAAAATGTTCTTATGCGCTCTATACAATTTTAAAATTTAGATAGTTCACAGAAAATTTATTAATTATTTACCACATATTTATACTATTGTTTCATTAATCAGATTTTCCTGTCTCTTACCATTTTTATGATTTGAGCGTAAGACAACAATGGTTATTAATATTCCCAACGTACACTATTAGAATTTTACAGTAGCAAATTTACTAGGGCGCGAATATAATCGATTTTTTTGAAATAGTTTCATGGGAAAAATGCTTGAGGCATTTTATTCCGAAAGTTTTGATAATTTTTTTTTGTGTGTCATGGCAACCGCATCCCATTTCGCTTGTGTTATTGCTAGCGTCACACCAGAATATAGACATCCAAATAACAGTAAAATCACGCCACTGAACAAGCGGCAGTCACGCCAATTTACGCTGAAGACAAATCGAGGCGACGCGACGGTGCGACAGCGACAGACGCTGGACGTAATAACGTCAGTGCGAGTTCAGCGACTTAAGCATGGTAAAAGTGTCAACATCTGTCACTACATATGCCCGCATTACAATTTTTTTGTCACAATTAAAGGTTTTCTTTTGCTTAGACGATAAATTTTCAACGTAAAACAATAAGCTAAATAGCTAAATTCATTAATGTAATGCATTAGACTTTATTACGTTTGATTGCGTATAAATACTTCTGTTTTTTTTGTAAAGTTCGTCAGATTTATTGAATGTCATGATTTTCATATTTCATAATGCAGTGGCAACTCATCGTCGTCACCAAAATTAAAAAACCAGTCTAAGTTGATGACAACGTAATTTGGTCGTTGGACGACATTGCGACGCGTAGTCTTTGTTGTAATTGCTTCCATAATAGCGCATAGATGTTAATCGTGACAGACTGTCGCTGACGTAGTGTCTTGTCGTCACGTTTTAATTCTGTTCTCACCATTGTCACTACACTGCACCACTGCCATGCCATACATAAACGAAAAGAAACGGGACTCTTCCAAAACGAATACAGAAAAAGGGGAAGGTGAGCGTCTAGCTAGGCACGCTTGAGGGGAAAAAATTTTAGTACAGCGGTAGTCAGTTGGGAAAAGTCGGTAGATGGGTGCGCGTCGATGAGGCATTAAAGGCGAGCTTGTGCTGCATATCTCTCACGAGACACATAAAAAAAATAAAATAAGAATTTTGAAGACAAAACTCCAAAAAGTTTGACTTCGGCACGCGAATAAAATTTGTGCTTGCCTACAATAAAACAATTTTTCTTGGAAAAAAAAAAATTCCCGGAAAAAAAGGTGCCTTATAAAATTGACTACCACCTGGTGTGAGTTGAATATTTCCCATGCGAATATTTTAATGCGTATTTTGTTTATGTTTTGTCGAGCCCCTCCAAATCGTGGTAAGCTCACTAAAGCAAAATTCAAGTGATCGCGGTTCGCTAAAGCGTGCTAAAACAAAAAGTAAAGGCAAACTGCACGAAATTTGAATCAAGATCAGCAATTACCATAGCCACAACAACAAATATATAAGTGCGCTTAAAATAGTCTTGGCACGGATAGGGTTATTCTATACGTGTGCTGCACAGCAATAATAAAAGTCAGTGAGTCGTCACAAAATCGCCTGGGTTCTATCTACGCAACAACAACGCAAACTCGAAGAAGCAAAATTACGGCACCGTACCGCCCCAATAACGACGGTAAACGGCCACAGCAAGCATTTTATATTGGAGCGCTGGCGACAGCGAGCACGTCACAGATCACTAGCAACGTAGGCACATCGCAGCGGAGCGCTGCCACCAACGACCAGCATACAGTAACGCACAACAACGACGCGATGGCAACCAGCATATGACCACGTAACGCTACCACTAATAGCCCAGTTAGTCAAGAACGTGTGGTCCGCCCGCTGACGCAAACGCCCGTATGCAATTTTTAGGATTTTTTGAGCTCGTGGGGCAACGGAGCAATCAGCTGTTTTACTCACACATATTTACATATATATATAGTTTGTTTACAATTTGGCAGGGTTGCCATTTAGTCATTTTTGAACAAACAAGATTTTTACTAATTTTCAAAGTGTTATGCGGATTACTCTTCAATCCACAACTGTGCATTATTTGCCAAATGACAAGAAAATACTAATTTAATCATTTTTAAAGTTGTCGTTGACGACTTTTTTTTTTTTTTTATTAATTTAGTTACTTTTTTACTGCTTAGTTGGTAATTAAAACACATTTTTCTTGTAATTTTGCTGCTGCCCAATATATTTCCATCACACTTTGGTGATAGCTATCAAGGGCTAAAACATAAAATAACAAAAAACACAGTGAGAACATTAAATTTACAATTGAAAATCCATAAAAAAATTATATTGGGAAGCAACAAGATTCTCACAAAAATGTGTGTTTAATTAAGAAATCTGTACTGAGTTTCTGTAACTCATCTTTTCTAGTATAAATAGATTGTGACAAAGTGTGGATCGTATTAGTGTGACATCACTTTAATTGATTTTGTTAGAGAAACTCAGATTTATTGTGGCAATTTATAACTTTTTAATGTAGAAAAATTGCAGAAGAAGATCACCAAGAGTTATTAATTAAGAAAATACAGCCACCATTGTGGATAAATACAATTTTTGCTTTAATTTTCAGTAATATCTTCATTTATTAGGAATGTTCAATATCTCAAAATTTTTACATATTTTTACGAATAGTTACGAATTTATGTTCAATAACCCAAAAAATTCGCAAAAGAGAGCCATATTGAGAGAGTAAGACCTCGAGAGAGTTGATAAAAGCTGCAAGTAAAATTTTCACTTGCAACTACTTGCAGCTTTAAAAAAAATAGAAGTGTCAAAAATATATGATCACAAAAATTTCAATTGGAAATTTACAAACATTTTAAACGCAAATTTCTAATTGTGTACTAAATAAATTAGCGCAAAAAGGAATCTTGACGATGTTGTGGAATAGCCAAAGTAGATTTTTGTTTTCCTAATTCAGTTATTTCCATTCATTTCCAATTTCAAAAATTTCAATGTTTACGATTTTGTGTTCAATCACTTCGGTTGATAATTTTCTCTTTTTCTCGTTCCCCCTCTTAATTTGACATTGACGCTCTTTTTGCAAGTACTTGCAAGTAAAGTTGTTGAACAAAGCTATTATCTTGTTATTAATTTATATACATATATATTTACATTTTGTTTGGGATTTAAAAAAAATTTATAGAAAGTTTTCTTTCCTTTCTTTTTAAAAATTAAAGTAATAAATGGTTCGTTTAAGTAGACATACTATTTTTTCCATGTGAACACATATGTATATGTATATTCGTAAACATTTTACAATCTTGTTGAGTTAGTTATATAATGCTGTGAAAATTACTGTTCAAATATTTAATAATAAAAAAATGTTCAACCGGCAACCCTTTTACCTTGCAACCATGCGAGCGATCAGCTGACACGTTTTTACGTAAAAAATCAAAATGATTTTGATTTCTGCGGTACGGGTATCTGCGTAGTACGTCGCACAGTGGGGAAGCTTCCATACATTCAGCGGAAAAAAATAGAAGGAGTTGTCGTAGGGCTTTGAAATTTTGCAGACAGGTTATATATGAGCTAGTTAAGAAAATTTCCAAAAATGGTTGAAATCGGTCAACTCCTAGGGGTACCTCCCTTGGACCTATAGTAAAAAATTAAAAAAAAACATTTAAATACAAATTTTAATTTCAGCCGAAAAAAGTAAGATATCTTCACAAAACTTTGCATATCAGTTACCCTCATAAAGGGCATTGACGGTACAAAAAATAATTGAAATCGGCCACTCCCTAGGGGTACCTCCCTTGGACCTATAGTAAAAAATTAAAAAAAAAATTTAAATACAAATTTTAATTTCAGCTCAAAAAAGTAAGATATCTTTACGAAACTTCGCATATCAATTACCCTCATAAAGGGCATTGACGGTACAAAAAATAATTGAAATCGGCCACTCCCTAGGGGTACCTCCCTTGGACCTATAGTAAAAAATAAAAATAATTTTTAATCCATACCTGTACTTAATTGTGAATAAAAGCGAAACGCGTTCATCGATTTTCTTGATTTATGTATCATTTTGTTCATAGGTTATGCGACTTTACGTGAAAATAATAGGACTTTGAACTTTTTTACCGTTTTCGATTTTTTATGAATTAAAAAAAAAAAAATATTTTTAGGCAAAAAATATTTTTTTTTCTCCATACATTTATTTATAACTGGGAAACTGTTGCCTATATAGCGAAGCGTTATATAAACAGATGAAAGTACTAGTAATTCTTGATTTTTATAAATTTGTTTAAACAAAATCCGACTAGTGGTTCTTGAGTTATGTTAAACAAAAGAGCCTTATCAGAATTGAGTCGCGAATCAATTAGCTGAAAAATGTTGTACTGTATAATACAATAAATTGAAAAGGGGCACCTGGGGGCACTTGAAATTGATTAAAAATGTAAAAACAGATATGAAACAATGTATTAGTAGTGATTTCCAACTGGAGGCAAGTGGCGCTAAAATTACAGGTCCAAATGTTTGGAGAAAAAAGGGATTTTTGTTATATGTTCATAAAAATAAACAAAAAAAAAAAACTTAAGTCTCTGCAGAGTTTATTTTTTCAATTTTAGTAGACTGAAATATCCTACTTTAAATAAAAAATAAAAAGAAAAACGTTAGCTCACATAATAAAAGATTATTCGTTTTGAAATTCTTAGGTTTAAATTAAGTTGGTTCGGTAAAACATACAAGTACTGAGTTTGAGACGGCTATAAAAAAAAAACTAGCAGTCAGATCGGAGTAATTCTTTTTGATTTGGTTGTACCATTTAGTCTAAATTCCAAAATATCACTGCATATTGCATGAAGAGTATGTTGACAATTTGACTTTTTTCCGCAAAATCCCCAGTGTGCGTCGTTGAATAATCGCTTACATACAAATCCCATTGAATAGGTTGGATCAGCTGACACGGTACACGGGTTTACGTTCTCAACTAACTGGACTATAAGTGCTGTCATCGCCACCAACACCAAGCGCTCAGAAAGCAGCGTACTGACGTTAGCGGCGCACAAGTATAAGGTCCTCAACAGCAACGCGCTAGAATACAGGGCCACCTCAACGGCAACGCGATACAATACAGCGCCATAACAACAGCAGCGGCGCAGCGTATATAGTGCTCGCCAGCACAGCGGCACGGCGCTCATAGCACCATTAATTTTTGGTTGATTTTAGACGATTTTTTTTCTGGGTGTATGTATGTACCAGGGATGGGCAGTTTTGAATAAATTTGTATTCAAATAAAAAATAAATTTTTATTCTTCATTCTCATATCCTTGAATAAAGAATAAATTTTTATTCTTCATTCCGGCGCCCTTGAATAAAGAATAATTTTTTATTCTTCATTCTGGTACCCTTGAATAAAGAATAAAAATTTATTCTTCATTCTCATACCCTTGAATAAAAAATAAATTTTTATTCTTCATTTTGGTGCCCTTGAATAAAGAATAATTTTTTATTCTTCATTTTGATACCCTTGAATAAAGAATAAAAATTTATTCTTCATTCTGCTACCCTTGAATAAAAAATATATTTTTATTCTTCAGTCTGATGCCCTTGAATAAAGAATAATTTTTTATTCTTCATCCAAAATTGGTTGAATAAAAAATAAAATTTTATCATTCATTCAGATAATTTTGAATAAAGAATAAATTTTTATTCACGTTATTCACATTATTCTTGCAGGTCACACAAGTAAATGATTTTGCGAATATTTTTCTGAATACGAACCAAGTATTTTCCCGGGCCCCATCCGAATATTTTTCCGAATACTTTCCCGCATCCGAACCCGAATACTCAACCGAATATTTTTCTGAATCCGTACCGAATAATTTACCGAATACTTTCCCGAATCCGAACCGAAGATTTTCCCAAATCCGAAACCGAATACTTTCCCGAGTCTGAACCGAATACTTTTCCGGGTTCGAACCGAATACTTTTCCGAGTTCAAACCGAATACTTTTCCGGGTCCGAAACGAATACTTTTACGAGTTCGAACGGAATACTTTTCCGGGTCCGAACCGATTACTTTTCCGAGTTCGAACCGAATACTTTTCCGGGTCCGAACCGAATATTTTTTCCAAAACCGAACCGAATACTTTTCCGAGTGCGAACCGAATCCATTTCCGAGTCCGAACCGATTACCAGCTGTAATTAACGAAGTTATGGTAAGAATTAAAATGCAAACGAATATGCATACAATACATACATATTTACATACATACATACATATATATGTATGTATAAGCAAAAGAAGTACATATGTAGTTTCTTATATTCATTATGTTCTGGTAATCGGTTTTTAATGAAATTTGGCGCCGTTCTATTCAAATACAATTACATTTACATTTTCACCATAACTTCGTTAATTACAGAGCCAGCGGGTTCCGGACTCGGTACAGACTCGGAAAAGTATTCGGTTCGGTTTTGGAAAAATATTCGGTTCGGATCCGGAAAAGTATTCGGTTCGAACTCGGAAAAGTAATCGGTTCGGACCCGGAAAAGTAATCGGTTCGAACTCGAAAAAGTATTCGTTTCGGACCCGGAAAAGTGCTCGGTTCGAACTCGGAAAAGTATTCGGTTCGAACCCGGAAAAGTATTCGGTTCAGACTCGGGAAAGTATTCGGTTACGGATTTGGGGAAATATTAGGTTCGGATTCGGGAAAGTATTCAGTAAAATATTCGGTTCGGATTCAGAAAAATATTCGGTTGAGTATTTGGGTTCGGATTCGGGAAAGTATTCGGAAAAATATTCGGTTGGGGCTCGGGAAAATACTTGGTTCGTATTCAGAAAAATATACGCAAAATCATTTACTTGTGTGACCTGCAAGAATAATTTGAATAACGTGAATAAAAATTTATTGTTTATTCAAAATTATCTGAATGAAAAATAAAATTTTATCTTTTATTCAACCAATTTTGGATGAAGAATAAAAAATTATTCTTTATTCAAGGGCATCAGAATGAAGAATAAAAATTTATTTTTTATTCAAGGGTATCAGAATAAAGAATAAATTTTTATTCTTTATTCAAGGGTATCAAAATGAAGAATAAAAAATTATTCGTTATTCAAGGGCACTAAAATGAAGAATAAAAATTTATTTTTTATTCAAGGGTATCAGAATAAAGAATACATTTTTATTCTTTATTCAAGGGTATCAGAATAAAGAATAAAAAAATATTCTTTATTCAAGGGCGCCGGAATGAAGAATAAAAATTTATTCTTTATTCAAGGATATGAGAATGAAGAATAAAAATTTATTTTTATTTTTTCGTTATTGAATTATTCAAATTTTGAATAATGCCCATCCCTGGTATGTACATCCACCATGCTGCGAAAGTAACCAGTTGCAAACTACACCTTTTCCAGTTTACATTCAGAAAGTTGCAATTTATATCCAGAAAATACCAATTCATATTCAGAATTTTCATTTCATATTCAGAAACCTACAATTCATATTCAGAAAGTTGCAATTCATATTCAGAAAGTTACATTTCATATTCAGAAGGTTACAATTCATATTCAGAATTTGCATTTTATATTCAGAAACCTACATATTCATATCAGAAAGTTTCATTTCATATTCAGAAATTTACAATTCATATTCAGAAAATTGCAATTCATATTCAGAAAATTACATTTAATATTCAGAAAGTTACATTTCATATTCAGAAAGTTACAATTCATATTCAGAAACATGGGACATGAGTTTCTATGTAAATTTTTTAGGTACAAAATTACATTGTTTTTTTCAAAACTTTTTTCTGAAGGGTAGAGTTCGTCCTCCATTCAAAAGGTCGTGGGTTAGAAACCCAGTCCGAACAAGATCGAAAATTTGTTTTATTTGAAATCGGGGAATTAATGTAGCGTAATCCCTCGCATTCGGTCGGCAACCATCCGAGTGTATTTCTGTTATAAAAAAACTTCTCATGCAAAATTTACATTCCTCGGTGGATGTCGTTCAGGGTCGGCATAAAACTGTAGGTCCACCGAATTCGTAAAAAAAGTGAAGGAGTACTATGTTATTAGGCATATGCAACATATATTTCAAATAAAACAAATTTTCGATGTTGTTCGGACTGGGTTTCTAACCCACGACCTTTTGAATGGAGGACGAACTCTACCCTTCAGAAAAAAAGTTTTGAAAAAAACACCTAATTTTTTACCTGAAAAATTTACATAGAAACTCATGTCCCATGTTTCTGAACATGAATTGTAACTTTCTGAATATGAAATGTAACTTTCTGAATATTAAATGTAATTTTCTGAATATGAATTGTAATTTTCTGAATATGAAATGTAACTTTCTGAATTTGAAATGAAATTTCTGAATATGAATTGCAACCTTCTGAATATGAATTGTAGGTTTCTGAATATGAAATGGAAATTCTGAATATGAATTGTAGCTTTCTGATTATGAAATATAACTTTCTGAATATGAATTGCAACTCTCTGAATATTAAATGTAACTTTCTGAATATGAATTGTAAATTTCTGAATATGAAATGTAACTTTCTGAATTTAAAATGAACTTTCTGAATATGAATTGCAACTTTCTGAATATGAATTGTAGGTTTCTGAATATGAAATGGAAATTCTGAATATGAAATGTAATTTTCTGAATATAAATTGTAATTTTCTGAATATAAATTGCAACTTTCTGAATATAAACTGGAAAAGGTGTAGAATTATACCAGTATACCGTAAACAGTCATGTAAAATTAACACGATCGATCCTTTCACATAGAACAGCAACAATTTTTTTCAAATTACACGATGTTTGAAACATGATTTTGGCTTTGTAACTGTCATCTGAAAATTTGGTAAATTTAAACAAATTTTATTATTTATACAACATGAAGAAATTTTAAATTATACAAGATGATTCAAATATAAAATTTTATTCCTAAATGTCGTTTGGGATTTGGTTTATTTAACATGATGATAGTGTCAATATAAACTAAGGAAAATGTTAAAAAAAATTGCGTCCCAATTCTAGTGGTAATACAACATGATAACAAATGTTAAAACAACAAGAACCACAATTATGCCTATATGACACTACGTTTTTTTCTTGGTTTTTTTGGTTTGGAAAACCCACCGAAAGTCAAAATACAAAAACAATTCTTCTGTAGGTTGAAAAGAGACAAATACTCCCTCAAAAACAGTTTGATTGACATTAAACTTCAAACTAAATGAAAATAATATTTATTTCAAAAATTAATTTTTTTAGAAATTTGAATTTAAATTACTGAAATAAAAAAGTTTTGAAACTCAAAGGGTAGGATAGCTGTGTATTCCATGTTATAAAGGGAAGCCAGTACGCAATATAATTTTTCTTCCGGACTTCTTCTTTACCCTTACGGCCATAGCAGAAGCTTACAAGAGGCAAATTTAAAATTTGTATTTCCATATATTTTTTATTTTAAATATAATTTATTTTCTAGTTGTCAAATTGAAACAATTGTCAGAAAAAATGACCGAATGCCAAAAAACCTACCGAAATACAAGCTGGCTCGTTGGTTTTTATCGCCTAGATGGTATTTTGTTTGGTTTTTTTCAATATAGCTTGCTCGCTTGCACCAACGCAAAACTGTATTTGACCATCTCCTTCACACAAAAAACCTGGTAGAATACCAGAAAAAAAATGTAGTGTCATATGGGCTTTAACAATAAAAGTTGGTTGATATAACACGAAACCATTTTGAAACATAAATGTCATTTGGAATTTTGGTTTATTCAACACGATGATAGTGTCAATATAATCTTAAAAAGTGTTAAAAAGAACGTCAAAACTATTTTGAAACATAGAAAATTTTTTCAAGTTTGAAGTTCTGCTTTTCGTGCAAAACACAAATTATTATTTTTTTTTTAGCAAAAAGAAAATTTTGTGCTGTGGCAATGATGGGATTTTAGCATCATTGGCAGTGCGTGATAGCGGTTTTTCCATTTATATTTCAGTTTGCAGGTGAGTTAAACGTGGATACTTTTTTGTTTCTAAAAGTGTGTAATGTTCAATATTGTCTTTTTCTCTTCATAGTTTGCAATTTTTACCACGACGAAGTCCTCCCATATCGAGCGATATCGAAGCAGCTTTTTATTAATATGGTCGCATGTCGCATACTGAATCGATGATGGCCAAAATCGAAGAAGTTAAGTCTACCATAAAGTTCCAAATGAAAAAGGTGTTGTGTTTGTCTGTTGCTATGGGTCATGTAAATATGAAACCTGAAGAACTGGTGCAGAATATTTATTTGTCGATAAATTTCTTGGTCTCGTTGTTGAAGGGAAATAGGCAAAATATACGCTCGTTACATATCATCAATGGGTCCACCACAGCGATTGTACAAAATGTAAGATCATTTTGGTATATCTTTTTCATATAATAAATAATATGTGAAAGAATATGATTATTGCCACTATCACCAACACCGTTTGGGGTACCGAAATGACGTTTTCGGCAAATCGGCATTATGAACACCGAATGAACGAACATTTTGACAGTTTTTCGTGCCGAAATTTGCCGCAAGTATTTCGTTGCGGCGATATTAACAAAATATCAAAAAATTACAATAAAAGTTTAAGTAAATTGTTTAAATGCATGTATGAAGTTGGAATAAGTGTGAATATATGTAAATACATTAATCAACCGGTCACGAGAAGTGACAAACATGGCGTGGGTCCATTGTATTTTCCACCGAGATTGAATTGCTGTTATATGCAAAGAAAAACTTCAGAGAAAAAATTGTGAAATAATGATAATAACAGTGATTCACTTGTGTATGTTGGTTTTGGAAATTAAAATATACTAGGAGTTCCCGCTACTGTCGAAAATCTAGTTTTCTAGTAGTTTAGCTACTCCAGAATGCAAAAATATTTTTAACTTTATGATATTTTTTATTAAAATTTATCTTTATTTGATTCAAAACCCATTTATTGAAGCACAACACTTTTCCATTTTTAATAAATTAAATTTTTTCATACAAAATTCTTTTTTTACCTTAGTTCGGATGACACAGTTTTTTTTTTTTTGTTTTAGTTTGGACACAACCCATGTATGACGCTTAAAAGCAGGCAACAAAAAATATTATAAAAATGTATTATAGGTAAAGTTGTGTTTTGCAATAACAATAACACAGGAATTTTTGCAACAACAACAATTACAAAGAAATTTTCCAACGGCGATTGTGCACGTATTTTCCAACCGATTTTAATGAAAATCAAAATGGACCTATTGTAAGGAATTTCCTTTCTAATGAGTGTCTTTTAAAATCAGGTCAGTAGAATCGCCAAAAGGTCGCGGACAAAATTCATGTTAGCGTATTAATATATAGATTTTCACCCAAGAATAATAATGCATTTTCTGAAGTTGATAGTTATTGTTTGACTACTATAAAAAAGCAACTAACGAATTATGAATGTGTATTACCACCAATTTACCATTTCAGTAAAACTTTTTGTCTCAATAAAGACGCGTTGAAATAAATATTGCAGGTGGTGGAAGGCCGGCTTCAGTATAATGCGCCCGCTGTATTTATTTTTAAACCACCAAGAATGTTTCAATGAATCCTTCAGGAAAAGTTCTGTGAATGATAATTAAATTATAATTTTACTACACCTTTTTCAGTTTATATTCAGAAAGTTGCAATTGATATTCAGAAAATTACAATTCATATTCATAATTTCCATTTCATATTCAGAAAGTTGCAGTTCATATTCAGAAAATTACAATTGATATTCAGAAAATTACATTTAATATTCAGAAAATTACAGTTAATATTCAGAAAGTTACAGTTCATATTCAGAATTTCCATTTCATATTCAGAAAGTTGCAATTGATATTCAGAAATTTACATTTCATATTCAGAAAGTTATAATTCATATTCAGAAGCTTCATTTCATATTCAGAAAATTACAATTGATATTCAGAAAATTACAATTGATATTCAGAAAATTACAATTGATATTCAGAAAATTACAATTTATATTCAGAAAATTAAAATTCATATTCAGAAAGTTGTTCAGGTATTTTTTATGCATTCAAGGAAAATCTAACATGTTGGATGCATTGTATAGCTTCACATGAATGCAGGCTTTATGTATGTCGGACTTTTGGAAAAACTGATTGGACCTGGAGGGAGAGGAAGAGGATGAAGAAGACAGTCCCGGGGTGACAGAGAGTCAGATATGAAAAACCTTTCCACAAATAAACACGGCAACAAACATTGTAATTCTTTATTTTCATACAACGCAAAATATTTACATAGTAACAATATATGTAGAAAGTGTAAAAAAATAATGTTAAGTATTTGGCGAAGGGTAAGCCTACAATTACCTTCCAGCCAGGTTAGCACCTGCTCAACCTGGTCTGCTGTGAGCTTTCGCGGCTTTTTACCGCCGGCACTTGGTTTTTCCAGTCTTCCACTTACAGCCCAAGTGTAGGCCGTTTTGTAGGCGATGCCCAGCGATTTGGCTAGGGTTGGCCAATCCTCCCCTTTGTTAGCGGCATTGACAATACGCTCCCTGTCCATCAAGGAGTAAGACTTGTAAGTGCTCCTTTCAATATTTTCTGTATCTGGAAAAAATGAATTGTTAAAAAAGCTTCTGAAAACCTTGCTCAAGTTGAAATACTTACCATCAATTGAAGCTCTGCATATTGCGCAGAGCTTGGGAATTGCCATGAGCAGCACATACATATGTATACAATATAAAATTTACACTCGTACAGTGAATATCTGACTCTCTGTCACCCCGGGACTGTCTTCTTCATCCTCTTCCTCTCCCTCCAGGTCCAATCAGTTTTTCCAAAAGTCCGACATACATAAAGCCTGCATTCATGTGAAGCTATACAATGCATCCAACATGTTAGATTTTCCTTGAATGCATAAAAAATACCTGAACAACTTTCTGAATATGAATTTTAATTTTCTGAATATCAATTGTAATTTTCTGAATATCAATTTTAATTTTCTGAATAACAATTTTTATTTTCTGAATATCAAATTTAATTTTCTGAATATCAATTGTAATTTTCTGAATATGAATTTTAATTTTCTGAATATAAATTGTAACTTTCTGAATATGAAATGAACATTCTGAATATTAACTGCAACTTTCTGAATATCAAATGGAATTTCTGAATATCAATTATATTTTTCTCAATATCAATTGTAAATTTCTGAATATAAACTGTAACTTTCTGAATATGAATTATAATTTTCTGAATATGAAATGGAAATTCTGAATATGAATTTCAACTTTCTGAATATGAAATGGAAATTCTGAATAAGAATTGTAACTTTCTGAATATCAATTGTAATTTTCTGAATATAAATTGTAACTTTCTGAATATAAACTGAAAAAGGTGTAGTTATAACACTCCCGACTACGCAAAGTTACTGTAAATCTCTCCAGATATAACTCCAGAAAGGAAGTTCTGTCGGCTGAGGGTTACTTTTCAAAGCGCGGCGGCCTTCGCAATGCATAAGGGTGCTCTACGCAAAAATACTGTGTTATTAATGAATTATAAGTTTCCGCAAAATTTCCTTTGAATTTTAGTGATCTATCGCCAAAAAAAAAAAGAAACGAAAAATTCCGGTGCCGGGTACATTGTTGTTGAAATTTTCCCCTGTTTATGTATAAGTACAATTTGCTTTTATGTAGTTGAAAATAAATCTATGAAAAACAGAAAAAAGGACAAGGTAAAGATTTCTTTCACGCAAAATTAAGACTATTTTTTTTTATTTTCAGCCTCTAATTAAATTTACGCTTGTTTACTTAAAGTAAAAGGATTGCTATGATCTCTCAAAAACTTTCTTTCGTTCAGAGAAATCCTTTGCTCCCCTTCCTCTACTAATAAAGCTGCTATTGCAATAATTTATTTTATTATTTATATAAATTGTTTTTAGTAAAATAAAGTCAAAATGCATTTGGTTTTGTCAAAAAGATAAGAAACTTGAGAAAAACCCTCTCAATTTCGCATCAGCACTTGGTAACGCTGATTCGAACATAGTTCATATAGTTGGCAACACTTAACTTCGAACCGACGGGGTAGCTGATACGATTTTCGACGATTTCGGCACCGTGGCTTTCGGCGTTTCGGTAGTTCGTTCGGTGTTCGTGATATTGGCATATATATGTACGTTATGTTTTATATTTTTTTTTTTTTGTTTATAAAAATAAATTGTAAAATCAACCAGCCTTTCTAGTTAATTCAACAATAAATTTAGGGTAAAATCAAAAAGATGTTATTGTTAATTCAACACGACCATTCCGTGTTAATTTAACTAGCTTAAATTGTAATATTAACTAGTTAAAATTGTAATATCAACAGGAAAACTCAATACTATTTAGTGTTAATTCTACAGTTGTCATCTTGTTAAACTAACACTTGACAGTAGTGTTAAATTTACATGAGTACAGGATAGCATACATCAAGCATCGTGTAGAAAAAAAGTAACCACAAAATTTGTTAATTTTTGGTTGATTTTAGACGATTTTTTTCTGGGTGTATGTATGTACATCCACCCTGCTGCGAAAGTAACCAATTGCAAACTAGAATTATACCAGTATACCGTAAACAGTCAACTACTTGCCCGAGTGTACATTTCCCATGTATGTATTTTTCATGTGTTAATGTCCTACTAAATGGCAATTGTCACCCTCTGCATAAGCTCATACCAGTTAAATATTAGTCGAACACACCAAAAAAAAAGTTAGTTCACATATACAGTTGAAGTGCAGCTTTTGACATGCTCAACACAAGTGGTGCGATGGCGCGCTGGTAGGGCGTCTGGCTTCGAATCGAGCAGGTCGCGAGTTCGAATCTCGTCGGAGTCAGGTGACTAAAGTTTTTTTTTTTTTTAATTTAATTTTTTTTTATAAAAATGTAAAAATATATGTAATAAGTAAAATAAATAAATAAAAATGAAAAAACCTGAGGGATCGGAAAACTCAAAGAATGATCGCTAGCGCAAAAAATTATAAATTCAATGAGCGTTCACGAACGCATAAAAAATGATAAACTCAAAGAGTGAATTTACCAGAGAAATTGTATGATAATTCATTTTTGAAAGAATTTATGCATTGAGTTTATCGCCACCGCTATGAACGATCGATTGCTGTTGTGCGTTAGTTCGCTCGCTATTTGAGTGTTTATACGTTTTTCTTTGAATATCTGTTTGTGATATGAGAAGAATGTATTTTGGAGCGTTCATGAGTGAGTTTTTCCGTACCCTGCTTGTGCCATTTCTAGGAATAGGGCAGTGCAATATCGTTTGGTTTCAAAAGTTGACCTTATTTCTGAAATTATTCTATGCAATCAGTGGATGTAACTACATTTTTATGTGACTTCGCACTTGCACCTTCCTTGACCAAAAAGCCCATTATATGCTCAAATTCTATGCACTTGTTCTATAGTAACGTGCTGCTCTCTAAATCCGAATTGGTGACTTGGTATGGTTTCATGCAGATGGGCTGGATTTTTTTCAGCAATAATTTTTCGAATAGTTTGGAAAAGATCGAGATTAAGCTTATTGGCCTGTAGGAGCTTACTATTGTCGGGTCTTTGCCTGTAGCTCGATTCACTAACTTTTAACGATTCTACGATAGATATTTTTAACAATAACAAATGTGGTTTGCGTTATCGATTGTACGATTTACTAACTTTGGCTTAACCACAATTAACAGCTGTTGTTTGGAATTTATTCAAAGTAAGAAAAAGTGGCATCTCTTGTCAATATTTGCGAAACACAAAAGGGAATAGCAAAAAAACAAACAATTTCTTTCCCGGCGGTGTTGATTTTAATATACATATTTAACGAAGGTAAATACTTAAACATTTATTTAATGATTTTAATCATTTATATTCATGTTATTTCTAATTTCAGAATGGCTTCTACAAGTACAGCAGCAAAAGAAAAAGGAATCGGGCCTCAGCGGAGCAAATGACGACAATGGTGGACAACATTGTGGCCAAATCTTGTTTCTGGTATTTCTTGCGCCAGCTGAAAAAATTCAAGAAGGCTACCAGTGAAATTGTATCATTCAAACAGGCCTACGAAACGTCGCCAACCAAAATGAAGAATTTTGGTATTTGGTGGCGTTATAATTCGCGTTCCGGCACCCACAGCATGTACCGATAATATCGGGATTTGACTGTTGGTGGTGCTGTGACGCAGTGTTATCGTGATATGTGTGGCCGTCATCGTGCGCGTGCTCACTCCATCCAAATCATCAAGGTGGAAGCGATTCCGGCCAGTAAGACACGTCGAGTATATGTTAAACAATTCCACAACGACGATGAGGTTCTCATTGGTACAAAGAGTACACAACAAGGGCAATGGGAAATTACTCTCATAATATAATAATATAATACAATGGCGCTATTATAACTCTGACGAGTTTTATGGCCGAGCTTCTCTCCCAATTCGAGGTGTGCTCCTTTTTGTTTTTTCCTACTAATTGGGTGGACCTACAGTTTTATGCCGGCTCCGAACGGCGAATGCATTATTTGTGAGAAGCTTTTTCATGGCAGAAATACTCTCGGAGGGTATGCCGCCCACTGCCGAGAGGTGACCGCTGCTCTTAAAAAACCCAATAATTGGATTTTTACTAATTAGAAAAATTTTTTGGTGTTTGCTCGGGCTGGGATTTGAACCCGAGACCTCTGGCATAGCAGGCGAGCACTCTACCCACTGCACCACAGCGGCCACTCTCATACCGAAAACTAAGAACGTACTTCTTGTAGCTTTTTTTTAGTTTGAGTTTTAATAAAATGAGTCGCTGAAATGAATACTGACTTGAAAATACAGAGTTATTATTTTCGCCAAAATAGTAGGTACATTTTCTGTTTTGTATAATACTGTAACACGTGAAGTGTTTGTGACCGCTAACCAACCACCTAAATAATAGATACTTACCAAAAAATGTCCATAAACTATTATTAACTCGCAACTTTTACAAAAAGTTCATTAAAATTTTATTTAACTCTCATACAACAATATGACTAAATAGGTAGGTACGTACCCCGCTAACAATTTTGCCAGACAATTTCTGATTCAGACAATTCTGAAAATATTCTGAGTAAAAAGTTGAGTATCTGGACAAATCTTTCGGATTTCTTAGGTATTTCTATCAGAAATTTCTGGGGAAATTATTTTTTTCTCATCCGACAAATCTTATAGACATCGGACCGATTTCGTGCAGATACATATGTCAAAATATTTTCAATTTATTCTTTTGAATTTGTACAAGAAAATTTCTATTTGTAATCAGTACAAAATTAAAAAAAAAATTAATAAAACAAAATGTGCAATATAAAATATGCATACATATGTACAAACTTGATATAGCCGGATATGGAGCGTCAGGCCTTAAAAAAACAATGGAATAATAGCTGTGCCGATTTGGACTTGGTTCAATTCTTTATTATTTCCGATATAGTCAGCTTTTGCAGATTGCTGCCTATGTACACACAAACATGTATTGGAAGCCAAAGTGAGCGAATAATCCGGTAATGTATATCGCTGGTTCATTACCATACTCAAGGAAGCTTATTAACGGCTCTGGCGGAATGCATAAAAAACGTTTTAAATACATATAATAGATCTTAGACTAAGCCCTCATGTATACATATATGTACATATGTATCTAAATTAATTTACATATAATAAATACTTTAATAACACTGGTCGACAAAATTTCAACAAATTTTTGTTACAGAACTAAAATTCTACTTTTCTAAAGGATTTCGGTGCGCTGAATCCGAATCTGAAGTCAGATTTTCTGTGATACGTACAGATTTTTAGATATTCATGCCCAAATGGGCGAAAAACACGGTTTTTGGCTATATTCACTCCTCAATATCTTTTAAATTACTTACTTATTTTAAAAACTGATTAAAGCTATTGAAAGCTCGGCCATTTCTCTTGAAGACAACGTTTTAATTTTTCGGAAATCTAATTTAGGTATGTAGTAATACATGTTTTTGCACAATAAGGTAATTGTCGTCGAAAACAACGGCAGCATTTGTAGCATGTTATAGGCGCAATCAAATTTTGTAGTTGCTCAGCAGAACAATTTTTTTACGAAGCCACTTACATACGTCCATAATATAATAAACTGCCTAAAAGCGTGCTTCAAAATTTTTAATTTTTTTTGTATGGAGAAAATATTCCAAAACTAATGAAGCTTAATGTGCAATATTGCAAGTTACAAGAAAGATATCTGAAATATTAAAACGGTTTCTTCAATAGAAATGTCCGCGTTTTCAATAGCTTTAATCAATTTTTAAAATAAGTAAGTAATTTAAAAGATATTGAGGAGTGAATATAGCCAAAAATCGCGTTTTTGGCCTCTTTAAACATAAATATCTCAAAAATTGTACGTATTAGCAAAAATCTAACTTCAGATTCGGATTCAGCGCACCGAAATCCTTTACAAAAGTAGAATTTTATTTTTGTAACAAAAACTTGTCGACCAGTGTAATTAATTTGCCACTACATTTATGCGAATTTTAATTGAAAATTCTTTAGATATCTGTAAGATATCCATCAGATTCTTCGGCATTTAAATCAGAAATCCTCACGATATTTCTTGGGATATCTATAAGATATCCGTTAGATTCATCGACAAATATTGCAGAATTCTGCACGATTTTCTTCAGATATCTGTACGATATCAATCAGATATGTCGGAAAACAATAGAATTTCCCCTCATTGTTCCTTCAGAAATCTGTTAGATATCTGTCCGAATCGTCGGTAAAAACACAGAATTTCCCAAGACATGTCTGTAAGAATTCCTGTCAACGTCTTCATACATTTCTCTTGAAGAAGTCGTACAGAAAACTTATTGATTTCGGAGTTTTTTGCCGACAATCTGATAGAAATCTAACAGATTTCGGGTAAAATTGTTAGCTGGGTAAACATGTAGACACATACATACGGATATTTCAGAATACATTACATTAATCCATATATTTCAATACTATCAGCACTTTCGGCCCTCACCACATAAGGGATCGGCGGCATATGATTGCCACAACGTTGGCCAATCTGTGGATGAGCCAACGTGGAATACCAATAAAGCTGGGGTTATAGATACTTAACGTAGCATGGAACAAGTTGAGAAACGGGCCGATTTATGCGCGCTCTGTAAAAATCTAAATTGATCAGACTTCTATGTTACGCTAAGTGTGCGTAATCAAATGTACTCGAACCCCATTGAACAGAAATTTTGAGTGAGTTTGTTCATGCTACGTTAAGTACCTATAACTCCAGCTTAACGATGTGAAAATGAAAATGGCAATGGAACAACCAAGCACCCGGATTATCGGCACTGTATCCTTCAACGCCGGCTTGAGTAATGACGCTCCAATAAGCCACGCCGATCCAAATCCAATGCTTGTTCCAAATTCATACGCCGATACGGATCGTCTATATCCCTCAGTAAACGCCTGTCTACTTTTCGGGAATTATCTGCGGCGCTTGTAGCCAAATGATAGGCAACGAACTCAAAAGCCATTTAAAATACGTTTTAGTTAAAAATTTAGGCTTTATTGACACAAATAACGATAACGAAACAAGAAAATATTTTAACAGCACAAACTGAAACCTCGATAAATAAACAATTTTAATATCGACAACGTGAACAGCTGATTCGATTTAACAAGTTTTGGTATTGACAAAAGTTAGTCAATAGCAATGAATAATTCCGTGAGAATTATGCAAATAGAAATAGAAAGACTCTTGTTAATTACGTTATAATACGTATTTATAAATTCGTAGAATTTATTCACATATGTAGGTAAAGTATATAACAAGGTTTAAAATTAATTATAAGTGTAACTTACGTTTTAGATGTAGATATTGACGAGGTGTCGCTGCAGTTGGTTGACGCTAGAATAGCAAGCTGTATAGTTAAAATTATGCAAAGAAGCCAAAGAAAAAGAGAATTTATCGTAGTTAACGGTGGCCGTTAATTCAGCCACTCGTTACTAATAACACTGGATCACAAAATGAAATTTTTTGTCTGTACTTTGGACGTGACCATCCTATCTATATGTAAAATCGGTCGCTGATTCAGAAAATCGGGCTCATTTTTAATTCTATGGGAAGGTTTTTGAGATATCGGCAACTTACCGTTATTTGGCCACTGGCTCCACTTAATCCTGTATACCTTTTTAACGCAGTGAGCTATCTTCCTTGGAGTGACACTCAACGAAAGAAAATTAAATTTCCTTTTCATCGCTGCTATAACATTTTTCTGTAACTCTTATAGTTTCTGAAATATTGACGATTCAATTTGAATTTTTTCGATTTTTTACGATTTTTTGAAGAAAAAATTGAATTTGTCAGGCAATATCTTTTAAACCAATGTCTTCACCTTCGGTTTTACTCCTTTACATGAAGCTCCATTCTATTGGGAAAAATATAAGCTATCAACGAAGAAAATCCATGGTAAAATGGAAAAGTTATAGGCGATCAAGTAAATACATCCAAGTCGCGCAATGCCTCTGCACGGGTATATTCTATGCATGTTATACCAATCTGCAGTAGCAGCACATTGGCAGCGCAGTAGATAAAAGCCCATTTACGGGTATAACATGCATAGAATATACCCGTGCAGAGGCATTGCGCGACTTGGATGTATTTACTTGATCGCCTATAACTTTTCTATTTTACCATGGATTTTCTTCGTTGATAGCTTATCTTTTTCCCAATAGAATGGAGCTTCACGTAAAGGAGTAAAACCGAAGGTGAAGACATTGGTTTAAAAGATATTGCCTGACAAAGTCAATTTTTTCTTCAAAAAATCGTAAAAAATCGAAAAAATTCAAATTGAATCGTCAATATTTCAGAAACTATAAGAGTTACAGAAAAATGTTGTAGCAGCGATGAAAAGGAAATTTAATTTTCTTTCGTTGAGTGTCACTCCAAGGAAGATAGCTCACTGCGTTAAAGAGGTATACAGGATTAAGTGGAGCCATTGGCCAAATAACGGTAAATTGCCGATATCTCAAAAACCTTCCCATAGAATTAAAAATGAGCCCGATTTTCGGAATCAGCGATCGATTTTACATATAAATAGGATGGTCGCGTTCAGAGTATTTTTTGGCTGTAGAGCAGTGTAATTGCACATTAGGGCGGTCATGTTTTTCTTGGGTTTAGGCTGGTAGCCTAAACATGCCGGCCCCCTTGCAGCATGCAACATCTGTGGCTACACCTCACCACTATATATACATATAGATATACATATTCAATTATGTAAGTATGTTAAATATAATTATGTATGCAATTCATTATCTTTTTTTTTGTATTAATATGTATGTATTAATCTGTATGTATGTATGTACATACATATGTGCATATGCATGAACATAAAAAATGAAAAGAAGAAAAAAATTTTTAAAAATGTATGTGAAACCGTAAAAGCCCGTCTCCACATAACTTGATTCACCAGAGAAACATGTAGCAAAACATCTCGCTCAATAACCCGTCTCCACGTGCCTAATCGTGATTCAGTTTGACAATTTTCTTTCTTGTTCTTCTTAAATGTTTGTATGTTTGCTTATTTTTGCGTCTTTGTTTTGGTTTGTGTGAGATTTCGATAGATTTTCGATACAAAATTAGAGAAGACATCGATATCATCGAGGTTGGCAAGATGATTCAGAATGAAACAATGTTTCAATCTTCACTCGCTCTCAGAAATTTGTATGGAAATTGGCGAGTTTCGGCACTGGTTTCCGTGTCGAAACAAGATTAAGAGAGAAAATGCAGAAAAAAGACGTTATGTGGAGACATGGTATAAGCCTAGAGGCGGTACGGGTGTATGTACATACTATATGTATGTATGCATAAATTCATGTCATATATATGTATGTATATATATTCATGTACATATGTATAATAATGGCTAGAACAAAATTCATAAAAAATAGAATATACATGTAGGTAGGTATAAAAAGGGATTAGTAAATAAACGTGGTTCCCTTTTCTGCACATTTAAATTTTTACCCTCCAATGCCGTCGGCATCGCATGTGATAAGGGCGGACGGTAGTGCCGAGACTCCGACCTCCCTATGACGTTCGATGAAAGGGGCTCAGACCCCTGCACCACGTCTGACCCGGCGGGTCCACATCTCGGGTTTTCATGTTGGGTGGCATGGGTGTGGCAATTCTATTTGGTCAATTTCAGTCAGTTGACGATTTTAATTCCCAGCAAAAATCTGGTAATCGCTATTACCTGTCAGGCATGATAGAAGGCCTTGCCATGGAACATCTGGCGAGTTCATCACTTCTTTCATGCATTGCCAGTAATGCAGAGTGGAATGAGCTTCCATTACCTATTCCATGTAATGCAAAGTACAATGGAGCGCGAAAAATGAACTGGAATAAATACCCCTGGAAATTTCGATCATGCCTTACATTTTTCGCCTTCTTTCTCTGCTTCCCTGTAAGGTGTTCTGTATTTGATTCACTAGAATGCTTGCGGTATTGCGTGATTTATTCGTTCGGCGGTAATGCATAGGGGAACTCCTTCCCTTTAATGACAAGCCCATGCTAATGTCAGGCATTATGTCAACGAATGTGGAAGCGATTGCCAGGGTTTTTCTGGATTACCCTCTTAATTCCACGGTCATCGAGTTTTTTGGTGGGTTTTTGAACACTAACTGTGTGAGCGTGACCCACTGTGTTTGTTTTGTATATATTTTAACAAACGATTTTATACATATACTAGCTGGCCCGGCAGACGTTGTTCTGCCTAAAATTTATTCCTATAAAGTTATAAAACTGTCAATTCTCTGAACAAAAGAGATATACATATATTCGCCGCGACAAACCTAATTTCCCCTATCCCTATATCTATCTCTATCTCTGTCTCTATCTCTATCTCTATCTCTATCCCCATTCCTATCCCTATCTCAAAATGTATGGGAAAATATTTTTTTTTTTTTGCATTTTTCGGGAATTTTATTGGATATTCTCCTATTCTGGCCAGAGAACAATCTAAATTTGTCTCAATCATCCAAATCGGTGCAGGCGTTCTTGAGTTATACGCGTTTGTACTAACGCCACTTCCTTTTATATATATAGATATACAAAATATATGGGAAAATATTTTTTTTTTTGCATTTTTCGGGAATTTTATTGGATATTCTCCTATTCTGGCCAGAGAACAATCTGAATTTGTCTCAATCATCCAAATCGGTTCAGGCGTTCTTGAGTTATACGCGTTTGTACTAACGCCACTTCCTTTTATATATATAGATATAATACTTCTATATTGCTAACAACCTATCTACTCAATGTGTTTCAGTTCTGGTCGCGCTGAACTCGTTTCTCACTACATATGTAATTTGTGCGCATGCGTCAACACAAGCAAAAGTCGTATATGTGAATATATGTCACACACACATTTGTAAAACTGTAGTAGCATTACAAAAAAAACAGAAGGGGGATTAAAAGGGGTCGTAGTTCTCAACCAAATAACTTATGTATGCATACCTACATGTTAAAAATAAGGCAGATAATTTATATTTTCGTAAATTAAATAAAGTCACAATATATACATATATCGTCGTTTAAATTTCATAACCGCCTATGTGAAATTGCTAACCGCCAAAGCGGCACTTGTGCCAAAAATAAAATTTGCCAATAATTCAATATGTTCCTACTTCTACTCTTCACAAAATACTTACGAATATAAGGATATATTATTAATTTTATTTCTTTTTTTATTACATAGCAAGCATCGATGCGACATTTTTAAACGGTTTTATTTAGCTCACCCCGTTTGTTTTATTTATTCTTGGGTCAAATTTAGTAATTCAAATTTCACCCTCTTCCTGTCAACCGATTAATCTGAAATTTTGTACGCATGTATAACCCCGATGACAATGCAATATTATGAAAAAAAAATTCCGATAGGTGGCGCGTGGGTCGCTATATTTACAAAAATCGCATTTATGGTCCGATTTGGCTGAAATTCGGAACATGTATTACTACCTTGAAAAGAAATATTTTCTTTAAAAAAAAATGCCGCTAGGTGGCGCATGGGTCGCTATATTTACAAAAATCGTATTTATGGTGCGATTTGGCTGAAATTCGGAACATGTATTACTACCTTGAAAAGAAATATTTTCTTAAAAAAAAAAATTCCGCTAGGTGGCGCGTGGGTCGCTATATTTACAAAAATCGCATTTATGGTCCGATTTGGCTGAAATTCGGAACATGTATTACTACCTTGAAAGTAAATATTTTCCTAGAAAAAAACTTCCGATAGGTGGCGCGTGGGTCGCTATATTTACAAAAATCGCATTTATGGTCCGATTTGGCTGAAATTCGGAACATGTATTACTACCTTGAAAAGAAATATTTTCTTTAAAAAAAATTCCGCTAGGTGGAGCTGGGATCGGGGTAATTAAAACTGAAAATCCTACGTGGCTCTTAGTAGAGTAAGAACTTTGCAGGGACTACGTATAGAGGCGTTGGACTGCAATAAACTAACGGGCAAGAAACCTTGCAATAATGAAGCACTAAATGAATTAAACAGAATGCGAAATAAAAACTAAAAACTAGAAAATAAAAATAGGTAAAAAAAACTTTTTAAGTTAAACGGTTTTATGTTATACATACATTGCAATGTTTAAGATAAATGTACTAAAAACCAAAAAATAATAAAATAGATACAGTCGTGGTAATTATAAACATTTGCATAGACTAGACTAAAATGAAACCGTGGGGCACGTCAATTGTCTACAATCGTTGATTAAAATGTTTGTTTAGTAATGTTACACTATAATTAGGCAGTTGTTCAACCGACAACGATGGACGTGTGATAAGTAGGGCTAGAATGTGGAAAAAAGCTAGCAAGCTCGATTATAAGCGAGTTTTAGGGTTTCATAGTGGTGAGCGAGTAGTACTTTTATCATATGTTTTGTCGATTAAAGACAAACTACGAGCAGTGAAACGATTCCTCGTGTGAATATCCAACGATAAACTAGTTGAAACATCTCTTTTATTAACATGGCGTGTATAACTATTGGAATTTCCATGAGCAAGAAAATAGTAAGTAATTTCCTCACCGTCTGCAGGCCAACTGCCTAACGACGAATTAAACGATTCTTCTATCGCACATTAAGTCGATAATTTGTAGGCAATTGACGTGCCCCCCGGTTTTATTTTAGTCTAGTCTATGCAAATGTTTATAATTCCCACGACTGTATCTATTTTATTATTTTTTGGTTTTTAGTACATTTATCTTAAACATTGCAATGTATGTATAACATAAAACCGTTTAACTTAAAAAGTTTTTTTACCTATTTTTATACTCAGCTGTACTAGTACACAGAGTATTATAGTTTTAATCACATAACGGTGGATTGTAACAGAGTGAAATAATCGAGATAGATATAGACTTATATATATCAAAATGATCAGGGTGAAAAGAGAAATCGATTGAGCCATGTCCGTCCGTCCGTCCGTCCGTCTGTAAACACTCGAACTCGCGCAAAAATTGAGATATTTTGATGAAATTTGAAATGCAGGTTGGTATCGAGACTGGGACGGTTGGTATTGAAAATGGGCGAAATCGGACCATGACCACGCCCACTTTTCCTATATAGAAAAAATCGGAAATTTGGTATCTCAGTCACTAATACAGCTGGAGCGATGAAATTTTATCCACGTGTTGAGCTCAGGCCCCTAGGAAGAAATTTGATGACATTTTGGAAAATGGGCGGTGCCACGCCCACTTATTAAGGGTCAAACCTTGCAAGTTTTATATGTCATAACTCAGAAACCGTTGAAGATATATCGATGAAATTTGGTACGCGTGATATACTTACTTAGTCAAATATTTGGACGAAAAATTTCCGAAATCGGTTGAGGGCCACGCCCACTTTTATATATGGCTCTTATAAAGTGACCTAATAAAAACATTTTAAGCGATATCTCTGTCAAATATAAAGATATATCATTGAAATTTTATAGCAGGAGTCCAACTGCGGACATAAAACGAAAAACACAAAAATTTTGGCAAATGGGCGTGGCACCGCCTCTTTTTATAAACAGGAATATACGAGATTTCTGAGCCCATAACTCGACAAATAATTTATATATAATGACTAAACTTGGTGTGTACACTTTTATTACTTGTGGTAATACATGTTGAAAATTTTAGCGAAATCGGTTGACGACCACGCCCACTTTTATATATGGGTATTATAAAGTGACCTAATAAAAACATTTTAAGCGATATCTTTGCCAAATGTAAAGATAATTCATTGAAATTTTGTGGTTTGATTTCTACAATAGACCAGAAACAACAAATAGAAAAATTTTGGAAAATGGGCGTGGCACCGCCTCTTTTTACACAAAGGGATATACGTGATTTCTTAGCCTATAACTCGACAAATAATTGAGATATTATGACGAAACTTGGTTTATACACTTTAATAACATGTGTTAATAGCCACGCAAAAATTTATTGAAATCGGTTTATGACCACGCCTACTTTTTAAGAAAGATATATCTGGAACACTCTTTGGGAATTTGTAACGTGACATCTTTATAACTAGAAGTCAAAAAGGAATGAAATTTTGCACAAAGAATAATATTCATATGCTTAGTTGGATGACTGATAAAAATGTTGAAAATGGGCGTGGCTACGCCCACTTTATGCAGCACTCGCTTTATATAAAGTACACCGTGTTTCCATCAAACGCAAACAAACTATGAAAACATACAGCTGAGTATCTAATGTTCGATTCCACTCGAACTTAGGCTTCCTTACTTGTTATTAATAAAATTTTTCTGTTGCTTTGAATATCTTAGTCAGTAAATCACTAAAACGAATTATCACTTTATAATATGCCACTCTCTCACGAACGCAAATACACAGCGACTATTCTTGTTTTCTGCGGTGGCGATAAATTCATACATACATACATACATTAAACAACGAAGAATGCCTCACACAAATTTACGAATGCAAAAGAATATTCGCGAGTGTTCAATGAGCGCCAGCGTTGAAATTCATTTTATGCGCTCGTGAGTACGTGATCCCACCACCCCCGGGAGTTGAAATGCAAAAAATCTAAAATTTCAACAAACGTCTGCGTTGTATGGGAGGAAATGCAAGCAGATTTTCGCAGTTGCTTTAGCCAAGCACTTGCGCATACATATGTATGTATATCCTTACATACATATATATAACGAATAAACCCTGTAGGAAATTTAATTAATTTTAAATCACTTTATAAACTACTTTATTTTCAATAACAACTAATTGAAAATGTGACTTTTTCCTTTGCAATGAACTGACTTTTTTAACACGGCGATGTCATAGCAAGCAGTCAATTGCCCTATCCTGCATTTGTTTTCAACTACTTTACTAGTAGTTTAAAATAAATAACTTTATCTTGAGTTTCTTTTCAACTACTTTATTTGTAGTTTAATATAAATAACTTAATCCTGCATTTGATTTCGAAATTCAAGAAATGGTAAAAATGCGAAACAAATTGTCCTCAAATTTCACAAATCGTTCTCAAGTTGATAAACAATATTTGAGAAACAATTGAATTTATGTTAATTTTCAAATGATAAATATGAAACAATATTTTCTCCGTTTGAGAATTTCGTTTTCAGTGTTTAATGGGAAGTGAAGCTGAAAAACGGTAACCAAAAAATGGAAAAAACAATCTTGGCATACTTAGATCTGCATTAGTTTAGCATTTGTTTAAAGCTACTTTAAAATTAGTTGAATATAAATCACTTTTTAATATATTTATTTTTGCAACTAACTTTTTTTTCCGTGAGGGAATGAATGAAAGGATGAATGAATTATGGTTGGGTGTATGCATACAAAAGAATCCCTGCAAAAAAGCCGAGTACTCCCTGCACGCGTGTTTAGAGTACTCGCTATGGACCAACCGAGTACTCCTCAACCTGCCACATTTCATATAAAAAATATGGTCCATTTAACATGGCATTATTTATTATCTATGCCTTACTTCGCATGGCTAATAAGCATTAGGAATAAGGTGTGCTCTCAGAGAGAGAGTACTCCTTATGGCGTGATGACATCAACACAGGAAAATCAGCCTTATTTTAAGCCTTACGCCATACAAATTTGCTACCTTTATAATTTTCAGGCCTGATTTCGGAAGCCTTAAAATCTGCAGTTTTAATTCTTAAAAAGGCTTAGATTTTTTGGTGGGAATATACATACATATGTACGCGCAAATGGCTGGCTAAGGCAACTGCGAAAATCTGCTTGTATGTATGTATATCCTTCCCTACAACGTAGCTGAAAAATGTTCGTGATAAATTGTTTTCGCGAATGCTTTGTTAGTTTTCGCGATCAGTTTGTTTCACATGTGAGTGGCGCCATGCTGCACGAAACAGAAACAATTGCCGCACTCTACTGGATTCCGCCAGAATCGTCTAGACGGTTACGTGCCAATTAAGGAAGGAAGGAGAAATATTGTTTTGTTATTTTTCGCGCACAAGTGGAAAAACTGGATTTTTTTTTTTCATCGTTTCTTGCGAGAGAGGAGCATATTTTTTTGCATTTCTCTCGTGATAAAAGAATGAAAAAATATTAGTGAAAATTCTCACCTCCTGACTTCATTTCCATATAAAATACAGATGTAATCTAACACATACATACATACTTATGTATGATGTATGTACATATGTACTTACCCCTTAATATGTAAATGTATATACATACATATGTAAATTTCTCTTATACATATCCACACATATGTACTTACTTATGTACTTATATTTTATATATTTTACATACATTGAATGAACCCAATAAAAGAATAAAATAACAGAATTTAAAAATAAATAATAATAATGCATTTACCCAAAATGATCTCGTACTAAAAGTATCTTTTATTTGAAATATATTTAGGATTCACTATACCTAGGTACATACATACATATGTATATTTTAAACCCGTTCAAATTAAACGAAAGTGGTTTGTTGTATTGCTTTATGTTATGTTCAGACACAACCTTAATTGAACATTAAGAGCCTTCATTCAATTTTCAAGCCCAATGATTCTCAATTTACCATACAAAAATTGACCAAGTTAATGCTTCATTAGAAATTAATGAGTTGTTAATGAAGAACAATTCTGCATGCAACCCTGTTAAAAGGCTTGTTTCATAAGTAAAATGAAATGTCATGAAAAGAGAAATGTGATTAGCGTCAGTGTCCACTAAACAGGTTGGTTCGTCAGATCAGCTGCATTCTTGTTCTTCTTCATCACCTATCAAATTTGTTTTTATTTCTGCTTATTTTATACATGCATTCGTGTTTACGATTGGTAAAAATTGTGAGATGAATGTCAAATTATTTTGTCCTCCTTGCAATTTTGACATTTAGGTCACGAGAGTTTGATATTCAGCTCACGGCGTGTATGTGTGTATGTATCTTGAGCCGACCTGTTAAATGGGCCAAGTAAATTAAATATGTCTGAACACCAAATCTAAAGATGTTCAATCAACCCCAATTGACTTAATTAATTTTTATGTCTGAACATGATATTACGAACAGCAATTCAATCAGGGAATTTATTGGTAAAATTGATTCTTATTTACCTATACACAAAATTTCTTATGTACATACTACTTATTTACTATAATACATGTATGTATATCTACTCTAATTCTTACTTCTATGTAGATATGTACATATATATGTTCGGCTAACTACGAACCGATGCAGATACACGAATCGGTCGCTTGGGCTATGTTAGTGGTCACTTTGAAAGTACTCCAACTTACCACAAATGGAGCATATAATCCAATGATTTTTGCAGGGCATATGTACATATAATACATATGTGTGTATGAATACCCTGCAAAAATTCCGAGTACTCCATTCGCTAATCCATGGAGTGCTCGCTATGGACCAACCGAGTACTCCATAACTTGCCACATTTCATACAAAAAATATGGTCCATTTAACATTGCATGTCATTGCAATGGAGTATATACTCCAGTCCCGCATAACAATCATATTAATCCATGGAGTACCTACATTGGATTAATTGATGGAGTACCTAACAGTTAGCCGAACATAACAACAATAAAAATAGGTAAAAAAACTTTTTAAGTTAAACGGTTTTATGTTATACATACATTGCAATGTTTAAGATAAATGTACTAAAAACCAAAAAATAATAAAATAGATACAGTCGTGGGAATTATAAACATTTGCATAGACTAGACTAAAATAAAATCGTGGGGCACGTCAATTGTCTACAATCGTTGATTAAAATGTTTGTTTTGTAATGTTACACTATAATTAGGCAGTTGTTCAACCGACAACGATGGAGGTGTGATAAGTAGGGCTAGAATGTGGACAAGAGCTAGCAAGCTCGATTATAAGCGAGTTTTAGGGTTTCATAGTGGTGAGCGAGTAGTACTTTTATCATATGTTTTGTCGATTAAAGACAAACTACGAGCAGTGAAACGATTCCTCGTGTGAATGTCCAACGATAAACTAGTTGAAACATCTCTTTTCACCAAAAGATACGCAGTCTTCGGCAAAATTTTGATTTATTGTTGTGTAACCTAGAGGTATTTAATAATTATCCCGATTTAATTTTTGTCACGGAAATATGGATATATTCACACGACGTACAGGATTTTGAGATACCTGGCTATACTTTTTTTGCAAACACTAATGACTTATATTCTGCGGGTGGTGTTGGAGTTTTTGTGCGTAGTACGTACGAATGTAATTGTATTGAATATAATGTTAGGAGTGCTGACATATTAAAGGTTTCATTAAGTTTTTTTGGTAAGGTTTTTACTTTTATATGCGCCTATAGGCTTCATGCGATTCCTGTTCAAACATTTTTGGAAGATTTTTCGGGTATCCTTGGCAGTGAAAATTCGGGTAATGCGATCATTTTAGGTGACTTTAATTTAGATATCTTACAACCTAGTGCTACAGTAGATAGTTACCAAACCCTTATGGCTAATCATGGCCTAACTTCATATCTAAATGAACCAACTCGCAATATTTCTGGGAGCTGCCTTGATCATTTATTCTGTCGCAATAATTGCAATACTTTCAATAGTTTTACTGGTATAAATCTTGACCTTAGGATAACAGACCATAATATGACGGGTATATTGATAAATAATGCATGCAGAAAAAATAGTAATAGAAGAAGAGTTAATTCAAGCGTAACTAAAATAAATTTCGGTGCTTTAAACGAAAGCTTGCGATTTGAATCTTGGGATAGAGTCTGTGTTGAAGAGGACATATCTAATGCGTACAATATCTTTTTGAATATTTTTATGAGCCACATAAGGTCTGCAAGTTTTACTTTTATTCCACATAGATCAGTGGTTAAATTAAAACCTTGGATAAGCGAGCGATTGCTCAAAAAACCCGCTTAAAAAATAAGCTTGGAAGGAAGTGCAGTAAACACCCGTCCAATACAAAACTACGTAGCCGGTATTTGAGATTATCTAAGGAATTAAGAAATGAAGTACGTTTGGAGCGCGATAGTTTCCATCGTAATGAGAGTAGGTCGTAATGAGGTAGGTGAATTGTGCTGGCCTGTTTGTCGATATCAAGAAAGCATTTGATATGGTAGATCATCAAACTCTATTAGAAAAGTTATATTGCGCAGGTTTTCGTGGCTTTATGTATAACTGGTTTAAGTCGTACTTATCAGGAAGAGTGCAGAGAGTAAAGATTGGAAGTAGCTTAAGTAACACTGTTACAATTACCTTAGGAGTACCTCAAGGGTTCGTTCTGGGTCCGATGCTTTTTTTAATTTATTTGAATTCCATATTCTCGTTACCCTTCTCCGGGAAGGTTACCGCATTCGCAGACGACCTTGCTATAGCATATAGCTCATCGAGTTATGTGGATTTGGTGGCAGGCGTCAATAATGACGTGCATTTGTTAAGGGTGTGGTTAGCTATGCATAAACTTACTGTCAGCACGAAAACGAAGATGATGTATTTCAATCTACACCCAAGAACCTCACCTGACATAGCAATTGTATTTCATGCAACTGAATGCCAGCGTTTTGCCCTAAATGGTATGTTACGCTCGGATACATCTTTTAATTCCGGAACAGACTGTTGCACAATTGAAGTAGTAATTGATTTTTCATATCTGGGTATTTCCGTGGACCAAAACTTAAATTGGTCTACACACATTTGCCGATTGAAGTCCTACATGCGATCTACTGTTCGATATTTTTATAGTTTAAGAAATGTTTGTTCAAACGCAACGCTTAAAACCCTCTATTACGGGCTGGTACACTCTAAGCTCCAATATGGAATAAGCTGTTGGGGCGGTGCTTCTTTTAATAAAATCCAACAGCTTTTAGTTATACAAAAATATCTTATAAGGAAAATATGCAATGTTAGTAGATTTCATCATACCATGGAGTTATTTAGAGATATGAAAATTTTACCTGTAAATCACTTGTACTATTATAAATGTTTAAAGTTATTTTTCATTAGATGTGGGTATCTACATAGCCTAGTCTCTGATGCTTACAACTTGAGGACGAACTTAGGCACTCTGCACACGGAGCGTACTGCTTTAGACGCGTATTAGATACTACAGACGAAAGCTGTACGCTTTGATGTCGCGCACGTATATTTCAATTGAGGGCTGCACACGAGTCGTCAGCTTCATGCATTCGTCAAAGTATGCTGGCTACATGTCGCTTGGCGTAAAGCAGTGCTGGTAGCTAGGCGTACTACGCTTAGAAAAGAGGAAGAAGAAGATGTTTGTTTACATTTTTCCACTTGGTGGAATTTATGAAAGCAGTAAAATTTGTGTAAAAAATCGGAAAAAATGAGTGTATAATTAAAGAAAATGGAAGATTCCGTAAAATTTTTTATCTTTTCTATTTAAAGCTTCGAAATTTAAAGCAAATGCCGTATTATTAATTTGTTTGTTTGTTTTGTGCAGCGAAGTTTCATGTCGCTTCGTGTGCAGATCTTGAGGCGTAGAGAAATCGACGCTACATGAAATGTCTCGTACGCGTCTATGACGATACGCCTCGTGTGCAGAGTGCCTTACATGGACTTGTTGTCGTTCCCACATCTCGCACTACGCACTTCAATAACTTCTTTACTGTTGTCTCATGTAAAGTTTTCAATGCATTACCTGCGCCTATACGTATCATTAGAGATTTGTGGAAATTTTTAGTAAGTGTTAAATCGTTTCTTTTAGAGCTATCACACGACAGATTCAAGGATTTGTTGAACTCTGCTACTTAAAATTGAATAAAAATATATAAACTTCATTGTTTGTTATTTGTTTGAGTTATAATCATTGTAAAAAATCTATACTTAATTTGTTTTCTTTCTAAGTTTAAGTTTATAGTTGTTGTAATTTAAATCTTATTAACCACCTACACTGTGCATTTCCTATAATGTAATTTATTTGAGATGGCATTCAATACTAAAAAGAATTTTAAAGAATGCTTTGCTTTTTCTTACATTACGATTTAATTATTTAATAGTACAAATAAGGTAATATTTTGTTACGCATACATGTATGAATTCACTTTGTAAGAAAAATGAATGAATAAATCAAATTTTATTAACATGGAGTGTATAACTATTGGAATTTCCATGAGCAAGAAAATAGTAAGTAATTTCCTCACCGTCTGCGGGCCAACTGCCTAACGACGAATTAAACGATTCTTCTATCGCACATTAAGTCGATAATTTGTAGACAATTGACGTGCCCCCCGGTTTTATTTTAGTCTAGTCTATGCCAATGTTTATAATTCCCACGACTGTATCTATTTTATTATTTTTTTGTTTTTAGTACATTTATCTTAAACATTGCAATGTATGTATAACATAAAACCGTTTAACTTAAAAAGTTTTTTTACCTATTTTTATTTTCTAGTTTTTAGTTTTTATTTCGCATTCTGTTTAATTCATTTAGTGCTTCATTATTGCAAGGTTTCTTGCCCGTTAGTTTATTGCAGTCCAACGCCTCTATACGTAGTCCCTGCAAAGTTCTTACTCTACTAAGAGCCACGTAGGCTTGACCTTCTTCAAACAGTTTCGCACCTAAGTATACGACCGCGTGATCCACAGTGCTGCCCTGCATTTTATGTATTGTAGAAGCCCATGATAGTATTAAAGGCAATATTCTTCTTTCAGCCGTCTCGTAATTGTACATGCTAAATATCAGCCAAATCAGTCCATAATTAGGATTTTCAGTTTTAATTACCCCGATCTCAGCTCCACCTAGCGGAATTTTTTTTTAAGAAAATATTTCTTTTCAAGGTAGTAATACATTAGGGCGGGTCGATTTGTGGGGAGGCAAAAAAAATCGCCCATGGCTCTGTGAAAATCATATTCTAGGGATCAAAATAAGAAACTTTGCCGAAGGAACCATACCTCTAAAACGAATTCTGGTGTCCCCCAATTTGGGTCGAACTTTTGGGTAGGAAATTTGGTATCTCAGTCACTAATATAGCTGAAGCGATGAAATTTTACCCACGTGTTCAGCTCAGGCCCCTAAGAAGAAATTTGATGAAATTTTGGAAAATGGGCGATGCCACGCTCACTTATTAAGGGTCAAACATTGAAAGTTTTATATGTCATAACTCAGAAACCATTAAAGATATATCGATGAAATTTGGTACGCGTGATTTACTTATTTAGGTAAACGTTTGGACGGAAAATAGTTAAAATCGGTTCACGGCCACGCCCACTTATATATATGTGTATTATAAAGTGACCTAATAAAAACATTTTAAGCCATATCTCGTGAACCGATTTTAACTATTTTCCGTCCAAACGTTTGCCTAAGTAAGAGCGCTTTCACATTACTCGGTGCGGTATCGGATCGACATTTTTGGTTTTTACCGAAAGTATACCGAAACCTTACTGACCACATGTATTTCAATTGGCACTTTCACATTAGTGTTGCATACATGAAATCGGAGCGGATTAATTTCGGTTACCGCAACGCGGTAAGACCGGTCAGTAAGATTTGAGGAATTACTGCATACATTTTTGCGGCGTGATAAAAGAAGAAGAACAAAGTCAGTAAAAAACTGTTGAAAAATTAAAAAAAAAATTTGTTTTGCAAATTTCGATGTTTGTTTTCCTATTTTCTGCCGATTACGCACCGAAAGTATTCCCACAAGTGTGAAAAACACAGCAACGCGGAATCGTTTCGTTAAGCCGAAAATACCGAGCAAAAAATGTCGATCCGATGTCGTACCGAGTAATGTGAAAAGGCCCTAAGTAAATCACGCGTACCAAATTTCATCGGTATATCTTTAATGGTTTCTGAGTTATGACATAAAATTTTCAATGTTTGACCCTTAATAAGTGGGCGTGGCACCGCCCATTTTCCAAAATGTTATCAAATTTCTTCTTAGGGGCCTGAGCTCAACACGTGGGTAAAATTTCATCGCTCCAGCTATATTAGTGACTGAGATACCAAATTTCCTACCCAAAAGTTCGACCCAAATTGGGGGACATCAGAATTCGTTTTAGAGGTATGGTTCCTTCGGCAAAGTTTCTTATTTTGATCCCTAGAATACGATTTTCACAGAGCAATGAGGGATTTTTAAATCGACCCGCCCTATAATACATGTTCCGAATTTCAACCAAATCGGACCATAAATGCGATTTTTGTAAATATAGCGACCCACGCGCCACCTATCGGAAGTTTTTTTAGGAAAATATTTCCTTTCAAGGTAGTAATACATGTTCCGAATTTCAGCCAAATCGGACCATAAATGTGATTTTTGTATATATAGCGACCCACGCGCCACCTAGCGGAATTTTTTTTTTAAGAAAATTTTTGTTTTCAAGGTAGTAATACATGTTCCGAATTTCAGCCAAATCGGACCATAAATGCGATTTTTGTAAATATAGCGACCCACGCGCCACCTATCGGAATTTTTTTTTCATAATATTGCATTGTCATCGGGGTTATACATGCGTACAAAATTTCAGATTAATCGGTTGACAGGAAGAAGGTGAAATTTGAATTACTAAATTTGACCAAAGAATAAATAATAAATAAAACAAGTAAGGAAGCCTAAGTTCGAGTGGAATCGAACATTAGATACTCAGCTGTATGTTTTCATAGTTTGTTTGCGTTTGATGGAAACACGGTGTACTTTATATAAAGCGAGTGCTGCATAAAGTGGGCGTAGCCACGCCCATTTTCAACATTTTTATCAGTCATCCAACTAAGCATATGAATATTATTCTTTGTGCAAAATTTCATTCCTTTTTGACTTCTGGTTATAAAGATGTCACGTTACAAATTCCCAAAGAGTGTTCCAGATATATCTTTCTTAAAAAGTAGGCGTGGTCATAAACCGATTTCAATAAATTTTTGCGTGGCTATTAACACATGTTATTAAAGTGTATAAACCAAGTTTCGTCATAATATCTCAATTATTTGTCGAGTTATAGGCTAAGAAATCACGTATATCCCTTTGTGTAAAAAGAGGCGGTGCCACGCCCATTTTCCAAAATTTTTCTATTTGTTGTTTCTGGTCTATTGTAGAAATCAAACCACAAAATTTCAATGAATTATCTTTACATTTGGCAAAGATATCGCTTAAAATGTTTTTATTAGGTCACTTTATAATACCCATATATAAAAGCGGGCGTGGTCGTCAACCGATTTCGCTAAAATTTTCAACATGTATTACCACAAGTAATAAAAGTCTACACACCAAGTTTAGTCATTATATATAAATTATTTGTCGAGTTATGGGCTCAGAAATCTCGTATATTCCTGTTTATAAAAAGAGGCGGTGCCACGCCCATATGCCAAAATTTTTGTGTTTTTCGTTTTATGTCCGCAGTTGGACTCCTGCTATAAAATTTCAATGATATATCTTTATATTTGACAGAGATATCGCTTAAAATGTTTTTATTATGTCACTTTATAAGAGCCATATATAAAAGTGGGCGTGGCCCTCAACCGATTACGGAAATTTTTCGTCCAAATATTTGACTAAGTAAGTATATCACGCGTACCAAATTTCATCGATATATCTTCAACGGTTTCTGAGTTATGACATATAAAACTTGCAAGGTTTGACCCTTAATAAGTGGGCGTGGCACCGCCCATTTTCCAAAATGTCATCAAATTTCTTCCTAGGGGCCTGAGCTCAACACGTGGATAAAATTTCATCGCTCCAGCTGTATTAGTGACTGAGATACCAAATTTCCGATTTTTTCTATATAGGAAAAGTGGGCGTGGTCATGGTCCGATTTCGCCCATTTTCAATACCAACCGTCCCAGTCTCGATACCAACCTGCATTTCAAATTTCATCAAAATATCTCAATTTTTGCGCGAGTTAGAGTGTTTACAGACGGACGGACAGACGGACAGACGGACGGACGGACAGACGGACGGACGGACGGACGGACGGACGGACATGGCTCAATCGATTTCTCTTTTCACCCTGATCATTTTGATATATATAAGTCTATATCTATCTCGATTATTTCACTCTGTTACAATCCACCGTTATGTGATTAAAACTATAATACTCTGTGTACTAGTACAGCTGAGTATAAAAACAAACGGGGTGAGCTAAATAAAACCGTTTAAAAACCAAATGTTTATACATTCAAACATTTGTATGTATGTAGCTATGTATGGATACACATATCGTCTTCGTCGCGATAAAAATTTGGTTTTTGTTATGTTCGGCTAACTACGAACCGATGCAGATACATGAATCACTTTGAAAGTACTCCAACTTACCACAAATGGAGCATATAATCCAATGATTTTTGCAGCGTATGCACCCAAGTGCCTATGCACATAAATACATATGTATGTATGTATGTACGTACGGCGTAGCACAAACGTAAATACGACAATCAGAAATATATATATATGTACATACATATGTACATATTTGGCGTCAGCACACAATTTGGCTGTTGTTGCACTTTTGGTGCATTTTATACATTTTTGTGTTTTAAGTTACCGAGAATGTACTTGAATATTTCTGATATGCTACAGTATTTTTGATTCCAAATAAATTTTTGATTCGAATCAAATTATTGATTCGAATAAAATTTTTGATTCGAATCAAAGATATTTTTTGAATCAAGAATCAAAAAAGATTTTTGATTCTTTTGAGAAATGAATCCAAATCAAATTTATCTTTGATTTGGAAATGGTTTGAATGACGAATCAAAGGGTATTTTTGATTCTTTTGAGAAAAGAATCACAAATCAAATTTATCTTTGATTTGAAAACAGTTTGAATCACCAATCAGAGGGTATTTTTGATTCTTTTGAGAAATGAATCACAAATAAAAATTATCTTTGATTTGAAAATAGTTTGAATCACGAATCAAGTTGATTCTTTATTTGAAAGTTGATTTTAAATCAAAATTGATTCGAATCACGCAACGCTGATTCATACCCATGATTCAAATAAAGAAGATTGTGCACTCAGCCATATTCAGCAAAATATTCATCCGTGAGACTGGGTTCATTTTGGTTAGTACGTCATCAACTACGTTATCGACGAGAAAGAAAATTTGTTAACAGCATATGAATATTATTCTTTGTGCAAAATTTCATTCCTTTTTGACTTCTGGTTATAAAGATGTCACGTTACAAATTCCCAAAGAGTGTTCCAGATATATCTTTCTTAAAAAGTAGGCGTGGTCATAAACCGATTTCAATAAATTTTTGCGTGGCTATTAACACATGTTATTAAAGTGTATAAACCAAGTTTCGTCATAATATCTCAATTATTTGTCGAGTTATAGGCTAAGAAATCACGTATATCCCTTTGTGTAAAAAGAGGCGGTGCCACGCCCATTTTCCAAAATTTTTCTATTTGTTGTTTCTGGTCTATTGTAGAAATCAAACCACAAAATTTCAATGAATTATCTTTACATTTGGCAAAGATATCGCTTAAAATGTTTTTATTAGGTCACTTTATAATACCCATATATAAAAGCGGGCGTGGTCGTCAACCGATTTCGCTAAAATTTTCAACATGTATTACCACAAGTAATAAAAGTCTACACACCAAGTTTAGTCATTATATATAAATTATTTGTCGAGTTATGGGCTCAGAAATCTCGTATATTCCTGTTTATAAAAAGAGGCGGTGCCACGCCCATATGCCAAAATTTTTGTGTTTTTCGTTTTATGTCCGCAGTTGGACTCCTGCTATAAAATTTCAATGATATATCTTTATATTTGACAGAGATATCGCTTAAAATGTTTTTATTATGTCACTTTATAAGAGCCATATATAAAAGTGGGCGTGGCCCTCAACCGATTACGGAAATTTTTCGTCCAAATATTTGACTAAGTAAGTATATCACGCGTACCAAATTTCATCGATATATCTTCAACGGTTTCTGAGTTATGACATATAAAACTTGCAAGGTTTGACCCTTAATAAGTGGGCGTGGCACCGCCCATTTTCCAAAATGTCATCAAATTTCTTCCTAGGGGCCTGAGCTCAACACGTGGATAAAATTTCATCGCTCCAGCTGTATTAGTGACTGAGATACCAAATTTCCGATTTTTTCTATATAGGAAAAGTGGGCGTGGTCATGGTCCGATTTCGCCCATTTTCAATACCAACCGTCCCAGTCTCGATACCAACCTGCATTTCAAATTTCATCAAAATATCTCAATTTTTGCGCGAGTTAGAGTGTTTACAGACGGACGGACAGACGGACGGACGGACAGACGGACGGACGGACGGACGGACGGACGGACGGACGGACATGGCTCAATCGATTTCTCTTTTCACCCTGATCATTTTGATATATATAAGTCTATATCTATCTCGATTATTTCACTCTGTTACAATCCACCGTTATGTGATTAAAACTATAATACTCTGTGTACTAGTACAGCTGAGTATAAAAACAAACGGGGTGAGCTAAATAAAACCGTTTAAAAACCAAATGTTTATACATTCAAACATTTGTATGTATGTAGCTATGTATGGATACACATATCGTCTTCGTCGCGATAAAAATTTGGTTTTTGTTATGTTCGGCTAACTACGAACCGATGCAGATACATGAATCACTTTGAAAGTACTCCAACTTACCACAAATGGAGCATATAATCCAATGATTTTTGCAGCGTATGCACCCAAGTGCCTATGCACATAAATACATATGTATGTATGTATGTACGTACGGCGTAGCACAAACGTAAATACGACAATCAGAAATATATATATATGTACATACATATGTACATATTTGGCGTCAGCACACAATTTGGCTGTTGTTGCACTTTTGGTGCATTTTATACATTTTTGTGTTTTAAGTTACCGAGAATGTACTTGAATATTTCTGATATGCTACAGTATTTTTGATTCCAAATAAATTTTTGATTCGAATCAAATTATTGATTCGAATAAAATTTTTGATTCGAATCAAAGATATTTTTTGAATCAAGAATCAAAAAAGATTTTTGATTCTTTTGAGAAATGAATCCAAATCAAATTTATCTTTGATTTGGAAATGGTTTGAATGACGAATCAAAGGGTATTTTTGATTCTTTTGAGAAAAGAATCACAAATCAAATTTATCTTTGATTTGAAAACAGTTTGAATCACCAATCAGAGGGTATTTTTGATTCTTTTGAGAAATGAATCACAAATAAAAATTATCTTTGATTTGAAAATAGTTTGAATCACGAATCAAGTTGATTCTTTATTTGAAAGTTGATTTTAAATCAAAATTGATTCGAATCACGCAACGCTGATTCATACCCATGATTCAAATAAAGAAGATTGTGCACTCAGCCATATTCAGCAAAATATTCATCCGTGAGACTGGGTTCATTTTGGTTAGTACGTCATCAACTACGTTATCGACGAGAAAGAAAATTTGTTAACACGCAAAAACTACCTTTATTGGACTATTATTCACACAAATAAATACGCGGCACTTCATTTTTCTTTATTTAAAATAGTATTTTAATATAAATTTCACATTTATCGCACACAATCTTTAGTTATTAGAAAACCGGAAACGAAACTGGGTGAAAGAGAATTTATGTTACTACGTCACTAAATCAGCTGATTCTGTCAAATTTTGGATGAACGCATAGCGGGACCGCTGAATACACAATCTTCTTTATTTGAATCATGATTCATACCCATATCTTTGTTAAATAAAATACCTATGTATTTCATAGTATCAAATTTTTCTGTAGCCCCCTTGTCTTTGAAAAGAAATGTTTAACGACACCCATGGAATCTTGCTTCCTTTCTTACAGTATATCATTACTGTGAAGTTTGACCAACAAAACAATTGAATATTATATATATGATTTTATATATACAGGGCGCCATCTATGTGTATTATTGCAATTAAAGGTACTGCGAACAGCGCGCCATCTGTGGATGGTTAGAAAATGTAATGACCAATTTAAAAAACAGCGCCATCTGTGTGTACAAAATAGCGCTCATATGTGGATGGTACTAAATTCTTTAAAGGTGCAAGCACATTGCTGGCGTAAATTAGCAAAATATTTTAATTTGTCAAACTCAATATTTTTCTGCGTATCGACATCGGAACGCATATCCTCCCCCCCCCCAAAAACAAAGTTGCGAATTTTTTAAGAAAAAAAATGCAAATTTTTTGTTGCGAGTGACGCGGCAATTTTGTTTTTTCAGCAAATGTGTAGTAACCGATTGTGAGCGTAACTCAAAAAAAATTAAAATTTTTTACCCCATAAAAAGAAATTGTTTTACAAACGTAAATTTGGAAAACAATTATAATTCCTTATGTTGAACTTTTGCTGTTGCAAATTGTACGAAATTTTTATGACATGCAAAATTTCATCAAATATTATGTGTAAATTGTGGTTTGACACAGCATCGTCAAAAATTATGAAATAAAATAATTTTGGAGAACAAATGTTGTAACAAGTTTTGGTTAAAAGTAACCACAAACGGGAATCCTGATTGACGGCTCTTGTGTTTTGCACTTAATTGTGGAATGTAAGCAAGGCTGCTCAACGAAATGAACAAAATAATTTTGTTTCAAAAAATATCAATAAAAAATATCCACAAATTATTTTGTTTTGCTAATTATCAGAAACAAAATTTTTTCGTTTCAAAAATTATCAATAAACCTTTAATCAGAATAATTTTGTTTCGTTGATATCAAAAAAATTAACAAAAATTGTATTTGTTTTTATTTATGTACGTATGTACATACATACAAACATATGTAAAATTTCTTTTCTTCATAGAAAACGAAATTATTGAAAAGTAAATTTTTTCGTTTAAATTTGAAACTATATTTTTTTGAAATAATTGTTTTGATAATTATCAAAACAAAAAAAATGTTGTTAATTTTTTTTTTATAACAGTTGAAACAAAATAGATTTTGTTATGCTTTTTACGTTTATAAAATCGAATATTTCAACAGAAACAAAATTTTGTTTTGTTTATTGTTAAAAATAACGTTATTTTGCAGCCTTGAATGTAAGTGTAGACATTGACAATGAAAGACTTGTTGGTTTTTCATTGTCAAATTGGAGATTCATGGCGTGAGTAAATCGGTAAGTAGTGTGAAATTATTTTATTAATATATTTAATTAATTATGTGTAAATTTCGTTTTCGTTTCAGGGCATAGGAGGAGTACAGGGGCGGCATCATTTTGGACAGGAGGAGTATGGCAAAAGGGTAAGTATAGTTCCATTGAATTTGGTAAATCCAATGGAGACTAATTTGTTCTTGTTGCTTTTCTTGTCGTTTCAGGTTATGTATCCCAGTCTTCCGGCAGCGCAACGTGTGGCTGCACAACATAACCTTAGATTTATCAAATACATTTTGTCTCGACTTGATGGTGGTATTGGCACGGCAATAAGTGACACCCGTTTTAAAGCAATTCAAACATATAGGCCCGTCACATAGCATACGTCAATCCGTCTACGTCGACGTATGTGACTGACAGCTCAGTAAACTGTGGGCATTTAAATGCACATCGGTACAAGACTTGTACTTGAAACTTTCAATTGACCTGAAGCCAGCGAAGAAAAAATTATTAAAGTTATAGGTCGCCAAAAACAACTATATTTGAAGACGGGAGGCACGCCGCAAATATGTCCACAAAAATGGGATACAGACAAATAAAAACCACCTACAAAAATGCAAAAGGAACAAAAAAAAACAAATACCAACTAAACTCAAAAAAATTAATAAAACTTAAGTCTAGCATTAAATTTTTGTTGAAATGTAGGAAATAAAAACTTATACCTAAATTTATACAAAACACCACTAAAACCAATAAATTATTTGTATTTGACTATGACATACAAACAGATATAAAAAAAGCTTTACATAGATATACACACTACTACCACACAAAGATTTTGAGCCTTCTAATTAAACACAAACATAACATACAAAAAAGACAAGAACAGCGGGTAAAGGAAATATCCGAAAATTTGGAGAAACAGCTGACCACATATGATTAGGCTGACCATAAATATGAATCGAAAATGAGGGACAAAATTTCAAATGATATAAGTACGAACATATATTTATGAAACTTGAAATCGTAAAAAATTTTTATTCATCAAATAATAGGCTTACAAACATATGTAATTCACATTCTCTTCAGACTTTTTGTTTTAACAAAAATAAACAAATTTTTAAGTTTAATTATAGGTATCTACCATAAAGCAAGCATAATGCTACGATAAAAAAGAATTTGGTAACTTAGTTTAATATCCACAAATCAATTTTAATACGATTTACCAACTTCTTTCAAATTAATTTGCCACACAGCAGCCACAAAAATTACATTCCAACAAACATATAGTCAATGAGGATGGTAGTTATTACCGATAACTACTTAAATTCTGATGAGAAAAAGGGCTGCCACCTCAACCTTTTTAATATAAAACAGATTTTAAAACAAAAAGGGGAATATTCATAGTCAAAATAAAATATTGATTTTAACTAACTTAAAATCAGCTTTTATAAAGACTATGAATATGCCCCAAAATAAATAAATGAGGGACACTAGGAAAAAAACAGAACATTTTGGGGTTTTCCGAAAAAAACAAAAATACGAGGGACAGACGTCTGAAAAACAGAACGGTCCCTCAAAAAACAGAACGGATGGTCAGCCTACATATGATGCACAAGAATTCATGAGGAGTGAGAAGAGCATAGAAAACAAAATGACAACAACACTAAAAGAAAAGCAATACTCAAAGTATGAGAAGTTACGAAAGAAACGAAACATACAGCATATTAAACGACAACAAGCATGACGATTGGTTTGTAAATCAAACAAATGTTGAGTTCCCGCCAGACATTAAAGCTCTACTTGCAAAAGGTCCAAAATTTGGTTTACCCATTGAAAGAGATAATTTCCCCCTTTTCCAATACATTGCTGACGGAGAGGAATTAATACAAACGATTGATGGCAGAGACAAACAAGAAGAGGCGCGTACCAAATTCTCATACCTAATAAAAAACCATGCAAAAACAAACACATATAATGAAATGGATTGTGCAATAGCAGACACAGTGGAGCAAACTATGAAATTCCTAAAACAAAATAACAACATTAGAATTTTGAGTTCCGACAAAGGCAACAAGACGGTTGCAATGGAATTAAGCGATTACAAAAATAAAATGTTACACATATTAGAAGACTTAAACGAATACAGAATGCAAAGACTTGATCCAACCTCAAAATTACAAACCAAAAATAACAATATTGTAGATAAACTTTTTAAATTGGGACTTATTTCGAAAGAAGAGAAATTTAAATTACATTCGACAACGGCAATTTCCCCTAGAATTTACGGACTCCCTAAAATACACAAGGAAGGAACACCACTTAGACCGATTTGTTCAACAATTGGATCGCCAGCATATAGTTTAAGCAAATACGTCGTAAATATATTGAACAACATAACAACGGGCCCAAAATATAACATAAAAAATACAATAGAATTTAAAGAAAAAATTAATAATACTTACATATGTGACGATGAAAGATTAATCTCCTCTGACGTGGTATCACTTTTCCCAAGCATACCAATACAGTTGGCACTTGACGTAATATTAAGTAAATGGACCAAAATAAAAGATCATACAAAAATACCGAAACAAACTTTCATTGAGATGGTTAAATTTTGTATACAGGAGAATAGATATTTTAAATTTGACGATAAAATTTACACACAACTGAAAGGACTACCTATGGGATCTCCCACTTCTCCAGTGATCGCTGACATTGTAATGGAAGTATTATTAGACAACGCAATGGAAAAAATAGGATCAAAGCCAAGACTATTAACAAAATACGTAGATGACTTGTTCGCAATTGTACAAGAAACAAAGGTGCAAAATACACTAAACACTTTAAATTCCTTTGACAAAAACACAAAGTTCACAATCGAAGAAGAAGAAGACTGAAAATTGCCATATTTGGACTCGCTTATAACAAGAGAAGGAAACATACTTAAATTAAAGTGGTATAAGAAACCTACCTCGTCTGGAAGAATCCTCAACTTCCACTCAAGACACCCTAAATCTATGATTATAAATACAGCAATGGGCTGTATACGACGTATGCTTCAAATTTCAGATGACACTTACCACGGAGAAATAAAAAGAGAAATAAGACGATTTTCCAAAAAGAACCATCAAAACATTAATGTATAAAGCACAGCAAAATAGTCAGCAAAATAAAACAAAGCAACCAACAATTTTCAAGTCAGTCACATATGTACCTAAACTATCAGAACGTCTGATAAAATCGGATTTCTATAATAAAGAAAAATAAGAGTAGCCCATAAACATAGAAATACTTTAAAAAATCTATTTAATAAGAATAAATCGAAAATTCCACAAACTGAGAGAAGCAACGTGATATATAAAATTCCGCGTAATGGCAAAGAAAACGAACCATGTGATAAAATATATGTAGGCACAACCAAATCAAAATTAAAGACTAGGCTAGCGCAACACAAATCAGATACAAAATATTGTCAAACAAATACACAGAAAACAGCGCTCATGGCCCACTGTGCGGCTACTGGACATAAGCCGAGTTTAGACAATGAAAGTGTTCTCCAACAAGAACAAAACTACAATAAACGATTTACTCTGGAGATGCTTCATATTATAAACACACCAACAAACATAAGACTGAACTACAAAACGGACACTGACAACTGTGCTCACGTATATAAACATCTATTAGAAAATAAGTAAATAGTTTTAAACTCCGCGTCAAACTAAGGTGACGTGTAAAAATAATGTGTGTAAATTTTTTAATTTTTAATTTATTGTTTTCGCTTATTTATGTATCTATGTGATATTTATGTACGTTTGTGATTTTATTAGTTATCTTTTCTTATCTCATACACATACATATGTATGTATATATATTTTCCCAATTTCGAGTTTTTTAAGAAAATTAAATGGTTTTTTGTTATTCTTGTGTTTTTGTAGCCCCTGAAGATGATCACCGTGGTGTGGTCGAAATATATTGGGAATATTTAAATTTGAAAAACATTGTGTTTCAATTGACCTGAAGCCAGCGAAGAAAAAATTATTTTTTTATTTTAAATATAATTTATTTATGGTTGTCAAATTGGAAAAATTGTCAGAAAAAATGACCGAATGCCAAAAAACCTACCGGTATTTTGGTATTTTGTTTGGTTTTTTTCAATATAGCTTGCTCGCTTACACCAACGCAAAACTGTATTTGACCATCTCCTTCACACAAAAAATCTGGTAGAATACCAGAAAAAACGTAGTGTCATATGGCGATAGATCACTAAAATTCAAAGGAAATCTGCGGAAACTTATAATTCATTAATAACACAGTATTTTTGCGTAGGGCACCCTTATACTTTGCGAAGGCCGCCGCGCTTTGAAAAGTAACCCTCAGCCGACAGAACTTCCTTTCTGGAGTGATATCTGGAGAGATTTACAGTAACTTTGCGTAGTCGGGAGTGTTATAACTAGTAAAATTATAATTTAATTATCATTCACAGAACTTTTCCTGAAGGATTCATTGAAACATTCTTAGTGGTTTAAAAATAAATACAGCGGGTGCATTATACTGAAGCCGACCTTCCACCACCTGCAATATTTATTTGAACGCGTCTTTATTGAGACAAAAAGTTTTACTGAAATGATAAATTGTTGGTAATACACATTCATAATTCGTTAGTTGCTTTTTTATAGTAGTCAAACAATAATTATCAACTTCAGAAAATGCATTATTATTCTTGGGTGAAAATCTATATATTAATACGCTAACATGAATTTTGTCCGCGACCTTTTGGCGATTCTACTGAACCGATTTTAAAAGACCATCATTAGAAAGGAAATTATTTACAATAGGTCCATTTTGATTTTCATTAAAAGCGGTTGGAAAATACTTGCCGTTGGAAAATTTCTTTGTAATTGTTGTTGTTGCAGAAAATTCCTGTGTTATTGTTATTGCAAAACACAACTTTACCTATAATAAATTTTTATAATATTTTTTTGTTGCCTGCTTTTAGGCGTCATACATGGGTTGTGTCCAAACTAAAACCAAAAAACTCGATATTTATTTTCATTTATTTTCAGATTATATTTTATATGCACATATTTACAAGGTGAAACAGGTACAATTGAATCAGTTCATTAAAATAGTTGTCCTTGGAGGCAATAATAACATACAATTACAACTTATAGTTAAATAGAAAATACCCGAAATTTATGGGGAATTAAATCTAATACAATAAGCGCATACTATATTGTTTGACATGCACAATGTAAATGGCTCGTTGGCGTAGCTGTAGCGCCTTTGATTCGCCTGTGGCTTGTATTTTTTTTTGTTTTTTTTTTATTTATAGTTGTTTTTGGCGACCTATAACTTTAATAATTTTTTCTTCGCTGGCTTCAGGTCAATTGAAACACAATGTTTTTCAAATTTTAATATTCCCAATTTCGACCACACCACGGTGATCATCTTCACGGTATTTATCTTTACACGTCACCTTAGTTCGACGCGGAGTTTAAATTAAAAAAATATTTAAAAATTAATAAAAAAAAAAATATATATTTTATTCTTCCATACTGGGCACACCGCATAACACGAGCATAAAATCAAATTTGTCAAACGCTATTCGCAAATTGCCAAATCGCAAATTTATTTTCTTTTCTTTCTTATCCCTATTTTTATCGGGATTGAGCAGAATTAATTTGGTCAGAAATGTCTGAATCGTTGGAGAAATTGCCTTTTTCAGAGGCATTTCGCAATTCTTGTTTAAATTAACCTTTTAAAAATTTGAGTATATAAAAACAAGAACTTAAATAAAGTAAAAATTCTATTAAAAATATAAATATAACCAAAAAGTACTACATACATATCGCTAGCTTAGAGTGCAAATTGTGTAAGTCCATTTTTCAAACTTTGTAGGAGAGACAAAAACACAAAATAAAAAAATTTCAAAATGAAAAAAAATTTTCTGTTCATATAACAATTTTGGACTTACACAATTTTCTTCTCTTTTTGGACTTACACAATTTGCGTATCACTGAATAACAACGAGTAGAAATATGACAAGTATCACAGACTTTTTTGGCGTGGTGCGTATTTAATTTTTCTAGCTTTCTACACTTAAAAACACTTTTTCATAAAAATGGACTTACACAGTTTGTACTCTAAGATAACGATATATTCTTATTTATTTTGGCTTTAAATGCAAGGGTAACTGAAATTGATTATCAATTTGCCACCAATACCATACGATACTCACTCGCACGTACCAATGCAAAAATATACATACATTCGTTACATGTTATTTAGAACTTCAATTGAAATCTCCTGCACTTTATGTGATGACATACATATTGTTAATTTGGAGGGTTTTGAGTTTGGTGCTTTTATGATGCGGGGAAATGGCGCAACTAGTATATAGAATAATAATAGTAGGTGGTATTAGTCCATATTTTCACCAGCGTCTGCCCTTAAAAAACATCTTCCAAAAAAATAAATGTTCAAAACCCCCTCTTGCCGAAATACTGGATCCGCGCCTGGGTGTTCATAATGCCGATTTACCGAACTTCGAAATATTAGGCGCACCGTCGGTTGTCATAATGCCGATTTGCCGAAAACGTCATTTCGGTACCGCCGACGGTGTTGGCGATAGTGGCAATAATCATTCACATATTATTTATTATATGAAAAATATATACCAAAATAGTCTTACATTTTGTACAATCGCTGTGGTGGACCCATTGATGATATGCAACGAGCGTATATTTTGCTCATTTTCCTTCAACAACGAGACCAAGAAATTTATCGACAAATAAATATTCTGCACCAGTTCTTCAGGTTTCATATTTACATGACCCATAGCAACAGACAAACACAACACCTTTTTCATTTGGAACTTTATGGTAGACTTAAATTCTTCGATTTTGGCCATCATCGATTCAGTATGCGACAGGCGACCATATTAATAAAAAGCTGCTTCGGTATCGCTCGATATGGGAGGACTTCGTCGTGGTAAAAATTGCAAACTATGAAGAGAAAAAGACAATATTGAACATTACACACTTTTAGAAACAAAAATGCAATCCACGTTTAACTCACCTGCAAACTGAAATATAATTGGAAAAACCGCTATCACGCACTGCCAATGATGCTAAAATCCCATCATTGCCACAACACAAACTTTTCTTTTTGCTAAAAAAAAAATTGCGCGATTTTTTATTCCAAATTTTCGCCTGCGGCGCTTAACTTTTCTAAAAACAGCAGCGACGCGAACCGACACGGACCGATGCGAAGCTAAATGCTCGAAAACGCAATAATGTCAATTGACCTTATTTCCCAAACGGGTCGGAGATAAGGTCAATTGACCTTATTTCCATTGACCTTGTTACCTGTCACCCAGATCTTCCCTGCGGCCACAGAATATGAAAATAGGATGTTGCAGGATATCTAAGCTGATTTTTCTTTTTTTTTTTACTACTCCAAAAACAGCGAGTTTTTTTAAAATTCCATGACAGGTTTAGATTCATATATGAAAAAAACACAGAATTAAAAATAAAAAAACAAAAGATATATATTCTCATGTAAAATTAACGGCCTAATCGAATGGTATACCCAGTTTTTTAGTGCGAGCCATAGGGAAGGTACCAAGATCGCCTAAAGTGGAAAATTATTTTTTTTAGTCACGGATTTTCAAGTTTGAACCGGGGGATTTTCAAGATACCTTAAATTTCTTTTTAATCAAAATATACAGGAATCTGCGCAAATTAATGCAGTTTTCAGAAAAGTTTATTTGACCGAATCGAGCTTTTTTTATCCAAGCTACTTTGGTTTAAGTGAAACATTCCAAAATCACTTTCATATTGAACAACATTTTTTTTTTACTTATGTAAATAATAAATTTTCGAATACATAAATAATCTTCAAAACAATCAAAACTTTGACATATGATGGCCTTGTTCAGGAACTCAGTTTAAAGCGCAACCTGCTCTTGTAGTGCAAGCAAAGCGTTGATAAACGTAAATTTGTTTGTTTGTTTTGTGTATGTTGCGTTTCTGAACATACCCCATATCTCCGCAAAAAAAATTCAGAATTAAATCCCCGGATACGTGTAAGCTTATTTTAGGTGGAGAACCCATAAACAGAGTTTCAAGCAAATCGGAGCTGTAAGGTTTCAATAGGTATCCGATTTGCAAAAGAAAGACTCATATAAATATTTACAACTAAAGACCTCTCCGCAGCTCTCAAGAAAACGCTCAAGAAAAAATTTGCATTATTTCTTGTGCGTTGAAATAGTAGCAAGAAAGTCATTATATTTTCAAAAGAAATGTCACATTTGAGTTTATTTCTCTTGAAGAAATAATAGTAAATTCATTATTTCTTGACAGAACCAGAGTTCAGTTGTGCACCATTTCTAAAAAATCTTAAAAAAAATAGTAATAGAATTTCTTTAGAACTGCGTACCGCAAAAGAAAATATGACAAAAGAAATTTTTCTTGAGCATTTCTTGTACGTCAAAGTACATAGATTTTTGGTTTTCAGAATGCTTATTAGGCAAAACAATGTTTACACAGGTTGTGCAATTAGACTAAAGAATGTAGAGTAAGAAGATGATATGGACAGTGTTGCCAGATTTTTTTTGTCCCAAATCGTCAATTTAAAAATAAAAATCGTCATCCATTTTTTGCCCCATCTGCGACAAATGCAATCATGTTGTTTTCATAAGGAACATTGTTTTCGATGAAATACTGTTTTATCGTATTATGTAAACTGATAGCGTCGCATGTTTCAACACGGACAAAACCAAAAAAAGTCTTTCACTGAAAAGTTTATACATACTCTCACTACAAGACTGAGTAATTTCGTATTAATAATAATAATACAATGGCACTATTATAACTCTGACGAGTTTTATGGCCGACCTTCTCCCCCAATTCGAGGTGTGCTCCTTTTTGTTTTTCCTACTAATTGGGTGGACCTACAGTTTTATGCCGGCTCCGAACGGCGAATGCATTTGTTGTGAGAAGCTTTTTCATGGCAGAAATACTCTCGGAGGGTATGCCGCCCACTGCCGAGAGGTGACCACTGCTCTTAAAAAACCCAATAATTGGATTTTTACTAATTGAAAAATTGTTTTGGTGTTTTGCTCGGACCGTGGTTTGAACCCGAGACCTCTGGCATAGTAGGCGAGCACTCTACCCACTGCACCACAGCGGCCACTTAAGTATATCAGTGGATTCATCAACGCACAATGAAAATTTAGTTGTTCGGATTATGGCACATAGCGATTCTAGCTGGTAGGTACTGCCCAAGAGTGAATAATAATTGTTGCTTGTGTTTTTCCACACGATAAAGCTGCCGCCGTTTTAGAATCGTCGAAACTGCTTTTTATACACTTTACAAGATCATCTACGGCGGAGAATGGTAGATTATGTTGAGCAATGAATGTACTTATTCTATTCGTGTGGCAGTGCGCTCAGAACCAAGGTAATGCTACATTTTAATGTAGTAAAAGGATTTATGAAAAACATAATACCAGTGTTGGAAAAGGATTGAAGAAAACCAATCAGATTGCCTTAATTTTTTGTTGTCTAACTATGGAAATTTGTATAAAGTAATTAATTTTTATTACGAATAAATCTATATTTCTCTGTACTTCCTAAAATCGTCATTTTGTGACATGAAATCGTCCCATCGTCATGGAGTCCAAAAATCGTCAAAATGACGATGCCATCGTCATTCTGGCCACGCTGGATATGGATGATGCCGGAAATGTAAATTCTCACGCTTTGTAGCTGCTATCACTTTTCCATATTTGTATTTGTATTTGTATTTTTATTTGTATTTGTATTTGTATTTGTATTTGTATTTGTATTTGTATTTGTATTTGTATTTGTATTTGTATTTGTATTTGTATTTGTATTTATATTTGTATTTGTATTTGTATTTGTATTTGTATTTGTATTTGTATTTGTATTTGTATTTGTATTTGTATTTGTATTTGTATTTGTATTTGTATTTGTATTTGTATTTGTACTTGTATTTGTATTTATTTGACATAAGAATTAGTACATTAAGATAACAAAATCTTTTATCGTACAACGAGCAAGTATTAAAATTGGTACACATCATGCCTAAGTTATATGCTAGATATATTTATTTAACACTAGCAATTTGAAAATAAAATGAAATATATTAATAACTTATTTAGAAAAGAACAAGTAAGAGCGCGGCTGTCTTCGGCCGTACCGAAGACTTCATACCTTTCATGAGTGGGGAAGTGAAAAGCTACCTATGTATGTTGTACATAGCCTGATTTAGTATAATTTATAATTTCAATTTTGTAGGTTATTTATGGAACGATTTATTAGAAAAAATGGTGTCTGGGCTATTTAAATGGAGGAGTTATTCGACAAAATGTGTATATCTGAACAATCGGTTGTATGGGAGCTATATGTTATAGTGGTCCGATCTTGACAATTTTCGGTAACTCTATTTGGACCGATATGGTTACAAGTACTTTAAAGTTTCTTGTCATTATCTGTTAAAATGGAGAAGTTATATCCTAAAATGTGTATATCTGAACAATCGGTTGTATGGCAGCTATATGTTATAGTGGTACGATCTTGACAATTTTCGGTAACCTTGTTTAGGCCAACATGTGTACAAATACTTCAAAATTTCATGTCCTTAGCTGTTTAAATGGGGAAGTTATACACCAAAATGTGTATATCTGAACAATCGGTTGTATGGCAGCTATATGTTATAGTGGTCCGATCTTGATAATTTTTCAGTAACCTTCTTTGGGTTAATATGGGTACAAATACTCCAATGTTTCGTGTCCTTAGCTGTAAAAAGGGAGAAGTTATACCCCAAAATGTGTATATCTGAACAATCGGTTGTATGGGAGCTATATGTTACAGTGGTCCGATTCGGCCAATTCCGACAAATGATCGATTGAGCACCAAAACTCACCTGTGTTCCAAATTTCAATGAAATATCTCAAAAACTGAGGGACTAGTTTGCGTTCACACAGACGGACGGACGGACGGACGGGCGGACGGACAGACGGACATGGCTTAAACGACTCAGCTCATGATTCTGATTATATCGGTATATATATTGATGGGTCTGTCACGCCTCCTTCGAGTACTTTCAAGATTTGATTTTCGGCACAAAGTTATAATACCATTTCATTCTCATGAAAGGTATAATTAGGAGAAAAGAATTGAAATGATAAAGAAGAGTTAACAAAGTTTTGTAATTAAAGATATATTAGACGGACAACTTAAGTGTTATGATCAGAGAAGAAAGTGGAAAGAATTCGCCTATAATTGTTGTGGTTTAGAGAGTTTCTCACAGCAGCTGGAATAGAATTCCAAAGGCGTATGGTGTTGACGAAGAACAGCCTGGTTGAGGCAACGTTGTTGAAGCTTGGTACTACTAACGTGCATGAGCGCTGTTTGCCTCAGGTTGCGTAAAGTTCCATACACTTTGCCCACATGATCGGCCGCATTAAGATTGGAGTTCATTATGATACCAAGGTTTTTTACTGGTAGTCTTCACAGTTGAATTTCCCATAACTACATATCTCTGCATATCTCTGGTATTTTAAGCCTTCAAACATCTCTTTTCGCAACAGGCAATATATGAGTTGAATTTTTTGAAGTGAGCCACCTAAAATTTTTCGGCGGCCATGTATTTTAATGAAAGTGGGTAGTATGGCTCACAACGCTTAAACAAAAATACGTATTTAACGATTTTTCGAAATTCGAATTATTTTCAAATTTATAGCTATCAACACTTTTCGAAGTTCCTCGGTTTTTGCCGATTTTCTCACGATTGGTCAAACCGATTTTGCTAAATTTTTATATATATATAAAAGATGATATCTTCTAGCAAACTGCATTTCTTATTTTTGCAAATAATTTTTTTTTGCAAACATTCGCAATTTTTATGTTCTGGACCGCGGTCAGATGGCGCTTTTATATAATGTTGTTGGGCATTCCATTAGTAACTATTAGTAAAAAAAAAAAATTTGGGGCACTTTAAAGGCGCGGGATACTTACATTTTTACACTTTTTATTTTTGTATGAATTTTTTTTTTACTTACTAAGTACTACGGATATTGAATTAAAGCATGCATAACTCCCGCTCCCACAGTCACAAGCAAGCAAAGTATTAAAAATAACAACAAGATCAGCAGCGAAACATACCAGCAGTAATGTCGAAAATAAAGAAAGTCACAAAGAGAACCCCAAAATATACGAAGCGCTAAATAAATTTGAAGTAAAAAGACATGTCGAGCTCGTTTTCAATCCTCCGAAATTATATTTTAAAAAAGGAAAGAAAATTTGTAGCAATTTGGATACAAACAACCTAATTGTTGAGGATAAGATTGACTTAGGACAATTCTTTACCAGGCTTGAAAAAGAAGCCAGCAATTTAGGACTTGTACAAATACAGTTGGCCTTAGGGGACAAATTGTTTAAAAGAAATTATACTGCAGTAGGCAAATTTATAGAAATGGGTAACAAAGTTCTCAAAAATCTAACAATCGCTCTAACCCCAGAGGTTATATATGTGACAAATCCCGGGAAAATTAAAGAAATTCTGCACAAATATCATGACGATCCTATTAGTGGTGGCCACCGAGGAATAAATCGCATGAGAAATAAAATCAAGCAGAAATATAGCTGGCTAAATATGAAAAATGTCGTAAGAAAATACGTAAAAAACTGCATCCACTGTAAGAAAAATAAAACTAACAAGCATATAAAGGAACCAATAACAATAACGGAGACACCTCCGAAGGCATTTGATATTGTACAAATCGATACAGTCGGCCCATTACCAAAATCGATAAATGGAAACGAATATGCAGTTACCATTATATGCGACCTAACCAAATACTTGGTAGCGATTCCAGTTCCAAGCAAGCATGCAACAATAGTCGCTAAAGCCATATTCGAGCATTTAATCTTAATTTATGGACAAATGAAAACAATCATAACAGACATGGGCACAGAATACAAAACTGTTAAAAATTGAACATAAAACTTCAACACCTTATTATCATCAAACTTTGGGTACTGTGGAACGCAGTCACCGGACACTCAATGAATGTATACTAAGGTGGAGTGAAACTTTTTTTTTGGAAATTCAATTTGTTCCAAAGCCAGAACGGAACCTTTCTAGCCCAGTAATAAGCCTGTAAAATTTTATTGACCTACTCGCATATTTAGAGGTGCCCCCAGCCCCACAAAGTTGAAAAAATAGCACGATCTGGTACAAATATGAAACTTTGAAAATTATAAAATCAAAAAAATAAGTATGAGGATTGATAAAGATGGCTAATCTGAGTATTAAAGTGAATTTTTTTTTTTGGTTTCATATTTGTACCAGATCGTGCTATTTTTTCAACTTTGTGGGGCTGGGGGCACCTCTAAATATGCGAGTAGGTCAATAAAATTTTACAGGCTTATTACTGGGCTAGAAAGGTTCCGTTCTGGCTTTGGAACAAATTGAATTTCCAAAAAAAAAGTTTCACTCCACCTTAGTATACATTCATTGAGTGTCCGGTGACTGCGTTCCACAGTACCCAAAGTTTGATGATAATAAGGTGTTGAAGTTTTATGTTCAATTTTTAACAGTTTTGTATTCTGTGCCCATGTCTGTTATGATTGTTTTCATTTGTCCATAAATTAAGATTAAATGCTCGAATATGGCTTTAGCGACTATTGTTGCATGCTTGCTTGGAACTGGAATCGCTACCAAGTATTTGGTTAGGTCGCATATAATGGTAACTGCATATTCGTTTCCATTTATCGATTTTGGTAATGGGCCGACTGTATCGATTTGTACAATATCAAATGCCTTCGGAGGTGTCTCCGTTATTGTTATTGGTTCCTTTATATGCTTGTTAGTTTTATTTTTCTTACAGTGGATGCAGTTTTTTACGTATTTTCTTACGACATTTTTCATATTTAGCCAGCTATATTTCTGCTTGATTTTAGTTCTCATGCGATTTATTCCTCGGTGGCCACCACTAATAGGATCGTCATGATATTTGTGCAGAATTTCTTTAATTTTCCCGGGATTTGTCACATATATAACCTCTGGGGTTAGAGCGATTGTTAGATTTTTGAGAACTTTGTTACCCATTTCTATAAATTTGCCTACTGCAGTATAATTTCTTTTAAACAATTTGTCCCCTAAGGACAACTGTATTTGTACAAGTCCTAAATTGCCGGCTTCTTTTTCAAGCCTGGTAAAGAATTGTCCTAAGTCAATCTTATCCTCAACAATTAGGTTGTTTGTATCCAAATTGCTACAAATTTTCTTTCCTTTTTTAAAATATAATTTCGGAGGATTGAAAACGAGCTCGACATGTCTTTTTACTTCAAATTTATTTAGCGCTTCGTATATTTTGGGGTTCTCTTTGTGACTTTCTTTATTTTCGACATTACTGCTGGTATGTTTCGCTGCTGATCTTGTTATTTTTAATACTTTGCTTGCTTCCACTGACATATCTTTTAAGTTTGTAATTGCTATGCGGGATAATGCATCCGCAATATGATTTTCCTTTCCGGCTATATACTCCTACTTTGGTAATTCCCATAGTTGTTCCTTCGGTAACCTCCACGGAAATTACTCCGGTACTGATTCTGTTGTCGTACGTTCAAAATAGTGTTTGAGCTGCCCGTTATTTCGGTACAGCTGTTGGTAAATTTAGAAATTGCATCGTTCATGGTTGTGAACGTTCCCGCTTGCATTATCATTTTCACCTTGTCATTGGAGCAGTTTTTACACAAAGCTTTGACTGCTGCTTGTGTTGAATATCTCGTTGCTAAGTCTGGGTTGAGTCCATCTGAGATGTACGCTCCTTCTAATTTTTTCTATTTCTGCTGTGTATTGGTTAGCAGTTTTGCTCCGCTGTTTGATGTTCAGGAGTTTAGCGGTTAAAACTTCTACTGATTCAACCTTTATTTGTATTTGTATTTGTATTTATTTGACATAAAAATTAGTATATTAAGATAACAAAATCCTTTATCGTACAACGAGCAAGTATTACAGTTGGTACACATCATGCCTAACTTATATGCTAGAGATATTTATTTAAAACTAACAATTTGAAAGTAAAATGAAATAAAATAATAACTTATTTAGAAAAGAATTAGGAGAAAAGAATTGAAATGATAAAGAAGAGTTAACAAAGTTTTGTAATTTAAAGATATATTAGACGGACAACTTAAGTGCTATGATCAGAAAAGAAAGTGAAAAGAATTCGCCTATAATTGTTGTGGTTTAGAGAGTTTCTCACAGCAGCTGGAATAAAATTCCAAAGACGTATGGTGCTGACGAAGAACAGCCTGGTTGAGGCAACGTAGTTGAAGCTTGGTACTACTAGCGTGCATGAGCGTGTGGACTTGTTAAATAAAATTTTTTCATATAAATAGGGGGGCGATTTCGAGGAGATTAAGCTGAATAGAAAGATGCAGCTACTAGCGTTAAGGTAATCGGACAGGTGACAGCCTAAAAGCTGAGTCCTCCACGCCGATATATGGTCCAACTTGCGCAGATTGAAGACATAACGGGTAACGTGGTTAAACGCCACCTCCATTTTGTGGGCGGATATTGAGTCAAGTTTATTGTAGATTAGATAGGAATAAGATATTATTGGAACAATGAGTTGTTGGGAAAGTTTTTTCCTAATTTGAAGCGGAGTATAGGGCGCTGTTTGCCTCAGGTTGCGCAAAGTTCCATACACTTTGCCCACTACAGTGTTCACATGATCGGCCGCATTAAGACTGGAGTTCATTATGATACCAAGGTTTTTTACCTTACTGGCAGTCTTCAGAGTTGAATTTCCCATAACTATCTCTGGTATTTTAAGCCTTGAAACATCCCTTTTCGCAACAGGTAACATATACGATTTTTCGGCGTTGAGACAGAGGCCGTTGTCATTCGCCCAACATAGTATAGACGATAAGTCACTGTTTAATTGACAGCACAAATCACATATCTCACCAAAACCACCAGAAAAATATAGTTGAATATCGTCAGCATATGCATGCATAGTCACAAATTTACATACATTGAACACATCATTGACAAAAAGACTAAATAGCAATGGTCCAAGAATGGAGCCTTGGGGAACGCCGGCTGTAATTTTCTTTGGTATCGATACATCTAAATCATAGCTGTCCAAATGCGACTCATGTGAGCAATGAGAGTAAGCACTTGTGTACGTATACTCACCGATTGTCACTACTACAGACAAATAAAGAGCGTAAACCGAGCGCTTACGATGGGACTGGGCGATCGCCGATTAGCAAAAATAATTAAGTTGCCTTCGACTGGCATGAAAGCAAGTGGTCGCTAGCTGGTCTTAGCTTCAAATTCTTTTGTTCTGATTACAGATGCCAAACAACAAACAAAAGTACGAAGATCTTGCATATAACGTGTGTACACAAATGTAAATATGTACGTGTATATTTGTGTTGTTTCATAATTTCGCAAAGCGCGCGCACGTGACCCGGCTCGCTCAACATCTGCAAGCAGACTGATTATTTTTAGTAATTTTTCACTTTGGCATACGGTTGGCGCACCAACACACATTCATTTTTCGGTCGTTGCTTGATTGTGGTAGTGAATCGCATTTGGACAGCCCTGATCTAAATCATTGCTCACAAATTGAGATGTGCCTGACAGAAAACTTGCAATCATGTTCCGAGCATTATTACCAAAGCAGAAGTGTTGCTGTAGCTTATAACAAAGCAAATTGTGGTTTACTGTATCAAGCGCTCTCGAAAAGTCAAGTAGACAAAGTAATGTTAAGTGGCCTTTATCAAAAGGTAAGCGCATGTCCTCAAGATCTTTTATTAGAGCAGTTGTTTCTGGCGGGGAATGGTTTCCTCGACAGAAATAATATGGAAAGAAAAATAAATCAGATATGGACAGGCTTTTATTTACAAGTGAAAATTAATGATTGGACATTAAATTTGTGGAAATTTATATGTTTGGATATATATGTTTGGATATATATGTAGATATATTTAAATGTATGGAGATTTGAAACTTACCGCTGTGGCTCGCTGTCGAAAAACAAGTGAAAATTTGAACTTTCTTTGTTGGCGCGTTGACTGGCAGAAAAGTATCTTCGTTCAGTCAACGGCTTTTTTGTTGCAAATGTATATTATGCGTACCATATGTACATACATATATGACTATATACGTACATCTGTATGAATGCGACAACGCTAGCTTACATATGCATAGCGGCTACCCATGCATTAGGGTTGTACTAAAGATTTAGACTACCGGTCTAAACATGCCGGCCCCCTTGCGGCAAGCAATCTCAGAAATAATATGATCATGCCACAGCGGTTGGTTTGACTTAATTCTAAGTTCTCTTAATGCTAAAAGTACGTGGTTGCTTTTGTGGTTGCATAAATGGATATGTGTATTGATATGTGCCTATATATGTATTATAAAAGTGGCTTTTTATTTTCGTGGTTGTAAGCGCAAATGGCTACCTATGTATAGGTATATATTGTATATTGGTGAATAACGATGTATGTATGTAAATGTTATTTGTTGCACGTAGGACGTGTACATATATGTATGTAAGTATTTTAAAAGTGGTGGGCCCCAGATATGGTCAAACCAAATACAGTGGCTTGGACGGTTAGGCCCTCGATTGTGGTGGGTGGAGAGCCGTCGACGATGATTTTCGCTTATATATCGGCGCCCAATGTCAGGCGTATAGGTGCGGACCGATAAAAATTCGTATCGGCGAGCCTCATAAATTGAAATTTTTGCGCTATTTGTGCGTCGAGGTTGGTAGACGGGCTGATACGATAATACCGCGCTTGGATGACGGCTTGGGTTACCACCGTTCCGGGTACACCATATTTACCCCTTATTTTCAGTAGGCAGCTGTCGTGATCGATGGGCAAACCGAGATCAAACGCTAATTCGCGATCGACTACTGTGATGGGAGCGCAGGGGTCGATGATGGCGCGAATCAGATGCAGTCGACCACCTGCCTCAATTTTCACCATTGCTGTGGGTGATATCGCGCAAAATGGTCGTGCCAAAGGTATGGCGTGTGTCGTAGCAACCATACCCCTCCTAAACCCTGTTTGGCTCACAAGCGCATTTTGTGGCACGTATTTACCATTGCTGTTGCTGTTGTTTGATGCCGGTTGTTTCGTTTGTCGTCGCGATGAACGCCAGGTACTGGGTGGCGAACTATCGCGTCGACAAGCGAGACGTTCATACGGCTTAGCTCGGTGAGCTTTGGTTTGTGTTTTTGCAGGTGCGGAACGCCAGGTACTCGGTGGCATTGCGTCGCGTCGCTGGATGTGCATTATTGGCGGGTCATTACTTTTACAATATTTTTTTGTGTATAATTCTTTTGGCCGGCGAGATGAACGCCAGGTACTGGGTGGCGTTTGGTTGTGATGGTACTTGGTCGCACAGCGAGGTGCTTTAGACGAGGTAGGACTTCTTCTCTCATGCTGTAACAGTGGTCGAAATGAGGCGCGCTTTTCGTTTTCTATAATGATTTCGCCTTCTTCTTCTTCCGCCTCTTCCTCCTCCACCTGTTGTGCCCATGATTTTGTGGGCTCGGATACTGCTATCGAAATCGCATCTAGGGATTCTTGATCCTCTTCGAGACGCTTTTCCTCGAGCCCATCGAAATGAAGTGACGTATGGTGCTTCTCACCACAACGCCGGCAGCTGGCCACACTGCTACATATTTCCAGCCTGTGAAACGGCGACAGGCAATTAGAACAATATTTGTGGAGAAGGACCACTCGCAGCCTCTCCTCCACCGCTTTCGCGCGGTAAATGTAGCACATGCGTATGCCATGGTTACCGTCGCATAATTTGCAGGGGACCTTGAATGCGGGTTTTTGCTCCGCCTTTTTTCGCAATTGTGAGATTGGACCCATTTCTGGAATATTTAGTGCGACTTATGGGTCTGGTTCAAAGGCAATTATTTATTTTGCTTGTTGGGTGGCTAAAAACCGTTCATACCGAACTGTGGCACAGACTTGTGGCAACTTCAGTTAGTACGAACATGATGGATGAATGGGTGCATAACAAGCACCGTATAAATTATGGAACGTATTGTGCATTGATGAACTCAATAAATTGTACTTATGGGAAAGCATAAGAAAGAAGGGTCATTCTTACGCAAATATGAGGTTTTGAAAGAAAAGACCCACATATTGAATTAAAAATACCCAAAAAAAAGCCTTTTGAAGAGTGGCAACAATGAAAAAAATAACATGAGAGCGCTCTCACGACATAAATAATTTGGAAGTTATTCCACTCAGCCCTGGAATTCTGAGGGAATACATGCAAATGAGGAGAAATTCTCCACTGTTCCGTGCTGCCACCTTGCTATAACGATGTTGGACTAAAATGAATATATCTGTGGACATTTGGAAAAGCAACCTAAGTCTAAAATCACAATTTTACAGGAGAGCAAAAAACAGTTTTGCAAGTGCACAGAGTCTTTCCATCATATAATTTCATAGAAGTAAGAGCGTGGCATATTAAAACAATCTTCTGTTGTTCATTTTAAATTGAAATTTTATTTCTTGGCGTAACGGTTTTTATTTAAATGGATTTCAAATAAAATAAGTGCTTTTTCCAAATTGTTTTTAGAAAAAAACACCAACTTATCTCAATTTAGGTTCTTTTTCAAATTGATCTTCATCAAAATTTTATAGAATTTTAGCCTCCTAATTGGAATTAAGTTCATTTGGCAAACTGAAATATCATAGAAAATCGACTTAAGTTGCTAATTAGGTTGGTTTTTCAAAAGCATATTGAAAAAAATATGCCACCTAAATTAAATTAGGTTCTTTTTTCAAGAGGAATTCTTGCAATTTTTCTTATCACTTCTATCTTATCTTAAGTTAAGTTGCTTTGGTAAAAGCATTTGTGAAAAATATAGACATAAGATGATTTTCGATTCATCATATCTCCTGAACCCGAAATGATATCGTAACACCGATTAGACAGAAAGAAGCGTATTTTAAAATGTATATTTATGATAAAAAAAGCTGAAAATGCACCTAGGTCGACTTAGGTTGTTCTTTCAAATGTCCACAGATATGTATGTACCTTCTTTCGATTTGAAACGTGTATTTTATAGCGAAGTGAAAGCAATTTTGTTTTACGTTTACCGATGTCATGCTTGGATTTATAGCCTACCACAGAGTATACAAAATTAGTGGTGAGTTGAGCATCAGCATTTTAGATTTGTGCACTGTTCAGTGCCATCTGTCGGGAATGACGCCTAAGACCGTAAAATTGATTTACGATCTTGTTATTTTTGGAGACTGTAGGTTGTGGTTGGTGTCTCTGCTGTGGAACTTTGGAAGTGGTAAATTTACGCTTACAGTGATCTCACGCTTACATTACCATTTACTTTGATAAGATTTTGGTCATCATTGGATCTTTTAAATTTTGAACAATGGGCCAAACGCTCTGAACTATAAGCATTTTTATTTTAAAAAATCGTGAATTTGGTACATAATTTTGTACAAAACCAATTTATTGTTTATGTGCATTTTTTTGTAAATTTTCTACACCAAGAATATATTGTGATGTGCATAATGAACAAAGCGGCATTGGAAGTGTTTACTTCAGGTGACTTAGGTTTAATTTATTGAAATCATCTATTTTTTATAAATTTTGCGTTTTTCGTAAATCTTGCAAAATTTTAACTAGCCAGATTTAATGTGTCGTATTATCGGGAGTTCACTGATTTATTATAAAATATTAAAATTAATTTTATTATAGCTTATTATAACCAACAAATAAATTTAATCTACGCACTTAAATAATTATTTTCACACACGCACGCCGCCGATTGTCAAACACGAATGAACACGACGCGTCAGGATGGTGTCGATGGGAAGAGATTACTAGGTGTTTGTTGTAAATTTACACACTTTTTTGTAAGCTTATACACTTTGTTGGCAATTTCCCGAACTATATGTGTTTTTACAGCATAAATGTTCGTAACATTGTAGCATTGTTGTGTAAAGCAAGAAATTACATTTTAAATGCGTGATTATGCAATAAAGTTGTAATATTACACAAAAAAATACTAGCATTTAGCTAGCATTTTTACATGCTGTTTTTAGAGTGTAGTCGAGCGAGTGATTGTGCATGACCGGCAATCCAGGAGTTGCCTCGCACTATTTTTCGTCTCCGCGAAATAGAAAGAAGTATATGGAGGAATAAATGGAGGCAGAAAGAAATGAAATGAAAGAAACACGATGCCTATGACCCCTGTTGGGAAAATCTCTAGATCATTTTTCGACACTACTAGTGCGAGCACAATCTCTTTTGCGTTATGTCATGTTTGCATGTTAGCAACTGGTGAATATAACACGGGGGTGTAAATTATCCACCGCTGGATTACCTATTTGATAGTTCAGAACTGGTTAACAATTTTTGCAAATTCTACAGTTTTACATCTGTTCACTATTTATTGATTTCCCTACAAGGACGCTACAGGTCTTCATACACATCTATATGTACATACATCCATGCATATCCATATGTATACCCCATAAACATTTTCCTTAATTCTCAACTTGTGATGCATTTGAGAACTAACATTGTTTGACATATTTTGATCTGATGTTTATTGAGTATGTACATGCAAACTACTGCATATGAAGACAGCGGTAGACTTACAGCATTTGGCATACCCAGGTGCACGAAGGTGATATTTTGCTTACCTTGGAAAAAGTTATAATTTTTAGGTTACCCAAAATATGTACCTACATAATTTTGTTATCTTAAAATTGTCTCAAAGCTTGACAAGGGTGGAAGAAAATTTCAAATAATTAAAACCATTTTTTGAAACAGTAGGTAATTCATAATTGAATTTATTATAACATCAGAGGATTTCTTAACTGGAAAACAAAGATGATGATCATATAGAAAATATGCACTTGTTTTCGAATAGATTTCTGCCCCAATTAAGGTACAATAAATATTGGAGAAAATATATATTCACATTAATTTCAAAGATAAATGTTTACTGGGTATATTTTCATACCATCGTCGTTTGAAAACAAAACCGCATATGCACGCATACGTACAGTAGACTGATATGCTGTTTTGCACTTTAAGCGACAACTTGTGACACAAATCCAGATGAAATAAAGATTTCTTCGTACATGAACAAGAAACTACCACATTGATGGATGGCTGAAAATGAAACAATTAGGAAGGAGAACGCAAGTCAAATATGAAATGTCATGGAAGCATGAGTGCAAAGGAATTTGACAGCTATCGATACGAAAACAAAAACAAAAGGCTAGTGTGCGTGTGTATTTTGAAGAAGAGGAAGAAGTCAGCTCATCGGATGAAGTCTCCATTATTTACCCATGAGCCCGACTTCAAATTTTAGAATTTTATAAAAATCTTGATCTGTCCAAAGGCTCTGTTGCCACTTTTATGCTTTGTTGCGACATTTCTATTTATGAATGAACCGCTTGTAGTAGTTTACACTTGCTTGCCCTTTTCATTATGGACTTTGGTGGTTGATTTGAATGTGCATATACATATGTATGTATGTATGTATATATATTTTTACGTTGGTACATATATGTACATATGTATGTACGTGCAAATGAATAAGAATAGAATCGAGGCACACAAAGGAATAGAATTGTGAATTTGTCGCGAATATGGGTTCAAAACAACTCCTGGTTTGCGCGTCACTACAACGAGAAGGCCTATTCGGTATACTTTTCAAGTAGCGAATTTTCCCTTCTTATAGATTTACGTTCTTTGGCATACATATAGTATGGATAGTTGGCAAATTAATGCCAAATACGCTTACTTTCTAGCGACGAATATCACGAACAAGTTATTAAAACTGCAAAGGCCATACATAGATGAACTTCGGGCTTTTGTGAGTGTCCTGACTGTAAACAATGGGAGCTTATACCAAAAATCAGCTATGCTCACACGGGTTCCACGGAACTATTCGGCTACATATACGAGTCGTCTGGGGGTTGCTAGCAAGCAAGAACATTTAGCCAACTTTGCATGTGGATAAGTAGCGTAGTCGACGCTGCGTATCACTGATTCAAGTTGAGGGGCCCGTAGTGAGGATGAGTATGAAATACCAATGGTTAGTGATTTCTCAACATTCTTGATCCACAATATACCAACTATTTCAAAAACCTTTCACAATAGCAGGCATACCATTGATGATGAGATGAACGACATGGGGTATGAGAACGGAAATTTGATTTGTGCTAAGGAATTTCCACACGGCATTTCTATATACACACATCCGACTGAATCGCGTTTACCCACCTAACTCAAGCTGTGTATATGGCAGAAAAATAAATCTACAAGGAAAATCGTTTCGACCTTTATCATACAGCAGCCGTAGATACTGAATTACTAAAAGTAATCGAAAAGTAATCAAGTAGAGGGAAAAAAACATCGAAACGCAACTCTGTTAGGGTGCACCCAATTGCTATACGGACAGGTCCATTCCAAATCAGCAGCTGTGCCGCTTAAACGTATTGCTCGTCATAGCCAGTGTTGATTATTCCATTGCAAGCAGTTGGTGAACGGCAGAAAAGGCTACCAGTAATCAATAGTGTGTCGCTAGAGCCACGGCTACGCATCTGTTGGATCATGAATACGGTGTGTCACTAAAACCTGCGCCATCAACTACGTCCACTGTAACAAGAGCCGCGAGGACTCCACAATTCACCGGTGAAGAATATACGACACCGATGGCGGTCCGAAGTCAAGCCGATTCAACACCACATATAGCGGAGTACTACGAGCAAGTGAAATGTTTCGAAATTGAGGCAAGATTTTAATAAAACTCGTATTAAAAAACCCATGGTTATACTGCTAGACATTCGACTGTTTTAATCTATTTTAATACGAAATGGGAAATGTTTTGGCTGCATTGTCAGGATCCAGCTCTTCGGTGAACGCTACCAAATTAGGATTATCGGAATTAAAGTCAATTGAGACTTGGTTGTTGTTTAATAATTGGATAGATAGATTAACGGTCAATCGGTGTAAAGAATGCAGTAATGTCTGCAACAATATCAGCAAACCGTGGCGTCCCGGGAACAGCCATTTCGCCAGGCATGAGCGAGAGAGGGTTCGATCCCCAGGAAGGGTAGCTAATTATCTATACTTTTTGTTTTGTTTCTTAATTATGTTGATTATTATTTTTTAATGTACTCGTTTGTTGCAGATTATTTGACCGTTTGACAAAAAACCCAAAAAGAAACATTACTCTGCAGGATAACACATTCAATACAGCGAGTGAGTTTTAACTATTTTCACATGTGTATGTTTACGTAGTTAGGTATGGTTCTCGTAGGTATTTTCAGATTATGTATTTTGGGTTCTGTGGGGCTGGGGGAGGCTTAGCCTACATTCCGTTGGCTCCTTCGGGAAGCTTTATTTCTGGGGCTCTTTAGTGAGCTAGATTTAAGGTCTGGGGCTTCTTTGATGAAGCGGGTTTGTTCTGGGTTTAAAGACACCGTGTGTGTTTGATTGAAATATTTGTACAACTTGCGTGTACATATTTCCGTTGATGGGTTTATTAATTTATGGTTAATGTGTTTGTTATACAACTTGCGTGTACCTGAATTTTTTTTTGAATGATAGGTTTTTGTTTGAATAGGACTGTTGAGGATTCTTAGGGTGGTTCGTAACTTTTGTAGTTACTTTTGGGAAGTCGTTTCTTCGCCATTTGGTAATAGAACTAATTTTGCTATTGGACGTATAGTTTCACCCTTTGCAGTATCGAGGACGACAACTCTCACTCGATTGTCGGTTCCTAGATGCACTTTAGTAACTCGCCCTAATCTCCATTCGTTGGGTGGAAGATTTTCCTCTTTAATGACCACGAGATCTCCTTCCTTGAGATTTTGTTGCAATTGTTTCCATTTTACGCGTTTTTGTAACTCGATCAGGTATTCGGAGTAAATATTTTTTGGACAACCGCGTCTTGCAATGAAGCGGTCAAAAGCCGCAAGAAAGGACGCAGTACTAAGGTCACTGGTCGCTTCCAGGTGAATAGCCTTAGTACTGAAACAGACGAACAGACAAACGTAACCTTTCGACATGCGACATCCTCGTCGACTATATGACTTTATGTCAAACGGACCGGCAAAATCTACTCCAGTATTGGTGAAAGCACGCGAAAAGGTTGTTCGCTCCAACGGGAGATTTCCCATAAGTTGGGTTTGCGTACGCTTTCGCCAAATGAGGCAGACCTTGCAGTTAAATATGACGGAACGTATCATAGTTTTCACACTGGGAATCCAATACTGAGTCCTTAAGAGACGCAGCATCAGTTGATTTTCTCCGTGTAAAGATATCTGATGGACAAAATGGACAATGAGACGAGTTAGTCGGCAGTCATAAGGTAGAATAATAGGAACTTTTTCAGTATCTGTTAGATTGAGAGATTCGCGGAGACGGCCACCAACTCGGATTAGTCCGTCATTCCCGATAAAAGGGGTCAGGGAGAGGATTTCATTTCTTGCTCCTATAGGTTTACCACCTTTTATGGCTTCATATTCTTCAGAATAATGTCTTTTTTGGTACAGTGCTATCAGACGTTGTCGCATGAAATTGTAGAGGTATTAGGTTTTTTGGACGATTTGGTTAAAGGATGGGTAAATCTGAAAAATCGGAAAATATATGAAATAACTCTCAACGCGCGTGAGAGGTCATAAAACCTGTCTAGAGGATCAGTATTTGTTTGTGACGTATGGATCTGCACTCTTTTTTCCTCTACGGACGTATTGTATGTTTCATCCTGTTTCGGCCATTCATCTTCTTCTTCTTGTAACCAAGAAGGGCCCTGCCACCACAAAGAATTTGCAATAAGTTCGTTCGCTGGAAGGCCTCTACTTGCTAAATCTTCGATTCGATGCTGAGTCCACATGTCGCCACATTCTGCTTCCCACCTTGTCTACTATCTTGGTAACTCTGTGTGCCACAAATGTAGACCACGAACATGGAGGTTTCCTAATCCACGCGAGTACTATTGTGGAGTCCGTCCATAAATGGACCTTTAGATGGCCTAAGTTCAAGTTGTCAACTATTGTTTCAATGATCTCCGCTAGCAAAACTGCACCGCATAGTTCTAATCGTGGAAGTGAAATCGTTTTCACGGGTGCAACTCTGGTTTTCGCAATGGGTAAATTAGTATGAATCTGGGTTTGGGCTTTAACTCTGAGGAAGACACAAGCAGCATAGGCCTTTTCTGAGGCGTCACTGAAACCGTGAATTTCCATTTCGTTTGTTGGAGTGAAATATACCCAACGGGGGATTCTAATGTCGTTGATCGCTATGTAATCCTGCATAAATGATTGCCAACGTTCCATCGTGGTTGTGGAAACTATCTCGTCCCAGTCTGTACCCTCTAGCCAAATGTTTTGCATTATAATTTTGGCCACTATTATTACTGGGGCGAGCCACCCTAATGGATCGAAGAGTTTAACTATCGCAGCTAGAATGGATCTTTTTGTTAATACTTCACAATCTTCAATTGGTTTGGCTGTAAAATAAAAGTAATCGGAAAGGGCATTCCATCTGATACCTAATGTTTTCACTGCACTTGTGTCTTCGAATTCTAGAAAATCGTCACTTAGACGATGTTGTTTTGGAATCCCTTTTAGTATTTTGTTACAATTGGACGTCCATTTTCGTAATAAAAAGCCTGCTGAACCTAATGCTTCCGCTATTTCGTCTTTGGCTTTTATTGCCGAATCAATAGTATGACCCCCGGATAGCACGTCATCGACATACATGCTATTTTTTAAAATATGGGATGCAATTGGATGGGAATTTCTAACATCATCTGCTAGCTGGTGTAGAGTGCGGATTGCCAAACAGGGTGCGCAATTGACTCCGAAAGTCACCGTTTTTAATTCATAGGAACTTATAGGATCTGTGGTATTCTTCCGGAAAATTATACGTTGATATTTTTATGATCCTCTTGGATCCATATTTGGCGGTACATTTTCTCTATGTCGCTATTGAATACGTATCGAAATAGTCGCCATTGTAGGATTAACAGAGGAACTGGGCCTGCATAAAGAATATCGTTTAAGCTAGTTCCATTAGAAGTGGGACACGACGCGTTAAAGACGACTCTAACTTTTGTTGTAGTACTTTCTTCCTTAATGACTGAATGGTGCGGAAGGAAATAGCAATCTGTTGTGTCTGGATGAACGCAGGAGGGAATTTTTTGCATATGCCCCAGAGTTTCATATTCAGATAGTACTCTGTTGTATTCCGTTTGAAGTGAGGGATTTTTCGCTAATCTATTCTCATTCCGGTAAAATTGAGCGCAAGCATTCTTTAAAGAAGGACCTAGCTGAATATTGTTTGGGTATTTCTGTTTAAAAGGTAGTGCTACTATGTATTTGCCATCGGGACCTCTTCTTGTAGTAGATTTGAAAAGGTCTTCACAATAAATATTGTCGTGGTTCATTTCCTTCTTTTTCGGAATCTCTTCTAACTCCCAGAACTTCGAAAGCTGATTCTCTATACTAATTTCATTGAAAAATGAAACTTTATGGCTAGATGTACTCGGTGAATTGGCATGGCCGGTAAGGATCTAGCCAAATACTGTTTCCTGTGCTATCAAAGTATTCAGCGTATTTTTCCGAAGTCCATTTAAGATAATCTGTGTAAAGATCACCCCCGAGAATCAGATCAACAGGTTCGTTAACATAGAAACGTTTGTCAGCTAGGAGTATATCAGGGAATGCTGGCTGTGTCATAGCGCTGACCTCAGATGTTGGCAAATCCCCTGTTAATTGCGGCAGTACTAGGACTACTGCGTCTATACATATTAAAGGATCAATAAGCGATCGCAATTCGATTTTACACGCTTCTTTGACTTCCGCTGATGGCGTGTTGTTAATGCCCGAAACTTGGACATTCATTCTTTTGGAGGGCAAATTTATTCTTTTTCGGAGTCTTTCAGTCATAAAAGAGCATTCCGAACCTGAGTCAATTAATGCTCTCGCTGAATAGTTGACACCATTATGGTGTACGTTTACGCGGGCTGTTCCGAGCAAAACCCCTTTGCTTGTTTTTGCATGGCATGATGAAACGTTTGGACTATTAGAAGTATTATTTTTCGAGGAATCACGCCATGATTGCGCCTGCTTGGACGTAGAAGCGCTCTCTTCTGTATGGTTGTCATTCGTTTTTCGCGAATTTGTTGCTTTTGGCTGAAAAGTCGGTAGATGGAGCAGGGTGTGATGTCTTGTATGGCACGTGCCACAATTAAATGAACTAGTGCACTTAGACACCGTATGTCAAACAGAGAGGCAATTCAAGCAACTATTATTGCTCTTTATAAACGAAATTTTTTCTGCTGTTGTCAACTTGTTAAAACGCGTATAATTTCTTAATTTGTGCTCCTTACTGTTGCACATTTTACAAGTGACATTTTTTGGAATACTCGCTTGATATACACCTAATTTGGAAGTGTTTTTGGAGATATTGCCGTTTTGCGGTTTAATGGCCTTGGTGGTTTTTACACCTTTGAGGCCGGAGACTGTTTCCAACGTTTGGAAACGGTTAGAGAGGAATTTGTCCATATCCTCCCATTTGGAAATCTCTGACTTGTTTTCTATGGATTGCTCCCATAGAGCCAGAGTGCATTCAGGAAGTTTCGTAGAGCAAAGGTAGGTAATAATTGCATCCCAATTACAAATGTCAATTTGATGACATTGTAGTGAAGAGATGCAATTATTAATCTCCCTTTGCAAGTTTTTAATTGATGTACCACATTCAGTTTCTACTGCAGTTAAGTTGAAAAGTATCTTAAGTTGCGTGTTTATGAGAATACGCTTATTCTCATATCTGTCACTCAATTTTTTCCAAGAAGTGACGAAACCATCATTTGTCAAAGGGCATCTTTTGACAATATCCTTCGCCTCTCCAGAGGTTTTTGCATTTAAATGGTATAACTTCTCAACTGGCGTAAGCCGTTTATTCAGAATATAAATAGCCGTGAACATGTCCCTAAAGGACGGCCATGAAACGTAATCCCCTTTGAACACTTCGGTGTCGTACGGAGGGAGGCGGATATTATGCTCACGAGTGTGTTCATCATCATTTATATTTTGCTGTTGAGGAGGGGGAGCAGGGGTAGCAGGAGCAGCAGGGGGAGCAGGCGTGAAAGATGCTACTATTTCCGACATGGCCCCGGAACATTTAATATATACAGCGTATGCTGCTTTTTGTTTTCTCTTTACTGCAGTTATATCCTTCACTTCCTCTTCCCCGTTTAGAAGGGTGTGTGGGTGCTGCTTGTGATTGTATCGCTTTGATGACTCTAGTTTAAAATATGTGGACAATTCCTTTGGTTGTTTATGGTGAAGTGGACTGTAATGTATGGTAATGTTAGAGCGGTATCCTCTCACTGGCGAGATAGGACCAATGTTTCTGGCGGGGAATGGTTTCCTCGACAGAAATAATATGGAAAGAAAAATAAATCAGAAAGAATGTTGGTTTTAGTATTAAATATGGACAGGCTTTTATTTACAAGTGAAAATTAATGATTGGACATTAAATTTGTGGAAATTTATATGTTTGGATATATATGTAGATATATTTAAATGTATGGAGATTTGAAACTTACCGCTGTGGCTCGCTGTTGAAAAACAAGTGAAAATTTGAACTTTCTTTGTTGGCGCGTTGACTGGCAGAAAAGTATCTTCGTTCAGTCAACGGCTTTTTTGTTGCAAATGTATATTATGCGTACCATATGTAAATACATTAAGGTGGAGTGAAACTTTTTTTTTGGAAATTCAATTTGTTCCAAAGCCAGAACGGAACCTTTCTAGCCCAGTAATAAGCCTGTAAAATTTTATTGACCTACTCGCATGTTTAGAGGTGCCCCCAGCCCCGCAAAGTTGAAAGCAATAAGCATGATCTGGTACAAATATGAAATTTTGAAAATTATAAAATCAAAAAACGCAGTATGAGGATTGATAAAGATGGCTAAGCTGAGTATTAGTGGCCGCTGTGGTGCAGTGGGTAGAGTGCTCGCCTGCTATGCCAGAGGTCTCGGGTTCAAACCACGGTCCGAGCCAAACAAATTTTTCTAATTAGTAAAAATCCAATTATTGGGTTTTTTAAGAGCAGCGGTCACCTCTCGGCAGTGGGCGGCATACCCTCCGAGAGTATTTCTGCCATGAAAAAGCTTCTCACAAAAAATGCATTCGCCGTTCGGAGCCGGCATAAAACTGTAGGTCCACCCAATTAGTAGGAAAAACAAAAAAAGGAGCACACCTCGAATTGGGAGAGAAAGCTCGGCCATAAAACTCGTCAGAGTTATAATAGCGCCATTGTATTATTAAGCTGAGTATTAAAGTGAATTTTTTTTTTTTTGGAAACAACAACAACAAAAGTCAAGGTCAAAGTTTATATTGTGCATTTTTAAATTGCAATTACTTAAAAACTACTGAACCGATTTCGAATATTTTTATACCATTCGATAGATATTTTGATTCCCTTTAATTTGATATACATTTTATGTGGGTTCCATAACACGGCCCCTGCGGGGGTCAACCCCCCTTTTACCCCCCTTACTTTTTATATATAAAATGTATATCAAATTAAAGGGAATCAAAATACCTATCGAATGGTATATGGAATATTCGAAATCGGTTCAGTATTCTTTAAGTAATTGCAATTTAAAAAATGCATAATATAAACTTTGACCTTAATAACTTTTGTTGTTGTTGTTTCCAAAAAAAAAATTCACTTTAATACTCAGCTTAGCCATCTTTATCAATCCTTATACTTAGTTTTTTGATTTTATAATTTTCAAAATTTCATATTTGTACCAGATCATGCTTATTGCTTTCAACTTTGCGGGGCTGGGGGCAGTTCAAAACGTCATCCTATCGCGATAAAATTTTGTGGGGTTCATTAACTCGTATAAAGGCAACTTTTCATTGCTGGTACGTTCAAAAAAAGAACAACAAAAAAATCTCCATATGATTTCACTCCACCTTAACATACATATATGACTATATACGTACATATGTATGAATGCGACAACGCTAGCTTACATATGCATAGCGGCTACCCATGCATTAGGGTTGTACTAAAGATTTAGACTACCGGTCTAAACAGCTATGCCCAGCCCTGAAGCCTGACTGAAGCGGTGACAGTTACTACGTTTATACGGCAGAATTCGTGAACTCTTAATTTCATGAATTCGAAAATGGTATCGTTTATGCAGCATTTATGAACTCGTGAAATTCAGCTTTTTTAAAAAGTGGCAACGTTCTAACGAGATCAGCTGTCAAGGTAGATTTACCAGGTAGACTCGGTGGCGAATTCTGAAACTACTTTTCTTATTTACAAAGGTAGAGTGTAATGTCAAAATCTAACCGAATTCACATCATGTCCATTTGGAATGCGCGAGTCCTAAGCGAATACGGAATTTAACGGCGAAATATAATTTTGACAATGCACCACGAACTACAATAAAAAAATACATTGGACATTTTTGAATTCGCCACCGAGCCTACAGGTTAAATCTGCCTTGACTGAATGAACAGCTGTTGGTTTGGCGTTGCCGGACTTGTACTTCATAAATTCATGAAATGATGGCGAAATTCATGTATAATTTTCGTGAACAATTAAATTCATGAAATGATTTCATGAATTTGCCAACGTATAAACGTAGTAAGTAATTTATGTTTGTGCAAATGTACACTGATTTGAGGATTAGATAAAAATGCAGATTGGCAAATTATACACCTAATTTGTTAGAATCAATGGTAATGCAAACAAAAATAACGATAAACACAGAGCAAATTGTGGTTTACTGTATCAAACGCTCTCGAAAAGTCAAGTAGACAAAGTAATGTTGATTGGCCTTTGTCAAAAGGTACGCGAATGTCCTCAAGAACTTTTATTAGAGCAGTTGAGGAGCTATGCCCAGCTCTGAAGCCTGACTGAAGCGGTGACAGTAATTTATATTTGTGCAAATGTACACTGATTTGAGGATTAGATAAAATTGCAGATTGGTAAATTATACACCTAATTTGTTAGAATCAATGGTAATGCAAACAAAAATAACGATAAACACATTCGTCATAACTAGGGCATGGAATTTCATGTACTAAAAAATAAAAAATATGCGCATAAAAAATGCAACAAAAACTGAGAAATATGCATGAAAAATAAAAAAAATGCATTAATTCAAATTTTTTCAACTTCAGATAATTCATGTTTATTGAAGTTACAATACTTAGTTAAATAACAAACATTTTTTAATTGACGCTTGAGAGTTTACGAATACAAGAGAAAATAAATGACGCAATGAATTTTAAAGAGGACGTCGACAACATAAACTGCGTTTACAGAACAACAATATCAAAAGAAAGAAGAAAAAAGGACAAAAGAAAATAGGAAATGCATTATGTAGATACAAAAATTAATTTTAATCGTGTATAATGTATTGTTGGGAAAAGTAATAAGTTCGTAATTTATTTAAATGTAAGTGATGGGTTTAAATGTTTATTTAATGTTATTGTCTAAATAATTTATATTACTGTAATTAATGTTTATATACGTCTTTTTATATATTTGTGGAAAATAAATAGATTCCCTGAGGAAGACGCAAGTATGCGCCGAAACGCGTAGGAGAAATAAGAAAACTTTGTGTTTTGCTTTATAAGCTCTGAAAAGCATATTTTTTAATTCAATTTTGCTCTTACTTTGTACGTTTATACATATGTATGTATGTATGTTTATATATATACATAGATACATAAATTCAGTCTTGAACATTTCATAATTTGCAAAGGTTAATCCTTATTCAACGATTCATTAGCGTACACAATGAAATATTTTTTCATATTCTCAAAAAGAAAACTTTGCCGATTCGGCCGAAAAAAGCTCTTATACATAGAATACGAACGTTCTACAACCAAAGAGGTAATAGGAGCATGTTTGAAAACGGCTCTTTGTCGACAGGTATGCACCGTATCGAAAATACTAATAATAGCCGTGTTCACACGAAACTCTATTCGTCGTCAGATGGCTGTTATGCATGAATTTCGTTTGTATAAAACTGTCAACTAGCAAATTACAAAAATAGGCAATATAATGCGAAATATGTAATAAAAAAATGCAAACAACGCAAAATATGTAAAAATATGCATATATGACCAAAATATGCAAAATATGCAAAAACAATTGAATGTTATTTTTAAGACAATTTCACGAATCGCAAAGATTATTTATTTATTTTGCTCTACCTTAATCTAAGAAAAACATGTTTCCATGATTTCCATGCCCTAGCCATAACATTGCGGTTTGCAAACAACAATAGCAACAAACTCATTTGTTTAAGAATGTATACGCATAGAGAGCATTAGATAGCTTTACAATATACATACATATTATGTATTTTTTATGAAAACAATGAGCGCATTTTCAATTTCTTATAAAGAATTAAGTGAGGAATTAATAAAATATGATCGAAATGTGGATTCGTTAACGAACTTTATCGAATTACATACATACCAAGGCGCTAACGAATGATGATATTGCAGTAGTGAAACGAAATATATCGCAGCGATTCGTAGGTCAATTTAAAAAGCCATAGGACGATTCGAAGGGAGATATTTCGCTTTTTTAACACGAACTTTGGTTTAAAAGTATGTTTTGAAATGCCACAACACACTGGTGAACTCTAATAGAGTTTTAGTTATGTTTATTTGAGGTAGATTTTCCATGTAGCAGTCAATCTACTTGTGAGAAGAGAGGAAGAAAAAGTAAGGAGTTCGGTGATTGCAGTGATCATGCTAAACGATACAAGGTTGCTGCTTTAGTCGATCAGTATGCACAATAACAACTTTCAAAGGCAAGTAAAAGGCTGGAGAAAGGAAACAGTGAACTAAACCATATTAGTGCTTCAGTTGCACTGGGAACATTAATGGATGCAGATTTAACAAAATTTCAATATGAAACTATCAGAATTGCCCTCAGCCCGGAAGGTTTTAACATTTTACCAGCTTATTTTAAGGTATTAGATAAAAAAAAATGTTACCCCGACGAAATTGTAGTAACAGAAACATATCGTCGCTGCGCTAACAAATTGAGGTATATGTTTTTTCGATTTTTTTTTATTACATATTTATTTAGCACTATCCGCTAGCAACATTTCTGCATTTCTCGTTTTCTGATATCTTTCTTTGGTTAGAAGTTATCAAACACAGCTATATTCTCTCAGTAGTAGAAATGCTCTGTAAAATCAGTTATACATCTACTTGCGTATAATTATTTTTGATTGCAGGTTATTTTTGTGTAAAAAAAATTATTTAAAATAAGTAAGGAAGCCTAAGTTCTAGTGGAATCGAACATTAGATACTCAGCTGTATGCTTTCATTGTTTGTTTGCGTTTGATGGAAACACGGCGTATTTTATATAAAGCGAGTGCGGCATAAAGTGGGCGTAGCCACGCCCACATTTTTATCATTGATCCAACTAAGCATATGAATATTATTCTTTGTGCAAAATTTCATTCCTTTATGACTTCTAATTATAAAGATGTCACGTTACAAATTCCCAAAGGGTGTTCCAGAAATATCTTTGTTAAAAAGTAGGCGTGGTCATTAACCGATTTCAATAACTTTTTGCGTGTCTATTAACACAAGTTATAAAAGTGTATAAACCAAGTTTCGTCATAATATCACAATTATTTCTCGAGTTATGGGCTCCGAAATCTCGTATATTCCTTTGTCTAGAAAGAGGCGGTGCCACGCCCATTTTCCAAACTTTTTCTATTTTTTGTTTCCGGTCTATTGTAGAATTTATGTCACTAAATTTCAATGATATATCTTTATATCTGAAAAAGATATCACTTAAAATGTTTTTATTAGGCCACTTTATAATACCCATATATAAAAGTGGGCGTGGTCGTCAACCGATTTTGGTTATTTTTCGTCCACACATTTTCCTAAGCAAATATATCCCGCGTACCAAATTTCATCGATATATCTTTAACGGTTTCTGAGTTATAGCTTATAAAACTTTCAACATTAGCCCCTTAATAAGTGGGCGTGGCACCGCCCATTTTCCAAAATTTTTGTGGTTTTTGTTTTATGTCGGTAGTTGGACTCCTGCCACAAAATTTCAGTGATAGATCTTTATATTTGACAGGGATATCGCTTAAAATGTTTTTATTAGGCCCTTTATAGTTCACATATATAAAAGTGGGCGTGGTCGTCAACCGATTTTGACAATTTTCCGTCAACATTTGTCAAAGTAAGTAAATCACTCATACCAAATTTCATCGATATATCTTCAACGGTTTCTGAGTTATGACATATAAAACTTTCAATGTTTGACCCTTAATAAGTGGGCGTGGCACCACCCATTTTCCAAGATTTTGTCAAATTTCTTCATAAAGGCCTGAGCTCAATACGTGGGTGAAATTTCATCGCTTCAGCTATATTAGTCGCTGAGATACCAAATTTCCGATTTTTTCTATATAGTAAAAGTGGGCGTGGTCATGGTCCGATTTCGCCCATTTTCAATACCAACCGTCCCAGTCTCGATACCAACTTGCATTCCAAATTTCATCAAAATATCTCAATTTTTGCGCGAGTTATCGTGCGTACGGACGGACGGACGGACATGGCTCAATCGATTTCTCTTTTCACCCTGATCATTTTGATATATATAATAGTACATTCAGATTGACTTCATTTAACGTGATGAATGAACAAACCTTGTTCGTTAAACGAGACCGTTCAGACTGCAGTTCTTTGTTTACTTTTGACAGCTGGTTGTTTTCATTTCAAAACCGTAAACAAACTTTAGAAATGGTTCGGCACGGAAACTTTTTCGTAATTTTTAAAATAATAATTTTCTTAGCAGACCTTTTTAAAATATTGGAGGAGATATACTCAAATGCTATAATTAAGCGCCTGCGAGAGTGTCGAAGAGTGGTAGAAAATGCTTTTGGTCAATTAAAAGCAAGATTTCGAAATGTAATCGCCCCATACCTGTATTATAGCACTCTCGAATGAGGTGGACCACTTAAATTTTTTTCTTTTCAAATTTTCCATTTTTAAATTATTTGCGAACAACGGCGTTTGTTTCTACACTTGGTTTTTTGATGTGTAAACATCTTTGCTGTAGCTACGAGTAATTTCGAAAAACAGGTAAAGTTTACGCGTAAACATGTAAATGCGTAAACGAGTAAGCATGTAAATGCGTAAACCGTAAATGACCTTGGCATTGTCAGTGGTAGGTAGGTAGCTGGGCATGTACTTACAAATGCCTGCATGCATAGTCGTGCAAATGCAAATATCAGCAACAACAGCAACGAAGCGAAGCGATGATTCCTATGTCGGGTCCCGAGATATGGGGAAATACGAGGACCTGGATGATCCTTGAATGTTTCTGAGCAATATTGGTATCAAATGAAAGGTGTTGAGCAGGGATTCTACATGGATGTCTATTCTTTATGATGTCTAGGTCGGGTCCCGAGATATGGGCCAGAATGAGGACCGGATGATCCTTGAATGTTTCTGAGCAATATTGGTATCAAATAAAAGGTGTTGAGCAGGGCTTTCACATAGAGCTCTATTCATTTTATGAGTCCTAGATCGGGTCCCCAAATATGGGTCAAAATGTTACCCCGGATTAACCCGGAATGTTTCTGAGCAATATTGGTATCAAATGAAAAGTGTTGAGCAGGACTTCTACACGGAGCTCTACTCTTTATGATTCCTAGGTCGGGTCTCCAGATATGGGTCAAACGTGGACTCTGATGATCTTGCATGTTTCTGAGTAATACAAAACAAAAGAAAATAAAAAATCAAAATTTAAAAACCAAAAACCAAAACAAACAAAAACAACAAAATAGTAGCAGTCACAATGACAACTAAAAATTACAAAAACGGTAGTCGCATTTTAATCCATAGAAAACCAGGAAAAAAAGAATAAGGAAAAGGGAATAAATATCCGATTTCGAAACTGTTTACACATCAATGTTCATGAATACTCGTTATTCACGCTTTAATTTTTTTTTGACACTTGCCAATTTTCGACCTGTTCGTTTAAAAACTTGGGTATGTTCCCTGTAAGTAACGACATTTTTGCTAATGCAACACTGCGCGAAACTGGGTTTTGAACGTGTTAAATTATTTACCTAGTTTCAATTCCAACAACAATTTCCGTGCAATTTATCACGTTCAAGAACTGGGTTTGCCAATTAACAGGTTGTAGGCCATTTAACACGTTAAATGAAGTCAATCTGAACATAATGTAAGTCTATATCTATCTCGATTATTTCATTCTGTTACAATCCACCGTTATGAAATCAAAATTATAATACTCTGTGTACTAGTACAGCTGAGTATAAAAAGCGTATATGACCACTTTTCAAAATAGGAGGGGCACTGGTCAATTAAATAATGCAGTTCCAAGCTATCGCTAATTGCATTCTTACCCCCACTAGCAAACTGAAATAATTTGCAAAAAGAGCTATGTGCTTTAAAACGTCGCAAATGCTTCATGCGGTTGTTGGTCAAAAAAAGTAAAAAAAAATTGTACAAGTCTATTACATATGTGTAGTGTCATTGGTTAACAATGCAAACTAGAAAAAATAATAGCTTAAAAAACTAAAAAACACGCTTTAATCTTAAAAATCGTACTAAAAATTGAGAAATAATTTAATTAGAAACAAAATGAAAAGCGTCGGGTCCTCAGTATGTCAAAAAATATTTAAAATTTCTGTTTTCTTACTAATATTTTTATTTTGACATTTTTGAGATTTCATATATCGTACTCTTTAATATCGCAACTAGGTATATTTTTGTACTAGTTGTACGAATCGAATATTTTCATGTTCAACTATTATTATGTAAGTATTTAAGGAAAAGCGTCGGGTCCTCAGTATGTCAAAAAATATTTAAAATTGCTGTTTTCTTACTAATATTTTTATTTTGACATTTTTGAGTTTTCATATATCGTACTCTTTAATATCGCAACTAGGTATATTTTTGTACTAGTTGTACGAATCGAATATTTTCATGTTCAAATTTTATTGAGCACCCCCACGCTTTTCCTTAAATACTTATATTTTCGATCATCATTTTGTTTCTAATTAAATTATTTCTACATTTTTAGCACGATTTTTAAGATTAAAGCGTGTTTTTTAGTTTTTTAAGCTATTATTTATTTTTAACTTTTTAGTTAAATTTTTCATTAAAGGATGTTTTATGCGGACGCAAGAATAAAAGTAAAAAGAAGTCTGATGAAGGGATGTGGTGATCTCCGAAATAGATCTACATATATATACAATACATCATATATGTATGTATTTACAACTTCTACCTAAAATATTAATTTTTCACATACATTTCTTCCTTAAAAAAAAAAAACATTGGTCATGAGAGCTCAAAAATCAAGCCTAAACGAAAAATATCAACTAATATGTACTATGTGTATCGAAGCAAAACTATTTCAGTTTTTAATCGGAGATATGCTCTTCTTTATTTGCCTGTACATATTCACAATGAACAGTCAGCGCTCCAAAATATTCTCATTATCCTATAATCACTTCCATATTTTTCTTGTATACCAAAAATAGTAAACAACTTCTTGAAAATAAAAATTGCCAAATACATGTGAAAGTTACCAAGAAACCAACAGCGAAAAAATAACCTATTTTGGTAATTACCAAGTTCGGCAACCGTGCTGTAAGTGCTATAAATATTATTTGAACAAACGAAAACACAAAACCAGTTCTTGCTTCGCATACGTACATATGTATGTACATGTTGTTTCCCTGCAGTAAATGTATTTCACTGCTGAATGATCGTTGATGATTCTTTGTTGAATATTCCTTAGATCGTCATCACTGAGTACAATTTCTAAAACCTATAGCTCTTTTTCTCACATTTTCGAAAAAATTGAAAACCAAAAATTAATTACTTGAAGTTTATGAATTTTGATTTTTTGTTTAAGTTTGGTTTTGTGTGCTCTCGGTTGTTTTACTATGTCGAGTATTAGAAGATCAATTAATCGCGAAATTATTAAACGAAAAAAGAAAATAAGAAGTAACATTCGAATTCAAAGTTTCATAAATGAAAACGATGCGATAAGCGAAGTGATTGTGTCCCAAAATCCAAACGAAACGGCGCCAATATTTCCGAGTGACAATAAAACTAAGAAGGATATCCTTAGGGAACAGTTGGCCAGTGCGTTTTTGCAAAATAATGTGAATAGAAGAGCAGGAGATGCCATTTTAGAAGTACTGCGCAATAATGATATCGATGTACCCAAAAGCATGACTACTTTAATAAAAAAAGAAATGGGAATTTTTGTCCAAAGGACTGTAGGCTCCGGAAATTACTTCCATTTCGGTTTGGAACACCAACTTTTAAAAATAAATTTAGAGTCCTACAGGTCGGTGATTCTAGACATCGGCGTTGACGGGTTGCCGTTGTATAAAAGTAGTGCTATGGGTCTATGGCCCATTCTAGGAAAAACAGTGAATTTAGACGATGAATACGTGTTTATAATCGGTGTGTATTCTGGAAAAGACAAACCTGTTTGCCCAAATATATTTTTGCACGATTTTATTGCGGATGTGAAACGTATTCAAAGAGATGGACTAAGTTTGGGCGGGAAGACTATATCGGTAGTGCTTCGGGCATTTATTTGTGATGCACCCGCCAGAGCCTTCATCACGGGTACAGTTGGGCATTGTGCCTTTAGTGGTTGTGCCAAATGTTGCCAACTAGGGCAAAAACCCAATAATGTGACGGTGTTCGCAGACGAAATGGGTGAGCCCAGATCTGATTTTTCCTTCAGGAACAGACTTGACCGCAGTCATCACAGCTTAAAATTTCAAGAATCTGAAATGGAGCTGGAAAGTTTAGAATTAAATATGATATCCCAATTCCCTCTTGATGTAATGCATGTGGTTGATTTGGGAGTTACGAAGAAATTGTTAAATTTAATAGTGAAAAAATTAACACCAGCAAATAAAGAAGAATTTTCAAACAAACTTGAAGCTTTATCTTCATGCGTTCCAAAAGAATTTGGAAGAAAACCGCGGCGGTTGCATGAACTTTGTCGTTGGAAGGCTATAGAGTACAGACAATTCATCCTTTATACTGGAGTTGCCATTTTAAAAGACTTTCTCGATGACAATTGTTACTACCATTTTTTACTACTTCACTGTGCATACCGACTATTGAACATGAGCTCCAAATATCAAAAGAACTTCGTGTGCATTCAATCGATGCTTAGTGATTTTGTGAAATATTTCCAAAGTATTTACGGCAACGACACATTAACATACAATGTGCACAACTTATTGCATTTATGTGAAAGCGCAAGAACCACTGGTCACATTACAAACTTTTCTGCCTATCGCTTTGAGAACTTTATGCGAGAAATAAAGCAATCAGTAAGAAAACCAACACAAATTTTGCAACAGCTAAAGAACAAGTACTACTTTCGTCCAATTAAAAAATGCAGCAAAAAAATTAGATGCAATACGAAAAAAGGTGTAATTGTCAATATAAATAATGACGAAATGTACATAAGCGACCTTCCTCCCAACAATTTTTGTGTGGTGGAAGGAATTCCAGATATAAATGAGAAACAAGTTTTTGCCAAAATTATTAGCGTAAAAAACAGCGAATTTGTGGTAAACATTGTTACAGAAACAAGCAATTTTTTCGAAGTACCAGTACCATCAAAAAACTTAGGCATAGCCGTTGTAGAAAACATTGACGAAAAAACCCAGTTCATTGTAAAACCAAACCAAATAAAGTTCAAAATGATGGCTTTGCATTATAACTCAAAAATTTTATTAATTGTAATACTTCACAACAACTAGCAGAGCTATTTTTCCCTCAGGAGCAGAATTGAAGCAAAAAGTTTAAATTAATTGATATACTTACACATTCAGAACAATTAGCAATGGATATACCTCTATTTCAATATAGCCAGATTGGCAATCATGGTAAGCCTTACAAAAATAAATATATCCATTAAATTTTAACTTACTGGTGCAATTTGCAGATGACGAAGTCGTTAAATTAAAAAAAGAAGTTGCTGACATGAATAGACAAATTATTACGGTGTCGCAGCAACAAGACCGTATTTTGAAAGAACTTGCGGAAATGAACGTGCTATTACGGAGGAATTTGGGATTGTATGTGGTGTGCCCCAAACAATTTCCAATTGAGAGTTACCAAGAACTTGAAAAAATAAATAGCGAATTAGAGGGTGAAAAAAGAGGGGAAATGGTAATGATACATATGTATGTATCAGTATGTATAACCTTGATGCCTTTGCTACTATTTTTACTACTTTTTTTACTTTTTTGCTACTTTTTTACTACTCTTTAGTACCTTTTAATAATTTTCTATTACTTTTTTGCTACTATTTTTTTACTACTTTTTTACTATTTTTTAATACATTTTAATAATTTTTTATTACTTTTTTGCTACTATTTTTTACCTTTTTTACTACTTTTTTTTTACTATTTTACTACTCTAGTACCTTTTAACAATTATTTATTACTTTTTTGCTACTATTTTTTTACTTTTTTTACTACTTTTTTGCTACTTTTTTACTACGCTTTAGTAACTTTTAATAATTTTTTATTACTTTTTCCTACTATTTTTTACCTTTTTTACTACTTTTTTTTACTTTTTTACTACTCTAGTACCTTTTAGCAATTATTTATTACTTTTTTGCTACTATTTTTTTACTTTTTTTACTACTTTTTTAATACTTTTTTGCTACTTTTTTACTACGCTTTAGTACCTTTTAATAATTTTTATTACTTTTTGCTACTATTTTTTTACCTTTTTTACTACTTTTTTTGCTACTTTTTTACTATTTTTTAATACATTTTAATAATTTTTTATTACTTTTTTGCTACTATTTTTTACCTTCTTTACTATTTTTTTTGCTATTTTTTTACTATGCTTTTACCTTTTACCTTTTAGTAATTTTTTATTACATTTTGCTACTAGTTTTTTACCTTTTTTACTACTTTTTTTGCTACTTTTTTACTATTTTTTAATACATTTTAATAATTTTGTACTACTCTTTATTACCTTTTTTGATACTATTTTTATTACCTTTTTTACCTTTTTTTGCTACTTTTTACTTACTGTTTTTTAATACATTTTAATAATTTGTTTACTATTTTTAGTACCTTTTTACTATTTTTAAATATTTTCTTTGATTTTGTTTACAGGTCGCTTTAATGAAGCAAGTGATGTGTGGTTCAATTCAGAACATTGAAAAAATACTGTCACTGGACATAATAAAAGACGTCAACATTGATGGCACTCAGGGGAAAAAAGGACTGAAACAATATGAGGGGCTCATGTCCTCTTTAAACGGTAACAATAATAAAATTTATGTTGCAACATTTTCCAAATTCCTTCTTTTATTTTACAGAAGCAGCAAGTACCAGCAGCCAATCGTATAATGACTTTTTACAAGAATTCCGCACAACCCTTCGGCGCATTAAAAACAAATTCAACAAACGCACTCAGATTAAAAGGAAAAAGGAGTCAAGCAGCACAATATAATTTTTAGTACCTATAAATATGCAAGTGTCCGCTGTGGTGCAGTGGGTAGAGTGCTCGCCTGCTATGCCAGAGGTCTCGGGTTCAAACCACGGTCCGAGCCAAACAAATTTTTCTAATTAGTAAAAATCCAATTATTGGGTTTTTTAAGAGCAGCGGTCACCTCTCGGCAGTGGGCGGCATACCCTCCGAGAGTATTTCTGCCATGAAAAAGCTTCTCACAAAAAATGCATTCGCCGTTCGGAGCCGGCATAAAACTGTAGGTCCACCCAATTAGTAGGAAAAACAAAAAGGAGCACACCTCGAATTGGGAGAGAAGCTCGGCCATAAAACTCGTCAGAGTTATAATAGCGCCATTGTATTATTATTATTATATTATTATATTATTATATTATATTATAAATATGCATAGTATATCCATGCTAATTTGTATTTTTGTTGCATAAATGAAGCAGCACAATATAATTTTTAGTACCTATAAATATGCATAGTATATCCATGTTAATTTGTATTTTTGTTGCATAAATGAAGTGTTATTATTATTTGTAAATTTATACAAACTTGTTTGTAAATGAAAAAAAAAATCCATAAAATATGCCTTTTTTATTTGGATTTACAATGTATAGTTCATCAATGGTTCATTAATGAATCAGTAAGCCTTTTTCTACTACATATCATTGAGAAATCACCAATGGTTCATTAAAGAATCAGTAAGCCTTTTTCTACTACATATCATTGAGAAATCATCAATGGTTCATTAAAGAATCAGTAAGCCTTTTTCCACTACATATCATTGAGAAATCATCACACATTCCTCAATGAACATTCCTTATTTCGAAATCTCTCTGAAGTTCGAAAGAGAACTCTCTGAATAATTTTTTCGTTTACTGCACACCGTTCAGCAGTAGTTCATCCACAAGTCAGCGCTGAACAGTCATGCAGTGCTCCCCAATAAAATCACCGAGGAAGGCAAACCATTTATATGAAAAATTCAGCAGTCTTTATATGAAACTTGTCATCGACGCCTCCTCACTAGGTAAGGAATTTCATCAGTGATTCATTAAGTTTTCACTTCGGACATTTACTGCGGGGTTTTTTCTTTGCAAATACAGCAACAAAACAGAAAGCTTGTTACTTATTGGCTTGCATACGGGAGTGAATTGAATGAAATTCATAGAGGCTATTTTGAAGAGAGGTAACTTAAAAGCCTTAATGAAGCATAGAATATAATGTTGAATGTCCCACTATATGATGTCGTTGGGTTGAATCCCATGTTAATGTCACGTTTCGAATCCGGAGGTGAATGGAAATAATAGAGAACACAATAAAAGTAAAGTGAATGTTTTAAAAAAATAATCACCCCGATTCTAAATATCCGCCAGGATCTCAACCCTTGTGGCTTTTTTTGTTCACCAGGAAAATTTCCTCCTATTCTCTTTCACTAGCGAGAAGAAAAACTGGCGAACAGAATTTCGAACATGGGAGCGCATTTTCGAAGTCAGCTGTTTTGTTGCAAGGCAGATCTAGCAAGGTAGGCGCTTAAGCGGATTCAGAAATTTCCCATGCATTTTGTTATTGTAATTGGTAGTGTAGTGTCAAAATGATATTTCGCCTTGGTTAAAACGTGAATTCACTTGGGACTGGCCCATTCCTATTGGGCCATGATGTGAATTCGCTTTGATTTTTACATTACACTCTACGTTTGTAAATAAAAAAGTAGCTTCGGAATTTGCCTATGCGCCTACCTGTGTCGGCTTCGATATAATGCGAATGCCGTATTTATTTTCAAACCACTGAGAATTTTTCTATAAAATTTTCAGGAAATGTTATGTGAATGTTAATTTTACTAATTTTAAAACCTCACTATGCAAAAATACTGTGGACTGCTCCAGAAATATAAATCCAGAAAGGGAATTCCGCCGGCTGAGGGTAATTTTTTTTTTAAGCGAGGTCGAAGGCCGCCAACGCAAAATGTTTTTCTACTCAAAACAACTGTGGATCGGTCCATAGATTTTACTCCAGAATGAGAATTCTGCCGCCTGAGGGTTATTATTTTTAAGCGCAGCCGAAGGCCGCCAACGCATAAGGGTGTTCTACGCAAAAATAATTTATTATTAACAAACTATAAGTTTTCTCAAGATTTCGTTTGCATTTTAGTGATCCATAAGACCCACTACCCCCCAAAAAAAAACGAAAAATGCAAGGGCCTGGCGCATATCGAAATTTCCCCAAAAATTTTGCATTTTTGTTAAAAAAAAAAATTGCAAATTTAACAAAATTAAGCGTAAATATGCATAGTATTGCTTTTCGGAAGTAGCAGAGGTCTATAAGAGGAAGATTGCGATGGTACGAATCCGAAACTATTTGCAGTCTCTCCTATTATAAAGCTATGCGCATTCTTCCGTGTTTTTGCTTGAAGACGGATATCAAACGGGAGTATCATATCAAAACAAGCAATACAGCCTACAAGCCGCGCAATATCCGGCTACCTTTCCAATAAACTTACTAAAATATCTATTTGCTGTTTATACTTTCCGTCATAAAAATAAGCAAACCAGTACATAATTAATTCAGTTATGTATTTTTTATTAACAAAAGTTATATTCACTCACATTTTGTTCAGCATTCACTTAAAATTGTCTTGTGAAAAATCTCACAAAACAATAGCATAAATTCTCGCTTTTATTTTCATTCATGATACCTACTTTTCTTCCTTATTCGCTTTTCACTTTTTCGAACATCATTTAGAATAGCCGGAAAGGGAGAAGCGAAAAAATCCACAAGGAATTTGTGTTTAGAATAAGGGAACAGGGAGAAGCGGAAAAATCCTTGTGGATTTTTCGTTTAGAATCGGGGTGAATAATTGAGTGTTAAACGTTGCAACTTTTAGGATGGGATGAAGTTACATACATACATACATACATACAAGTGAAGCTAATAAAATCGTGTTAAAAATATTCTCTAGGATCACCAGAAAACGCTTTTGCTCTTCTGAAAAGTTGCTGAAAAACATATAGCTCTTTTTGTTGGCGCAGCGACGATATGCTCCTGTTAATTTGCAAAGTTTACTTGATCACACAATAGGTTCTTTTCTTTACTTTCCAGCAAAACATTAACTAACATTTCTTGCTAATCTCTTTTAACGAAATTTGTGAGAGTAAAGTGACATTTGCTCTCAGTGAGAGATATTAGCAAAATAGATTAAGAAACTTGAATCAGCAAATGTTAGTGACATATCACCGTTTACACTTCGTAACCGCCCAAGTGAGACTTTCATAACCGCCCAACTCTCTGACTTCAGAGCTGAAAAGAACATTAGAAGGAAATATAGAGCTTTCCAAAGGCCAAATCTATGGTATAACTCCATAGAGCACACCACCAGGAGTTAAAGTTTGGAAAATCTCAAAATTGGCATAGGCGGTTATGAAAGTTTCACTTAAGCGGTTATGCAGTTTAAACGACGATATGATTGTTTGGCGCATGAAAAAAGATAAAAGACACGCCCGAAAATTTAAGAAAGAATAAAAATTGAGATCATCATCAGAAAAGAAAAATATGGATTTTAATATATCCCTTTAAGTGTTCTATTGCCTTAGAAAAACAAATTTCGACTGACATACTCGCTCGAGGGGGTTCAATGCTTTCAAGCAAGCTTCTGGAAATTCGAAAATTATGAGGATAGCTCGGAACAACAATTTCAATATACTGAAGTAAACAATTCCTCGTATTTCGATTGGTTAGAAACAAGCCGATGTCGACTGACCTCAAACTTTCTACAGCTACTTGTTCAATCTCATCATCGCTTTCAATAGGCTCCATAAGCATTGTTACAGTTCTTAAAAATCTCTGCATGTATGAATATGAATTTGTCTAATAGCAAAAAAGTGAATTGTAAGAATAAAATTTCTTACTTCTTCCATTACAGCCGATCCGGCGGAAGATGCACTCTCATAGTGGTTCTTGTTTTGAGCCGCTGTCTAATGTATAATAATATAATATAATACAATGGCGCTATTATAACTCTGACGAGTTTTATGGCCGAGCTTCTCTCCCAATTCGAGGTGTGCTCCTTTTTGTTTTTCCTACTAATTGGGTGGACCTACAGTTTTATGCCGGCTCCGAACGGCGAATGCATTTTTTGTGAGAAGCTTTTTCATGGCAGAAATACTCTCGGAGGGTATGCCGCCCACTGCCGAGAGGTGACCGCTGCTCTTAAAAAACCCAATAATTGGATTTTTACTAATTAGAAAAATTTGTTTGGCTCGGACCGTGGTTTGAACCCGAGACCTCTGGCATAGCAGGCGAGCACTCTACCCACTGTACCACAGCGGCACACTAATGTATATATAGCGGCTGTATAATGTATATATATTTCAATATAGGACTAATTTGCCTGCATCCATACATTATAAATAACTTCCCGTGTCGATATTAAACCTTTTTTTAAATAAAAATAGCTATATAACTTGATTTACTACGTATGTATTTACTTTTGTATTTTCCAATACAAATTTGAATTCCTTTTTCCACATTTGACATTTCTTCTTCTTCTTGCTAGTGTCTTGCTAGTGGAAATTGGTCCAGTAAAAAAGTTAGTAGAACTATCATTGCCGCTCTCACCAGTTTCGTTCAGTGCTCTCTCAATTTTCGTTCAGTTCGCTCTCTTTTACTGGAGAGAAACCAAAGAAACACAAATTATATGTCAAATCTAAAAATTAGTGTTTATTAACGTTAATTAGTGGATAGAGAAACAAAGCTAATAAGAAGACTTAGGGTATGTTCAGAAACGCAGCATGAAACGCAATAGCGGCAGTAATTATTTTTTTGATGATTGTGATGAGCGACGCTTCATGCAAAATCTACGTTTATGAACGCTCTTCTTGTACTACAAAAGCAGGTTGCGCTTCAAACTGAGTTTCTGTACAAAGCCTTATTGATACTTTCTCAACAGAAAAGTTGAACTCCTTATCATGTTCCTTACCCTTACTAGTAAATGGGGCTTATGATCTCTAGGCTTATGTTTTCTAGAAAAAGTGATAGAATTTCTACCAATACAGATGTTATTAATCGATTACTGGCAAGTTCTGATCATTATATAAAGTCCATAAGACGATAACCCAACAAAAAGTGTGTGGAATTGGATCCTGTTGTCAAGGATATGCTAAATCATTAAACATTTTTCTTATATTTGTTTTTTTTTCTTTCCATATATATGTACATACATAATTATATTTTCGATTATATGTATTATAAATATAACCATTAAGTACATCAAATTTTTACAAGGGCTCTTTTCAGTTACTGAAAATGTATCACCCGTATTGCGAGTGTCTATTGCAGTGTTGTCCAATGCAATAGTATGTAATTTTCACTTGTGTGCGTAAAGCGTTGCTGCAAACTGTGTTGTGTTGTTGTAATTAGCTTCGCAATACGCTGCTGCCGAACCAAGCTATTAATAGATATACGAGCAGTTTACTGGCTCTTTCGTTTTTTCTGAAGCTGGCAGAAGAGTATACGTGTGAGTATACGTGTTTGACGTCGCAGCAGCTAGCCTATGCCCCGGGCATAGGAAAAATGCATTTTGGCCGACACTGGTCTATTGTGATACATAATCGATTATTGATCGACCAAAGAACATGTACACATCTATTCCGGTTTACGATCCACTTTCATCGGAGGTGTATCGGATCAAATGGCATTCTGCATTTCGATTGACGTCCGATGAACGTCAGATTTTTTCGAAGTTCGGAAATCGGCATTCTGGTTCACGATGGATCGGATTTTTGACAGTTTATCGGAGCGATTCTTTCCGTCAGCTTTTGTGTGTCGGAGGCAATAGAAATTTTGATTATTTTTGGAAATATTACCAATTTAATGTAACTAAACTATGATTTTTAAATTTATGCAACATTATTATACAAAACGGGCTTGGTTTAGCTATTCTACTGGCCTTTTCTTTGCAAAATAAGTGAACAAAAGGAATCTGCTTTATTACAATAGACTGAATAGAGGGAAATAAGTACAAGGAGTTGCAACGTATTGAACTTTTATTTAATAATAAAATTTCTGAAAATAATTTTAATTGTGTATTATTACTACGATCATGTAATATGAGTGGGTAGCGCAAGTCGGGCATAATTTCTGTGCCAAGATGTACTCCTTTAAGCATTTTTGCCTGACTGTGTCTTTTTAAAGATTTAAAATATCGCCTTGCAACATGATTTACAAACATTTGCACGAGAAACTAACAAATCGAAGAAACGTGCTCACTTTCTATATCCGTTCATGCTCAACGCGTCCTGGCGAGTCACAAAATTCCTGCTACACGATATGTACATATTCATGACTTGATTGATCGCAACCTGGATCTCAAATTTGCTTTTATGTTTTGCGATCCATAAAAACTTGTTGATGTGCGACCAGTGTGGAGCGTCATCCATGGATATATATATAACATATTACTATAAATACATAGTGTAAAACAAACCAACTGCACGAGGTTTTCGCATGAAAATTTGTTGGAATAAGCTGTAAATGTTATTTTCACTAAAGTTGGCATTTTCATTGCCCTTGAGTTCATGGAGTCCAGTTTTTTTCATTATTTTTAAATTACTAATAGCTAAAGTGGGAATCGCAATAATGTACCACTGGTGTTAAGGGAAAATTTGTATATAATGAACCACGATCCTATCATAGATCATAAAAAAGTCGCTCCCGCGGACGATTATAGCGCAAGAGATATTCCTTGTTAAAGCAATGTGTGTGTAGAAGACTTCTTTGTGTCACCGGCCTTTGGGCGCGCTTTAAAAAATCCTCAGCCGGCAGAATAGTTGAAAGCATTGAAGGTAGATGAATTATCATCCAAAGAATATTTCCTGAAAGTTTCACTGAAAAATTCGCAGTAGTTTGTAAATAAATAAAATTGGTTCATTCTATCCAAGCTTAGCCGGTGTTAATTTCCGAATTACAAGGTATTATCGCATGAAACTTGGTGACAGTATTCTATAAATGCCGTTTTCATATATGTTGTCACTTTTTTTTTATAATAGAAAGCAATATTTAAAAAAATTGAATTAAAATTAATGTCCAAATTCCTTTGTTCTTCCATTTATTTTTCCACTAAATAAGCTGTTGCAGCAATGGAATCCATTTTTTAACCATTTAATATATTCTTTCTGAAAATTTAATCTAAAACTTACTGAAAATATAAATTTGCTGTCAAAAATACAAATGTGCTGTCAAATAATACATATTATTTCGCATAAACGCTACCTAACACTGATTCGAACATAGTTTAACACTTAACAACACTTATGTTCGAAACGTCGTAAACCAGAATACCAATTTTCGTTTTGTCGTAGCAGTCGGCGTCGCCGCGATCGGAGTTCCGAGGGATTGTAGAATAGCTGTGGTAAATATAACGCTCCTGGATCGATCAACAGTCGATTATCTATCACAGTTGACACTCGCAATAGGGGTGTATATCTTCATTTGTTTTTGAATAAAAGGTGTAGGAAAAGTTGAGCGTGGTTGTTTGCCAATCACGCCTATATTTGGTATTGTCGATATCTTTCATGACAGTAACTTATGCGCCAAGTTTCGTGGAGATATCTTAATTTTTTGAGCTGAAATTAAAATTTTTCTTTAAAATTTTTTACTATAGGTCTAGGGGAGGTACCCCTAGGGAGTGGCCGATTTCAACAATTTTTGGTGCTGTACCAAGTTTCGTGAAGATATCTTAATTTTTTTTTACCTGAAACTAAAATTTGTATTTAAATCATTTTTTTATAGGTCCAAGGGAGGGGTTGACCGATTTCAACCATTTTTTGAAAATTCCTTAGTTAGCTCACATATAACCTCTGTGCAAAATTTCAGTGGCCTAGGACCACTCCTATTTTCTCATTTATAATTTTTTTTTTTTTTTAGCATCCAATATATTTTGCCAGCTGTATAAATAAAATACATCTAACAATTTTGTGGTTCGTTAAAAGTAATTAGTAATTAATAATAACTTAATAAACATGGTGGGCATGTATGGATTGCTCTCAGTAGCGCATCCATTTATTGTAGTGCATCAGCAAAGATCTGTAAATGATTTTCTTTTGAGGCGTACGAAATTGGTTGGTCTTGCCGTCAGGGCTAGAACGAGTGGGTTTCTTGAGAGATAGTAGGTATCTTTAGGTCACGATGTAGTTGGTCGTTCGTGACGTAGTAGGGCGCATTTACAATCATTCTAATGGTTTTCGATTGGAATCTTTGGAGAATCTCTATATTTGAGTTTGCTGCGGTTCCCCATAGCTGTATGCCATAGGTCCAGATGGGTTTTAAGATAGCTGAGTAGAGCAGGAGTTTGTTGTCGATTGATAGTTGGGAGTTTCGATTCATGAGCCAATAAAGATTTCTCAGTTTTATACCAAGAGCTTTTCGTTTGGTGAATATGTGGGTTCTCCATGTTAGTTTTCTGTCGAGATGCATACCCAGGTACTTTGTTACGTCACTTTGCGGTATATCAATGCCATTGAGTTTTACGGGTGGGCAAGTGTTACGTCTAGTGGTAAACGTCACTTGAACAGATTTTGATTCATTTGACTTTATCCGCCAGTCTTTCAGCCAATGGGTAATTTTATTTAAACTTCTTTGAAGCTTGAGTGAGGCGACGTTAGGGTTGAGGTCTGAAGCCAGTACAGCAGTGTCATCGGCAAAAGTGCCGATAGTGACTCCTTCTGCTATTGGGAGGTCGTATGTGTAAAGTAGGTACAGTATTGGGCCCATTACACTACCTTGCGGGACGCCTGCTAAGCTCTCGTAAAGCTCAGACTGCTCTGCTCCTTCTTTGACGAAAAAGTAACGATTTTTTAGATAAGATTGTATAAATAGAAAGTAGCTTGTAGGGAGAGTATTTTTTATTTTATAGAGCAGGCCGTCGTGCCATACGCGATCAAAAGCTTGGGATATATCTAGAAAGGCAGCTGTGCAGTATTTTTTTTGCTCAAAGGCAGAGTAGATTTTCTCGGTAAGTCTATGTACTTGTTCAATTGTTCCGTGTCCTCTTCTGAAGCCAAATTGGTGATTAGGTATAATGTTACGCTCTTCTATTTTGGGTAGGAGTCTTTTAAGGAAGAGAACTTCCAAGACTTTTGAGACAATGGGCAGCAGACTAATGGGTCTGTAAGACGCTGCCGTATCAGGGGGCTTTCCTGGTTTCAGAATCATTTTCATCTGAGCGACTTTCCATTGAGGGGGTATGAATGCAGTTATTAGTACTGCATTAAAAAGTTGGGTGAGAAATTTTATGCCTTCGTAAGGTAAGTGTTTTAGTACATTGCCATTAATAATATCGTACCCAGGAGCTTTCTTTGGGTTGAGCTTCGCTATTACGGTTTTTACCTCCGATATTGCGAATCGTTTTATGGGGAGGTCCATTTGATAGGGATGACTCAGAGTATTTTTCACTTCTGTTGTTGTGCTTAGTGGGGTTTCAATATCATGTGGGGTGAATACTGATTTTAGGTGGCGTGCAAAAGTATTTGCTTTCTCTGCGTCACTTTTCGCCCATTCGTTATTTTCCATTCGTATTGGAGAATTATAGAAAATCGGCCTTTTTAGCTTACTAGCAGCTTTCCAAAGGGAGTAATCAGTTGCAGCTGTTGCATCAATACTACTGAGATATTGTTGAACTTGTCTGTTGTGTTCAATTTTGAGGATATTTTTTAGTTCTTTGTTGAGAGCATTCAATCTTTTCTTGTCGTCGGGGTGACGGGTTTGTTGCCATTTTTTCCTTGCGAGTCGCTTTTCTTTGAGCTTAGCTTGTATGTTGTGGGTAACGCTTGTCCTTTTTTGTCTGATGAGGGTGGGAGTTGATTTCCATGCAGCTTGTTGGATGCAGCTGTTAAAATGTTCACCGCTGCCTCTATATCTTCAGCAGATTTCAGGGCTAATTTGAAGTCAAGATTAGACGTGATGATGTGTCGGAAGTATTCCCAATCAGTCTTCCGATTGTAAAGGCTGCATTGTTCCGCTGCCGGTGTAAAATTTTTATCAATTGTTACCAGGATTGGAGAGTGGTCGGAAGACAGTTCAAAGCACGATTTGCAATTTATATCTGAAGAATTCACGCCTTTCACCACGCAGAAATCGATTAAGTCGGGTATTTTATTTTTATCTGTTGGCCAATAAGTGGGAGTTCCAGTAGAGAATGGAGTTAAACTGAGATTGCTAATAGCATTATATAGTTGTCTTCCTTTAGGGGTAATGAGACGAGAGCCCCAGAACGTGTGTTTGGCATTGTAATCGCCCCCAGCTAGAAATCGATTTCCAAGAGTTTTGAAGAAATTTTCATATTCTGCAGTGCTGATAGAGTGCCTCGGCGGGCTATAGATAGCAGAGAGTGTAAGCTGGCCGCTCGGGTCTTCAATGACAATATTTGTGGCTTGTATAGCATTTGTACGGAATGAATTCGTGCTGTAATGTTTAATACTTTTCCGTATCAAGATACCTGAGCCTCCAGGAGCGTTGTTACTGGGGTGTTTTGTGTGGTAAAACTTGCAGTTGGGTACTTCAAAGTAGCTTTTGTCAGTAAAGTGGGTCTCAGATATGAGGAGTATATCTATATCGTGGGTCTGAAGTAAAGTTTTAACTTCAAGTAAGTGTTTGGATAGGCCATTGGCATTCCAAATGATAATTTTCAACGGGTTGAAGATGCACAGTTTTTAGTCGTGAGGGTGACGAGGAGGCTCATCATTGATGTCATTTGTTGCATGACTTGTTTCAGTAAGTCTATCATTTCTGGCATTTCGTTAGTGTTTTGCGTTGGGGTGTGGGTTTCATTACTATTTGGAATGGCATTATTAGGGTTCGAGCGGGGTGTTACGCCTTTCTTTGCTGCTTGAGCATATGTGGCTGGGTATTGGTCAATTTGAATTGGGGTTTCAATCTGCATTGGGGTTTGAATTGGCTGTTGTGGTTTCTCTTGGGGCTGTGCAGGAGCTTTTTTCCTCAGAGTTGGGTATTTGGCGCTTTGGATGTTTTTGTATACCATACAGCCTTTATAATTTGCTGGATGGTTACCTTCACATAGAGCGCATTTGACATCTTCAGATCTTGTCTTTCGCTTACAATCAGCGGAGAGGTGGTTTCCAGCACATTTTATACATACTGATTTTCGACGACAGTAGGACTTTGTGTGGCCGGGTGTGGGGGCTCGAAAGCAATTCTTGAGTGCAGGAGACTTTTAATTTGATATATCTCCTTGTTATTGGAGGCGGGTTTGAGTTCAATGATAAACATTGGGAGAGGATTTTTTGTGACTCTGTGTTTTATGTTCCAAATGTTTGTGACTGAGTGACCGAGATCTTTTAGAGAATCCACAATTTCTTTTGTGTCTATTGAGGAGTGCATGTTTCTGAGAACTCTGAAGGTACGTCCTTGTTTTGTTTTATAAGTGTGGAACTCTCTGCCCTTCTGTTCCAGTTGTGACACTATGGTTTTGTAAGCATCAAGGGATGATGCTTGTACTTTTACTTGATCCTTGCCTGTGAGCTTTAGATCATAGGAGTTTGGAGCAACTTCTTGTAGTAAACTCATTAGGGGGGGAATGTTTAGAACTTTGTCTATAAATATTGGCGGCGGCTTGGGTATTTTTTCAGTTGGTTGGTTAGTTTCCTCAACTTCAAGGGAGGCAAATCTGTTTTCATTTTCATTTTCATTTGGTTGGCGGCTTCCAAGCCAGTAATAATTATCAAGTTTAGCCTGTTTTTTAGAGGCAGTATTTTTACTTGGGCTTTCGCGTTGGCGTTTGGGATTGACGATCTTCCATTCGTCGGTTGGGGTAGCAGTTGTCAAGTTTCCTGCAGTTTGGGGTTTCTGGGCTTGTTGTTGTTGGGCATAGAGAATTTCCAGTTGCCTTTGGAGGGTTTCCATCTGCTGTTGTACGTTTGGTACGTTGGTACTAGGCAGGCGGGATGGGGTTAGATGTTGGGACATTTGTTGGGGTGTACCCAGGGATCTCGGGGTTTGGTGCTGTAGTTGCACTTGGGCTTGTTGGGCATCTCGCACTTGGACTTGTTGGGCATCTCGCTGTTGGGAACCTCCTACTTTAGGAGGAGTATGGTTGAGGGGCATCTCGCTGGTGCATACGAATATATTAGTCTATATTCATTTGCACCCGGCTGCGCTTGTAATATGTACAACTTTTTATGATTGTAATACAATCTGGTTGCAGCTTTTTACAGCTCTGATACTTATGTATAAACTTTACACGAATGGTTTGTGTCCACACTAATTCACCACTTAGTGGTGAAAAAGAGGTTTGTGGTGGAGTTTTGTGTGTGGGAGCTTTTGCTATTGTGCGATCAATGCAACAACAATATGCACAATCACTCAGCAATAACACTTAATTTACGCTTTAGAGTTTAAATAAAGCAGTTTTATATTAATTTGATAGCACACTAAGTTGCGACACTTTTTCCGACACTTTTTCACAATATTATTGAGTTAAATTGATCAATTATATATTTTTTTAGCACAAAAGTACGGAGGAAAAATTTTTTGACAACTTCACAGCGCGACCAGTGTGAGAGACCCTCATCGCCTATTATTGTTAAGTTTTTTACTGCTGGTGCTCGTAGTCAATTACTTAAAGCAGTGGCTAGTTTTAGCAAAGCTAACAAGCGTTCGCTCACATTACGTGACATTGGAGAGTCTGGAAATGTCAATATATATTTGCATGAGTGTCTCACAAAAACAAACAGAGAGGTCATGTACCACGCAGTGCAGCTCAGAAGGCAGAATATGTTGTCAGCAGCATTTTCAATTCGAGGACAAGTGTTTGTTAGTTAGGAGAATGGCGGGGAAGCAAGGCGAGTTAATAGTAAATGCGACATTAATCAAATTGTTAGTACTTCGCAACAAAAATGACGTTATGCGCTGTAACTACTCTCTTTTTGCTTTTCTCTTTGTTTTTCTGCTTATTCCTCTCTTCTTTCCCCTCTACAATTCTCCGTGTATACCTGTATCTAAAAATTATACTCTTGTCTTCTCTTTTTCACACATTGATCTTTTACTTCTGTTTCTACCTCAAACATTTATCAAGTATTATATGTGTTATTTATGCTCATTTAAAGGGTGTCTCAATTTGACCCTGTATTATTATTCTAATTTATATAAATTTTATATATTGTTTTATGTAAAGATAGCTAGAATCTGGGCATTTGATTATTTAATTGTTTGGTTCGTTCGATATGTGGTTGCTCTAAGCTTTTGCTTTAGATATGACTGTTATAAATGGACTGGATGGCATTGAAAGTAATAGCCTTGCGCTGATTAACATCCTGTGCAAACGACAGAAGGGGTTTAATGTAGTCCACTTTAATGCACGGAGTCTAAGAAGCGATAAAATGGATATGGTCAGGCGAACATTTGAACAGTCCTCTGTGGATGTTATTTGCGTATCGGAGACTTGGTTTAAGCAAGATATTATGGATGCAAACTTCGGGATTAATGGGTACACTTTGTACCGAAATGATAGAATTAATGAGATGGGGGGTGGAGTTGCGGTATACTGCAAAAATTACCTGAAGACCCATTATCATTAGTCAATTCTAATATACCCACAAGATATGGAAATAATTGTTCTCCTAGTCTCCTTGATTACTTCATTGTATCTGAGCTGTCTACTGTTCTAAAGTTCGACCAAATGTCATTTGTTTCAGACCATGATTTGATTTTTTGTGCATTTGACATTAACTTTGACCATCTTAATAAAGATTATAAATCCTTTAATTTTCCTGACTACCGATCCATTAATTTTGATAACTTGACTACTAGTCTATTGACTTTCAACTGGACCTTATGCTGGAGTTAGTCATCTGCAAATGAAAAGTTGGAGTTTTTAAACGATGCTGTCTTAAATGCATATCATACGCATGTACCGTTGAGCTGCTCTAAACGAAGATCGAACTCATGTCCATGGTTTGGTTCTAGTGCTAGGTCTATGATCAAAAAACGTAATAAAGCTTATACGGCTTGGAAAAATAAACGAACTGAGGCAAACTGGACTGCGTATAAAGCAATAAGAAATGCGACAAACACCCTCATTAAACGCGAAAAATGCAGGTATTTTAGTAAAATGTTGAGCCCGGAATTACCTAATAATATATTGTGGCGTAATTTAAAATCTCTGCGTGTGTATGTTAAAGATGGTCCGTCCTGTTCGCTCAATCCTGATGAGCTCAATGATGTATTTGTCGGTCGTAATGTTATATCTAGGGTATGTTCAGAAACGCAGCATGAAACGCAACAGCGGCAGTAATTATTTTTTTGATGATTGTGATGAGCGACGCTTCATGCAAAATTTACGTTTATGAACGCTCTGCTTGTACTACAAAATGAGGTTGCGCTTCAAACTGAGTTTCTGAACAAAGCCCTAGTCTTACCGGAACTAGTAATATTGCATGTCCCTCTTCATCTATATATCATCAATTTGAATTCTGTGCAGTGTCTGAGTATGATGTTGAGAAATGTATTTATAAAATAACATCAAATGCTATTGGAGCTGATGGCATTCCTATAAAGTTTATGAAAATTATACTTCCTTATATTCTGCCAACTCTCACACACATCATCAATCATTGTATAACCACCTCAACTTTCCCGGACGTGTGGAAGATTGCGACAGTGTTGCCGATAGCCAAGAATAAGAGTCCTGTTAGCCCATCTGATTTTCGTCCTATCAGTATTCTTCCTGCTGTTTCTAAAGCTTTTGAGTCCTTGCTAGCTGAACAAATCCACTCGCATTTGGAAAAATTTAGCTTACTCTCCCCGTTCCAGTCTGGGTTTAGATCAAAACATAGCTGCACAACAGCTGTAGTTAAGATCTTGGATGATATTAGGACTGCGTATGATAGAGATAAAGTCACTTTGTTATGCTTGCTTGATTTTTCGAAAGCATCCGATTCTGTAAATCATAAACTTTTGTGCTTAAAGCTTAAATCCCAGTACGGATTTATGGGTTCTGCTGTAAAATTAATAGAAAGCTATTTACAGAATAGAACGCAGAAAGTAAAGGTAGGATTGGAGTTCTCCGGCATCAAAAAGTTATCATCTGGTGTTCCACAAGGATCCATATTAGGCCCTCTGCTATTTAGTCTCTTTGTGAATGATATCCTCAGTACCTGCAAGTATGCTCAAATGCATGCGTATGCCGATGATATACAACTCTACATGTCTGAAACGTATGAAAAAGCAGCAGAACTTTATTCTAAATTCAGCGACGATTTATCAGCAATCTCTCTGTGGGAGTCGAATAACTACCTCACCCTTAATAGTGATAAGTCATACGTATTGCCTATATGTAAAAAGAAAAATATTTCTGCTAATCTTCCGCATCTGTATATGAATGGCGTGTCTCTTAAGTTTGTGTCCAAAGTGACTAATCTTGGTTTCGTTATTAACTCTAGTCTATACTGTGATGATCATATTAATGTAGTAGTTAGTAAAGTATATCATGTTCTGCGTAACCTTAGAATGTCTGCCGCTTTCGCCCCGGTTGGAATACGAAGGCGCTTAGTTATGCAATTAATACTGCCAATTATATGTTATTCGGAGTGTGTATATAGCAAGTTGGACTCTAGATCAGCTCATAAAATAGATGTTATGTTTAATGTTACTAGGTCAGTTATTGTACTGTTATCCCGATGGAATGTCTGATGTACTATAAAAGATCAAACTGGATCTTATTGTACTAATTTTTATATAAATAAATAAATATTATATTATATTATATATTATATTAAATGTATGGAGCCGAACCACTGTGCGTCGCAACAACAGAACACAATGTGTCACTCTCATCAATCTTTATTGTTTTTTTTTTGGCTGAGGAGATTCTTTGCTCTGGCGCCGTTTAACGCCGTTTAAGAGTTGATGAAGAGAGAGGAGGAGACATCACAACTAATGTTTGTATGTATGTTTATTTGTTTATGTTTATTCGTTATAGCGAAAAACAAGCAACGAGTATACATATGTTAGTACACTTTTCAGTTTGTTTTATAGATAGTAATTTATTAAAAAGATTTAATTTCGTGCTGGAACAGAAATCAAGCGCGGATCAGTTGTTTAATTTATGCAAATAAATGCAATATATGTATGTATTTCAATTCGGCACTTTGTTAAATTACGTTTTAGGTTTATAATACAAAAATTATTAATTTCGGAGGGAGCGAAAAAATTTACATTCACACTCCGCAACTTCTCTCTCTAATGTCTCAGGCACACATGTGGTATGAATATTATAATATCAATACTATGATTTGGCTTTACTATGAAAATTTTCAATTAAACTACAATATGAGAGTGACACACATGTGGTATAGATCGCAATATTTCTACTATACTACGATGTCTACTATAAACGAATGTTTGACTTTTGCAGGTGTTGCCACAAACACGCGAAGAACGTGATACTTGCAACACTGCGGTTCTGATTGCCGTCGCGAACGTACCCGAGCTCACGTCTCAAGTCTCAAAAAATACGTCACTAATTAGTGACCTGGTGGCGAGAAGGTCACAAAATAAACAAAACATTGAGGTGAACTAAATAAAGGGTCAAAATTTATAAAACTTACAATTTGTTTGCTCTTTGCTTGTTCGCTTGCTATTTTCTGTAATAAAACAAGTTTATTTTTATGAAATTAGCAAAATAATAAAATTTTGCTGGTTTTGCTAACTTACTTTTTTCCGCCATTTCGATCAAGTGTAAATAGTGATGAGATACGACATTTATCGATATTTCAATGTTTTACGCTTCATGATTTTTTTTTGAGAATCGGTTCAGATAAAACACGCATAAAACATTATATTCATAACTATTTTCATAAGTGATAATTAGTAATGATACGCTTTAGTTTTTTAGTGCAATATATTGCTCATAAATTCATTGCAAAAACCTATTATTATTTTGTTATCTCCAACAGTCTCAGTACATTTTCACCACAGTCTTTGGTGAAATTTTTAGTGGCTGCCGGTTACTGAATACCAAAATTGGCTCAAGTCACTCAAAATGTCTCATGTCTCATGTCTCAAATCTCAAATTTAGTGACTTGAGATGAGACGGAGTTACAGAATTCGCCTACTAGTGTGATTTAAAGAATGCAGATGAGATATGACAGAGCTCATATTCAATACCACGGTTAGTGGTACTTCTGTTAAAAATAAAATTAGCTCATATATTCTTACCAGAAATAAAGGAATTATTTAATATAATACGCTGATGCGGATATAACACGAGTTTTATGCTTCGGTCCAAATTCGAGCAGAGTCCAACATAACTGTTAAGTTTTTCTAAGTGTCCTAAAATAACAGTTTCATGTAAACACAAAATAATAACAGTTGAGCAACGCCGATAACAGTTATTGTTTACAGACTAGCTGTTTCCCTCAGTGGGAAACCTTTATTTTAAATTTTTTCCGTCACTGTTGGACAGTGACGTTTATCGTTGAGCAGCGAAAAATTTCTGTCGCGAAAGGACGGATATTTCGGGCAGAGAAAAAATAAAAGTCCTTTGTGCATGTATGTGTCGTACGCACGTACATGTGCCACTCCGTTGCGGATGAACATATGAAATACATATCTATGCATGTATGTAGGATGTAATTTTACTAAATGGTACGCCGGTATGCCTGCGATCTGGTGGAATGGAAAGCAGGTAATGCAATTTTCCATGTTTATTATATATTATTGAATCTTTCGTATTGTAACGACTTCTTTTTAGAGATTAGGTAGTCGCCTTTTATTTAATTTTATGTGAGAGGCGGTACAATATTAATACCAAAATAATAAATTCGTTATTTTTAATAAAGCCGAACTCTAAGTATTAACAATAATAATATAAAATAGTTATCTACACAGGTATGCACCTACGTACGTACTACTAAGCTTAACTATGATATGTTAATAGGTATGTAAGTACATTCATATGTATGCATGTATAAGAATTGCAGAAATATGCAAAGCCGACGGCAAATGGACTGTTGCCTCTTTGACACATTTTCGCTAGTTCTGAACTAGAAATTCTTTTCTCTAGTAATTGACTTCTCTGCAGAGTATGTAAAAACATTCAGAGACATTATTATTATATTAATATGTAAATAAATATGTAAATAACGAATCTAACATCAAAGTATATTTTAATACATTTATTATGTATTAACTAAATAATTCAAAATAAAATTCCTGTCCATACCTGCTAAGTTACAAAATTGATTATTTTAAACACAGTCATACTACGAATACAAATTTTCTTCCATTTGCACACATGAATATGCGCACGAACGTACATGCATATCTACATATGCAACAATAGTTTTCAGAAACACTTTTCTTTATCCCTCTGTTTTTAACTGTTTTCAAAGGACGGAAAAAAAAGTCTCATTGAAACCGTCACTTGCTGAGGGATATTTTTGAGTGTTGAAAAATAACTCTTAAATAACAACAGAAAGAAGATCGTTGGGAGAGATTGTCCACGGTGAGAAACACTTTGAGTGTGAGAGTTTCTGTTTCAGAGGGAAACACTGTTTCAGAGGGAAATACTTTGCGCTCAGCATTTTTGTGTTTCCGTCAGACTGAAATGGAATGAAAATAAGTGTTAACTGTTAAAGTTGGTCTCTGAATTCGAGGCGTGCATCCTAATTTTTGTTTTCCATACTAATTGGGTGTACCTACAGTTTTATGCCGGCTCTGAAAGTCGAATGCATTTTTTGTGAGAAGCTTTTTCATCGCAAAAATACGCTGGGAAGGTATGCCGTCCACTGCCGAGAGGTGACCGCTATTTTTTTTTTTTAAATCTAATAATTGGGTTTTAATAAATTAAAAAATTTTTTTAGTGTTTGTCCGGACTGAGGTTAGAACCAGACAGCAGGTGAGCACCTTATTCACTACACCACAGCATTAAACCGATACCTTACTTATTAATTTTGTATAGATATGTACAAAATTAAAAGGTACAAATATGGTTAAAAATTCAAAAAATTCTCAAAAATACATCTTCTTCCACAAAAAAAATTGATAACTTAAAGGATTGCTAAAAAATTTTATTAGGTAAAGCACAATAACTGCATAATAAAATAATGCTTAGACATTTCTCTAAAAAATTCGTAAATATTTGGCTTTCCATTTCCATTTTAAAAAATTCCATTTGATAATCGCAACACTCCCAGAAATATTGTACCTACAAAAAAGAAAATCAAATATGTAGATATATTTATTTATTTATATGTATGTAAATATGAATGTAAAGAAATTATGGAATAAGGGGAGAACATGACCCAATGAGCTTGAAAAGTATTAAATTTTAAATGTTTCACTTATTTCAATGGTCTAAAAAAATTTCGGTACAGACCATAGTAGGAATAACCATTGTGATAGAAAATAATAAAAATAAAACCATAATTGTTACAGTGAAATTAAACTTGTTTGGGTAATCTAGACTAGTATTAGAAAACTAATCGGTCCAGTGGTTCGAATCACTTACCTTTGCTTCGTTAATTACAAAAATTCATGGCTGCACTTTAACAAATTTTAAACATTTTAACGTTAAATGCTTAAAAAATACTGTTTTGATAATTATCGAAGGAAAAAAAGTTATTGAAAAAAAATTTGTTTCGGTAGTCAACAAAAAAAAATTATCAAAAAAAATAACGTTAATAAAATTAAAAAAAGTATCCAAGATATCTTCAAAGTGAAGTGAATAGAAAATTTCTGAAATATTTGTTTCATTTCTACCATAAGGCCGAAAAATTTTTTTTGATGATCAACGAAACGAAAAAAAAAATGGCCAATAGCTCATTTAAATTCACATAAAATAATTATTAGAATTAAAACGGCCATATAAATACAAACGTAAATATGTATATCGGAGAGCCTGCCGAAAAACAAAAGTCTGAAAGCAGTAACAAGCATTGCCTGTACAAAAGCATTGCTTGCTAGTAGCTTTAGAACTTTGTACAAACCAAACACACAATCGCACCAACATACTAGGTAGCAAAGGCAGAGTGTCATTAAGCTACTGTTGTTGGTATGTGGATTGTAATGAAGGGAAAATTGAAATTTAAGCGAAACAAAGCGGACGGCGGTGGTAGCTCAATGGGATAGACCTGTGACTACCAATCGAACGACTTAAGTTCGATTCTCGGTTGAGGCCGCTTGAAAAAGTCTGATGAGGGGATGTGGTGGTCTCCGAAATGGATCCATAACTTCTACCAACAAAATTTATTCAATTTTTCTTCATTAAAAAAAAAATGGCCAATAGCTCATTTAAATTCACATAAAATAATTATTAGAATTAAAACGGCCATATAAATACAAACGAAATTATTTTGATCTTTTTTTATAATCAACGAAACGAAATTATTTTGATAATTTTTATTTGGTATTCAACAAAACAAATTTTTTTTGTTAATACGTTGCGCAGTCTTGCAAAAACTAATAATAAACCATAAACCAATAATATATGATAATACCTATGGTCCATTCGAATGCCAGTAACGAATTCAGTAACTTTGTAGGAGAGCAAAAAAACTGATTCCTGGGCCCTATTCCACAAAGAAACTTATCAACTTTGCACTTTGCACTATCGATTTTATTGCAAAGTGAAAAGTGTTTCTGTTCCACAATATTCTTTGCAAATCTCACTATGCGTTGCGCTTAGTTTTGCAAAGTCTTTGCTAACGGAACATATTTTTGCAAAGACTTTTCACTCTCTGCAAAGTCTTTGCGTTCTATTGAAAAGTGAGCGTGCAAGGTGTTCCACAAAGCATTGAAACGTTGTTTTTATTCTTTTCACTTTGCATTGTGTGATTATGAGTAGGTATAGCAAAAAAATGAAATAACCGATTAACCGATTTTTACGTTAATCGAACGCGTTCGATTATTAATCGCGAATAATTGTAGGGAACTAACCGATTATAACCGTTTTCGATTATAATTATTGATAAATTAAAACATAGTACCCCAAGAGGACAAATAAGCAAATTTTTTATACATACTAAATATATGCATATGTGTGTTCGTTTTTATTATAATAATGAAAAATCAACTTTGGCCAAAAGAAAAAAAAAAACAAAACAATTCAATTCAATTTTATATATAAATAGTATATGTTTGCATACATATATGTACATTAATAATATAATAATACAATGGCGCTATTATAACTCTGACGAGTTTTATGGCCGAGCTTCTCTCCCAATTCGAGGTGTGCTTCTTTTTTGTTTTTCCTACTACCTACAGTTTTAAGCCGGCTCCGAACGGCGAATGCATTTTTTGTGAGAAGCTTTTTCATATCAGAAATACTCTCGGAGGGTATGCCGCCCACTGCCGAGAGGTGACCGCTGCTCTTAAAAAACCCAATAATTGGGTTTTTACTAATTAGAAAAATTTTGTGGTGTTTGCTCGGACTGGGGTTTGAACCCGAGACCTCTGGTATAGCAGGCGAGCACTCTACCCACTGCACAGCGGCCACATATATGTACATTAGAGTGCGTTTAATTTGTATGAAAAAATTAAAAGTTCATAAAAAGACTGTATCGCCCCCTCAATCGGTAGTATTTATCTTTTTGTTTTTATACGTGCTTTTATCTCAGCAATAGGTCGCGGTCGCAGTTTTCGTGTTTTGTTTGGTAAATTTTAAAACTTTAACAACAAATATCTCGTAGACTACAAGCCTCCGGAAATTTTTGATTTCAGTTTCAAGTCCTGTGAGAGCCCCTCTACCCCCCTGAAATAGTCATTTATTTCGGGGTGTTGTTCCTTAATGGAAAATTTTCGCAAGAACACTTTTAAAGAGGTACGAATTCATACAAATTCGTATATAAACGAAATCATATTTAAAAAAGCTGTGCCCATTTATCTAAAAATTGCGCATACTTATATAATATAGAAAATCACATCATCAATCTTTCGATTCTGAACTAAAATGCTGCATTATTATAAGCCAACATTATCGACATGCGCCCTGTGCCCTGTGCCCTAAGAAAATGTTGCACTTTTCATTGTCAATAAAATCAGCCCTGAAAAAATTTGTGGAATCTACATATGTGGAATTGAACATAAAAATTTAACAGCCCGATAAAAGTGCAGAATAAGTGCGACATTTTTACCAGAATCGAAAACGCCATAATTCATAAAATTTTGCCTTGAAAAATAATGTACAAAATATTAGAATTTATTTCATGAAGATTTAATTATTGTACTGAGATGGCTTAAATTTTTAATAATGCCAGTTTCCTTAAAAAACAATATATAATAAACGAAAAAATCTTCATTTATCGAATATAAAATCGTCTATTCGGCAACGCTGGCTGGAGGGAACATTTAAATAAATATAATAATAAATTTATTGCGGTTTTTTGGATATACTCACAACCGAATTCGGACCCGGATGAAAAGGTGGACTTGAGAGGAAAAATGTTAATCGAAAAAATAATCAAAAGGAAACAACCGATACATTTTAACCGTTAACCGAGAGAAATTAACCGATTATAATCGTTTTTCCGGTTATTGTTGCCATCCGTAATTATGAGTCGAAAACTAAAAATTGAAAAAAAATTAGCCATACTAAAGCTAATTAAGGATAAAAAAGATATTTTATTTGGTAGCTTCCAAAGCAATAAAGTAAGTATGTTTTTATAAAATTATTGTATTTAGAACATATGTAAGATTATATTTCATTTTGAAGGTTAATAAATTAGATAAGCAGGCAGCCTGGGAGGAAGTTCTAAATAAAGCCCAGTCACTGCAACTGGCGTCGGCCCAAAAAACTTGGACATATGCGAGGGATAGCTTGTTTGGGCTATGGAAGAGTCGGACATTGGTAAGTAAAACAATTTATTGCCTATACATGCAAAGAATTTTATTTGCATCACTTGTTTTTAAACGGTTTTATTTAGCTCACCCCGTTTGTTTTATTATTTATTCTTTATTCTTGGGTAAAATTTAGTAATTCAAATTTCACCCTCTTCCTGTCAACCGATTAATCTGAAATTTTGCACGCATGTATAACCCCGATGACAATGCAATATTATGAAAAAAAAAATTCCGATAGGTGGCGCGTGGGTCGCTATATTTACAAAAATCGCATTTATGGTCCTATTTGGCTGAAATTCGGAACATGTATTACTACCTTGAAAAGAAATATTTTCTTAAAAAAAAAATTCCGCTAGGTGGCGCGTGGGTCGCTATATTTACAAAAATCGCATTTATGGTCCGATTTGGCTGAAATTCGGAACATGTATTACTACCTTGAAAAGAAATATTTTCTTTAAAAAAAATTCCGCTAGGTGGCGCGTGGGTCGCTATATTTACAAAAATCGCATTTATGGTCCGATTTGGCTGAAATTCGGAACATGTATTACTACCTTGAAAAGAAATATTTTCTTAAAAAAAAAATTCCGCTAGGTGGCGCGTGGGTCGCTATATTTACAAAAATCGCATTTATGGTCCGATTTGGCTGAAATTCGGAACATTACTACCTTGAAAGGAAATATTCTCCTAAAAAAAACTTCCGATAGGTGGCGCGTGGGTCGCTATAGAGGCGTTGGACTGCAATAAACTAACGGGCAAGAAAACTTGCAATAATGAAGCACTAAATGAATTAAACAGAATGCGAAATAAAAACTAAAAACTAGAAAATAAAAATAGGTAAAAAAACTTTTTAAGTTAAACGGTTTTATGTTATACATACATTGCAATGTTTAAGATAAATGTACTAAAAACCAAAAAATAATAAAATAGATACAGTCGTGGGAATTATAAACATTTGCATAGACTAGACTAAAATAAAACCGGGGGGCACGTCAATTGTCTACAAATTATCGACTTAATGTGCGATAGAAGAATCGTTTAATTCGTCGTTAGGCAGTTGGCCCGCAGACGGTGAGGAAAATACTTACTATTTTCTTGCTCACGGAAATTCCAATAGTTATACACTCCATGTTAATAAAAGAGATGTTGCAACTAGTTTATCGTTGGACATTCACACGAGGAATCGTTTCACTGCTCGTAGTTTGTCTTTAATCGACAAAACATATGATAAAAGTACTACTCGCTCACCACTATGAAACCCTAAAACTCGCTTATAATCGAGCTTGCTAGCTTTTTTCCACATTCTAGCCCTACTTATCACACGTCCATCGTTGTCGGTTGAACAACTGCCTAATTATAGTGTAACATTACAAAACAAACATTTTAATCAACGATTGTAGACAATTGACGTGCCCCACGGTTTTATTTTAGTCTAGTCTATGCAAATGTTTATAATTCCCACGACTGTATCTATTTTATTATTTTTTGGTTTTTACTACATTTATCTTAAACATTGCAATGTATGTATAACATAAAACCGTTTAACTTAAAAAGTTTTTTTACCTATTTTTTTGTTAGAATTTGTATTACTTGTAATACAATACACAAATCATGGTGGAGTGCAATAACCACCGCGGAAATAGCGCCCGCTGATGAAAGTCAATTAAGACCGCGCTCATTATTTGTCGAGTCATTTTGCATAGTGTTTGTTGCTGTTGATTGGCTTTTGCTTAATTGTTGTTGTTGTGCATTTTTTGTCTATCTTTCCTACTTTTATCACAGCTGTTTGCGGTTGTTTTTTAAATGTTAGAATACAGTGCATCTCAAACTGCTCGTTACTGAATCTATTACTTATTGTCAGTGCTGATTTTCTTTTTAGTAATCTTTCTTACGTTTATTCCTTTTTATTACCTTCACTTCTTTAATTTTAACTAATATTAATGAATATATTGTCGTGCTTTGTCGTTATATTTAATGAAAATTTATAATTAAAAATCGCCTGAACAGTTTAAAGATATCGTGCGCTTTTTTATTCTAAATTTTCGCCTGCGGCGCTGTATTCATGACTGTGGAACGCCCACGGGCTTTGTTTACTGTTAAAAGGAAAGAACGCCTGCGGGCTTAATTTCTTCTCCGAAAGGGAAATAACGCTCACTGGGAAAAACAAATAAAAATCTCGGATTTTAATGCTTTTTCAAGAGGAAATTACGCCAGCGGGCACTATTTCTTTTTTTAAGAAATAACGCCCAGGGGCGCTATTTCCTCCGCCGTTATTGCACTCCACCACAAATCATTATTATTATTATTATTATTATTATTATTATTATTATTATTATTATTATTATTATTATTATTATTATTATTACACAAATCATTATCATAGACCATACATACATTCAAACTAGAGCCTACGATTTCTCGAGTACGAGCGAGACGAGATTTCTCGCGAGACTCGGCTTCTCGCGAGAATCTCGAATCTCGAAAGGCTCGCGAGCTTCTCGAAATTCAACTACATCGCAGAAAAAGCAGCATAAGCATACTATGCTGTTTCGTAGCTTCTTCTGCTTGTATGTACTTACATGTGTATGCGTATGTGCCATTTACAACATTCCCCGGTGTATTTCAGAAAATTCCAAATGAAATGCAATTAAAATTTCATAATATAAAATTTTTTCTTTCCAATGACATACGATTGATATTCATATTTTTTTGACACAATACACATAAAATGTTATCGAGAAATCCGAGAAACGGGATTTAATCGAGAACCCGAGTCTCGGTTTTCTCCATCCTCGAATTTCTCGACACTTCTCGAGATCGAATCGTAAGCCCTAATTCAAACGCAATGTAGCATCCCACCAAAAATTTTGAACCTTATATAAGCCTTTTTCCATTCGGCAATAAAGTTGAAATAAGGCCTTAAATCCCTAAGGAGTTTTAATCGTATGAAAAATTCCTTATAAATCACCTTATTTTCTTGTACTCATGTCATTGGGCATAAAGTTTGTCTAAAAGATAACTTATATATAAGGCTTAACGCCCATACAAAACAGGCTTTCAAAATATTATAATACATTAAATATTAAATTACGTAAGGTATGATATCCGTATACCAAGGCTTATCAATCCTTTAAAATAAAGCTTTTCTAAAGGCCCTTCGTAACTTACAATCTGGATTGAGAGGAAGTTTATATGTGTGTGTCGGGTGATTGACGCTAATATCAAAAATTTTTGAGCCGCGAGCCGACAGCGAGTCGACAACAAGTACGTGTAGCACGACGGCTGCCGATTGCACTAACACTCACAAAAAACACTCAAATTTGACTAACTCACTCAAAAAAACACTCAAACTGGACAATCCAGATTGTAAGTTGCCAAGGGCCTTAAGACATTATAATAAGGCATCTTGTATCTGCTCTTTTAGGTTGAGGACGCTATCAACAGTTATTTGAGATGCATTTGAAAACTAACGCTTGCTATTTTAGAATAGGGTTGCTTCTCAAATGCATCTCAAATTGAGATTTGATAAAAATGTGTTGGGTTATGATTGTTTGAAAATACACTCAATTCTCTTTTTACACGGTAGATGCATTCCTGAAAAAACGCGTAAAAAATGAATTGAGTGTAATCAATAATAAAATATAGATTTATCCTTGAATGTAATTTTGTTTTTTTGCAGACTAAAAGGGATAACGCCCGAAAAACTGGGTCCGCTGGTGGAAAGAATTGCATTATGGATGAAGCAGACTTGGTCATCCTAGATATTCTGGAATCAGACTCAGCTGTGGGAGATGGACTGAATTTACCAGAAAGCTATGGAATTTCAGAAAGCCTTCCAACATCTAAGTCTGATTCCATAATATCGAACGCAAAGGAAGTACCTGTAAACCCAACTGCACCCCTAAGGAAGAGGAAGAGCTCTACCAAGTTTCCAAATGAAACTTTGGATAGAGAAAAAAAATGTCGACTGGAGCTTCTCGAGGTTGAAGTTTATTACCGGAAACTTCAATGCCTGAAATTGGAGAGGGAGCTTCAACTTCCACCCTCTGCTGTAACAAAAGGACTCACAGTGGCAGAAACTGCAATGGTTGAAAACACTCTTTTGTTGGAGGAGTTTTAAATATATTTGTTATTTTTTTATTCTAAATGAATTTTTCTTTTTTCGTGCGTAAATGAACATGTTATTTTGTTTATTACCATTAAAGCCGTACCAACTGTGACCGGAATAGTTAAAAACAAAATGAAAGCTTTACAAACTTCTTGAAAACTCGTATATAAATCAGCATTTTCAATAATCAATAAATCCGCAAGTTGCTTGACAGAACCGAGTTTTTCAATTTGTTTTTTGGGGCATGTTCGAAGAGATATCAACTGTTCAGGAAATTTGTCATTAATGTCTTCATAAATATCTGCTAGTATCTCAGCTTCCTTGTAGAGTTTTTGGTCAGTCATTTTTGTCAATTCTTTAGGTTTGAGTTCTTCAAACTTTCAAACCGATTTACTAATTGATTGCAAATGGTGTCGAGACATCCATGGAAAATATTTAACCGGAATCGTGCTTCTCCATCAGATAGTATTTCGTCTTTATACAATTCGTCGAAATATTTCCTGATTTTTTTGATCCGTTTGGTCTGAAACTCAATCTTCGCTTTCCAATCATAGCGCGAAAATAAAAAAAAACACAATAGGAATATAGGCAACAAATATTTATTACTACAAAAAATCAAAATTAACTATTTTTTCATATTGAACGTTCTTTTCTTAGTTACACCACTGATCACTTCCCAGGTTCTTTTAACTTTTTGTTTTGTAACACCGTGTTATTTATTTTCTGAGATCTTAAGCTAAAACCATAAACCTGCCCTCAAAGGAAACAACGTTTTGGAGTAGAAAAATATCATAGTTAAAAAAAAACAACTTTCTTTCACTACAATATTTTAGTAGTTGATATTATGAAAAGTACTGCAGCAGAGAAATAAGCCTTTCCATTCCACTCGCATCATACATATTATTTTCATTTTCTTCTTCAGCATTTTCCACATCCATTTCCTCCATTTCATTATCATTGTCTTCAATGGTTGGCATGCTTTCAGTACTTCTTCCGATTCTGCTGGCAATATTGTGTAAGATGACGCAAACAATGACCACCTTTCCTGCAAACTCAGGCCTCAGTCGCAAATAATTTAAACACGGGAATCTTTCTTTAAGAATACCAAAACTATTTTCAATTATACGCCGTGTTTTTTTATGACAACGATTGAAAGCACCTTCAACAGGGTTATCGGGATTTCGGCGTAATGGTGGTATCAACCAGTTTTTCAGTCCATAGGCACTATCACCCAAAATAACAGCATCCGGAAAAGGTCTCCATCCATTTTCAAATCTTTGACTTACAGCCGAATTCCGTAACACCCTTGAGTCATGAACGCTGCCTGGCCAACTTGCATTTACACTGTAAAATGTATAGTCTGGACCGCATATCATCATTACATTCAATGAGTGGTTTCCATGCCGATCCACATATACTTCCTCGTGTAATGAAGGCGCATCAATTTTGATGATTGTACCATCAACGCAACCACACACACAAGGGAATCCACCCATAATAAGAAACTTTTCAGCAATACCACTGACGTCATCGGGCCACAGCACTGTGTTTTGAAATAAAACGTCTATTACAACATCGACAACTCCATGAACGACTCTGCAAACTGTTGATTTTGAAACACCATGCATAGCTCCGGTACCATGGTACTGGCAACCATTTCCGAGCCAATGTAAGCACAATAGAAGCTGATTTTCAGCCGACAAAGCATGACTGCGCTGTGTTTTGTGCTTTAATTTTTCACCAACTTTATTTAAAATGAAATCAACTTGTGTTTGGTTTAAACGGAAGCACTCCTTAAAATTAAAGCTTTGTAGTCCCGAAAAATTAATTCGGTCTCTATAATTTCTTCCTATAACCGTGTCTTCACTATCGTCGAACAAAAATTCACGTCTTAACATTTTGAAAGCTTCACTAGTAATAACAATGTGAATTTGCAAAGCGATCGTTTACCTTGCAAATTTTTGACAAACTTATCAAATTTGGCTTTGCAAACATAGAATTTACAGTTTTTGAGGAACGAAAGAGCGCATTTATTTGCAAAGTCTTTGCAAATTACACTTTTCAATAGTAGCTTTGCACTTTGCACAAGAGAACGTACGTGGAACAGAAATCGAAAAGAGAGTACAAAAACTGCAACGACTTTTCAAATTACACTTTTCAAATTCAACTTATCACTTATCAAATTTACAATTCTGAGGAACACAAAGTTTTGCAAATTGACGAAAAATTTGCAAAGTGCAAAGTGAAAAGTTGAAAAGTTGTTTTGTGGAATAGGGCCCAGCTTTGCACTTTGCACAAGAGAACGTACGTGGAACAGAAATCGAAAAGAGAGTACAAAAACTGCAAAGAATTTTCAAATTACACTTTTCAAATTCAACTTATAACTTATCAAATTTTACAATTCTGAGGAACACAAAGTTTTGCAAATTGACGAAAAATTTGCAAAGTGCAAAGTGCAAAGTTCATAAAGAATTTTCACGTAGAATTAACATTTAAGGAGTTATACGCAAATTAAAGTTGGTACTTTTTGTGTTATTTTATATTTCAGTGGTTATCCTTTAGGTCCTGTTCACATTGGATTTTTCCACTACAGGTGTCCTGTTTTCTTTTTATTATCTTTTCTTGTATCCTTTAGCAACCAGATAATGTACTGAAATTGGAAAAATTTGGACTTTGGCGAATTTTCGATTTCGTCAATATTTGATCCTTTCAAAAAAAAACAAAAAATGTGGATATCCTTGAAAAAGGAGCAGCTCGGATTTTAATTTCAACGGATGTTTCATCTATAAACATCACATAACACAACCCCACTTTCCCTTTTTGTTGACATTTTCATGCAACCTATCGTCGCTTCCTGCCCACCCCCTGTGGTGTCCATTGGGAAAATTTAGCAAACTAAATCACTTTTTATGTGAATTTTATATGAGCTAGTTTTTATTATTTTTTGGTAGAAGCTATGGATCCATTTCGGAGACCATCACATCCCCAATAAACATCAGGCCAAAAAATCTCAAACGTTTGAGAAAACCTTAATTCTCAATTTGCCAATAAAGATTTTCTCAAAAATTTCACCAACGTTTGAGAAAAATATGCCGTTTTGTTTCAGAATGCTATCAACGGAAATTTGAGGTGCATTTGATAACAAACGTTTGAGGCTTGAGAATAAGGTTAGTTCTCAAATTCATCTCAAATTGTGAATTAAGAAAAATGTTTATGGGGATCCTCTCATCAGACTCCTTTTGGTGGCCTCAACCTAGGATTGAACCTGCGTCGTTTCGATTGGTAATCCAATGGCATCCAGCTGGGCTATCACCGCCGTGAGCTTTGTTTCGCTTAATTCTCAATTTTCGTTTATCACAATATACATACCAAAAACAGCAGCTTAATGACACTCTTTGCTACCTAGTATCTTGTTGAGATTGTGTGTTTGTTTTGTACAAAGTTCTAAAGCTATTAACAAACAAAGCTTTTGTACAGGCAATATTTGTTATTGTTTTTAGGTGGGGTGCTATAAAGCAAACTCAAATGAGAAATAACACCAATTTGCTTATGATGTGTATTCTTCGCTGTGCGATATCGACGCGCGATTTCTAATGCCAAATTTTCATTTATTTAAAGTATTTATCATTATAGCGAGAGCGAGGAGGAGCTACGAATGCACACCAAAGGAGATATCCATAAATAAGCTGGTCAACCGCTTCAGGTCGCGGTGTCGATCCTCATGAAATGTTACGGGGATAAAAAGGTGGAATAAGACCAATTTTGCGTTACTACCCAGCTCTGTTGGAAATTAGGCAAACCATAAAAGTTTGTGTTATTTACCATTCGGAAGAGAAATAAAGCAAGTTTGCTTTATTACCGTTTGCCTTATAGCACCCAACCCAGTTTTTAGATTTTTGTTTTTTCGGCAGCCTCTCCGATTTACATATTTATGTTTGTTTTTACATGGCCTTTTAATTCTTATAATTATTTTTATGTGAATTTTATATGAGCTATTGACCAGTTTTTATTAAGAAAAATTTAAAAAAAATTTTGGTAGAAGTTATGGATCCATTTCGGAGACCACTACATCCCCACTTTTTGTTCACCCATTGCGACGTGATAAAGATTTGCGCACATAGCTCTTTTCTTACACAAGTTAAATTTAATTTTGGTGGTAAATATATAAACGTATGCAATCTGTACACAATACGTCGCACACTGGGGCCGAGCGTGCTCAAAATTCAGTTTTTATATAGAGTTTTTCAAAAAAATAAAAACGCAGTATTGTTCCCCATAAAATTCTACACTCCTGGCCTAATTTTCAGCTTTCTAGCGTTTTTCAGTTGTGAGTTATCCATACGCAAACATGGCAAATTTTCCAAAAAAATAATTTTTTTTTTCAAAGATAAATTTTAATGTGTATTTGAAATAGTTGGTGTTTCACCATGTCTCCACATAACGTGTTTCGCTCTTTTTTTCTGCATTTTCTCTCTCAATCTTGTTTCGACACGGAAACCAGTGCCGAAACTCGCCAATTTCCATACAAATTTCTGAGAGCGAGTGAAGATTGAAACACTGTTTCATTCTGAGTCATCTTGCCAACCTCGATGATATCGATGTCTTCTCTAATTTTGTATCGAAAATCTATCGAAATCTCACACAGACCAAAACAAAAACGCAAAATATAAGCAAACATACAAACATTTAAGAAGCACAAGAAAGAGAAATGTTAAACTGAATCACGATCAGCCACGTGGAGACGGGTTATTGAGCGAGATGTTTTGCTACATGTTTCTCTGGTGAATCAAGTTATGTGGAGACGGGCTTTAAGACAGGGATGGGCACACAAACACATTCAAACAATCTCCGAAAACTAGTGTGTGTTGGTGCGCCTACTGTAGGCCAAAGTGGAAAACGACAAACAATAATCAGTCTGCATCACTGTAGACCTGTAGGCAAGGTTAGGTGAAAAAGAAAAAATGATTGTCCTTTCTGGAGGTGAATATAGCGGACATTACAGCACACCACACATCAGAGTTGCATATCAGCTGCTCTAAAAAACTTTAGAACTTGAAAACAAAAAAAAAACAAGAAAACTGTCGTATTTGTAATAAAGTAGTGAGGTCAAGGAGCATTTTCTAATTATGCAAATGAATACACATATGTTTTTTTTCTATATTATTAAAATATAACACCATTCTACCACGACTTTAAAATATTTATCTCATATATTTTCGCTGTGCTGGCAACCCTCTTCTGTCGATGTTCATTTGGGAGGTGAATTTCCCAAAATCCCATCTCAAAGCTTGCCTACAGTTCTACAGTGGTCTGCATCACTGTAGAACTGTAGGCAAGCTTTGAGATGGGATTTTGGGAATTCACCTCCCAAATGAACATCGACAGAAGAGGGTTGCCAGCCCAGCGAAAATATATGAGATAAATATTTTAAAGTCGTGGTTGAATGGTGGTATATTTTAATAATATAGAAAAAACATATGTGTATTAATTTGCATAACACTACTCGACAAATTTTGATCAACTTTAACCACCAAAAATGAAATAATACTTTTCTAAAGCGAAATTTTACGCTGATTCCGAATATCATCTCCATTTTTTTGTGGCAGACCCAGTTTTTGAGATATTGGTAAAAATATGGAAAAGGCCATATATGCAAGACATTGCATCACATAGGTGCATCAAAAAGTTTTATTAGACATCGTGGCGATTTGACATCCAGGAAGTGCTGGTAGAGGGAGCTCCAACACACAGTTTTTGCCTGCACACTCCAAAATTGGTCAAGTAGTTTGGTTACAATGGCCAAAATAATGAAAAAAAATTTGAAAAAAATCGAATTTTTTTAAAGAAATTTCAGATTCGACTGTCCTAAAATCAGAAAAATTGTAAGGGGGACAAAAAGTTAGCCCCCCTATCCTATAGAGAATTTAATTGTGAACATTTTAAGACTAATTGTGTAACAATCGGATGTACCGTTATTTATATTTATCTATTTTTATTGAAAGTCCTTAACCAAAAATTTTCCGGAAGAGTAAAATTTCAACAACAAAATTGGGTTTATTCATAAAACTTTATTAAGGGGTAATACTCAAGATTATTTCATTCCATTTATTACGTGTTTTGAAGTGCACAATATCTCTCAAAACAGCGATTAATAGGAAAAAAAATTAATTGAATAAAAAAATATCTGCATTCCGCGATTTTAAAGACAGGATAAATAATAAGCGATGGGAGTAAGTACTTTTGACTACTCTTTTGTGTTTTTCTGCATTTGTTACACGTATGATTTTCCAAAAATAGTCTCCCATCATATCCTCGTACCAAGACCCTTGATATCGCCATTCAAAAACTATTAAGTCCTGATGAAATCTCTCACCCTGCTCAGCACTTTCAGCACCTAAGTTTGTAGGAATTATGAAAATGTGAAGGAATTTTAGGCGGCATATTACAATCTTTTGCAATAAAGTAACTTTTTGTTACCTAGAAATCCACAAACAGTTTGTTAAAAACTTCTGCAAGCAGTAACGGAAAGCGCCCGATCTATCGTGAAATATTTAGAACTTTTGTTCTGTTTGTGGAATTCTAGTTAACAAAAAGCTACTTTATTGCAATACTATATAGCAAGGAAAGTAATATACCGCCTAAAATTCATTTTTAGCATTAACATATTGATAATTTCCCTACAAGCTTAAGTGCTGGAAGTAATGAACAGGGTGAGAGATTTCATCAGGACTTAATAGTTTATGAATGGCGATATCAAGGGCCTTGATACGAGGATATGATGGAAGACTATTTTTTGGACAATCATACGTGTAAAAAATGCAGAAAATCACAAAAGAGTAGTCAAATGTACTTACTCACATCGCTCATTATTTATCCTCTCTTTAAAATGGCGAAATGCAGATATTTTTTTATTCAATTAATTTTTTTTCCTATTAATCGCAGTTTTGAGAGATATTGTGCACTTCAAAACACGTAATAAATGGAATGAAATAATCTTGAGTATTACTCCTTAATAAAGTTTTATGAAAAACCCAATTTTGTTGTTGAAATTTTACTCTTCCGGAAAATTTTTGGTTAAGGACTTTCAATAAAAATAGATAAATATAAATAACGGTACATCCGATTGTTACACAATTAGTCTTAAAATGTTCACAATTAAATTCTCTATAGGATAGGGGGGCTAACTTTTTGCCCCCCTTACAATTTTTCTGATTTTAGGACAGTCGAATCTGAAATTTCTTTAAAAAAATTCGATTTTTTTCAAATTTTTTTTCATTATTTTGGCCATTGTAACCAAACTACTTGACCAATTTTGGAGTGTGGAGGCAAAAAATTTTTGTTGGATTTCCCTCTACCAGCACTTCCTAGATGTCAAATCGGCACGATGTCTAATAAAACATTTTGATGCACTTATATGATACAATGTCTTGCATATATGGCCTTTTCCACATTTTTACCAATATCTCAAAAACTGGGTCTGCCACAAAAAAAAAATGGAGATGATATTCGGAATCAGCGTAAAATTTCGCTTTAGAAAAGTATTATTTTATTCTTGGTGATTTTTGGTGTCGAGTAGTGTAATTAGAAAATGCTCCTTGACCTCACTACTTTATTACAAATACGACAGTTTTCTTGTTTTTTTTGTTTTCAAGTTCTAAAGTTTTTTAGAGCAACTGATATGCAACTCTGATGTGTGGTGTGCTGTAATGTCCGCTATATTCACCTCCAGAAAGGACAATCAGTTTTTCTTTTTCACCTAACCTTGCCTACAGGTCTACAGTGGTCTGCATGCAGATGTTGAGCGAGCAGGGTCATGCTGCGCACGCCTTGCGAAATTATGAAACAACGTACGTATACAAATACATACGTATGTATGTCATATGCAAACTCTTCATAGTTTTGTTTGTTGTCTGGCTTCTGCAAATAAAACAAAAGAATTTAAAGCGACGATCACCTAGCGACCACTTGCTTTCACGATAGTCGAAGGCAAATTAATTACGTTTTACGCTCTTTATTTGTCTGTAGTAGTGACATTCGGTGTGTATACGTGTGAATCGCAAACAGCTGGTCTGCCCGCGGGCAAGAGGCTGCGCAACGCTGGTGTAAGAGGAGGATATAAAATTTTATTATTCTGCTTTTTCCATAACATTAAGTGAAGCTTATATAATCGATGAGTGTTTTTTTGGAACTAGATGTTTAAAAAAAAAACCCGCGTGTAGCATAGTACACGTGATAGTAGTTAACTTCTTACATTAAGCATATGTAATTATAAAGAAAACATCTGAAATGATGCACAGCTTGTTACTTTGTGTTATTTTTATGAGATTGTTTAAGCCATGTTTAATTAATACAAATTGAAGTGGCGTATCCTATACAAATATAAAGCTTATGGTTTCAGAAAAATTGCATAAAAGGGTATACCTTAGTAATAAGTAGAGCTCGGATAATAGGTGAAAATCAAACGCCTAAAATTATGCTACGTAATGTTTGTGAGCACATCCAGTGGCAAGTTTAAGAGTGGGGTGCATTCGATTCTAAGCCCCCCGTGCATGCAATTAATTTTTTTTGCTTACTAGGATGCCAGAAAAATAAAGTAGTAAGTATATTTATATGTTAATAAGAGCTTTTTGGCCGGTAATAGTGAAGAAAAAACTAAAGTTTTCCTTACTTTCTCCTACGCGTTTCGGCTTTATTCTCAGCCTTCATCAGGGAGTCTGTTTATTTAGATAAAGGATAAAGATGCAGCGAGATGTAACGTACTAGGATTAAGAATTTTAGAAATAAGTTTGCAAATAAGGACAAAGAAAAATTTATTTTAAAAGTATTCGAGGACACACAAAAACTGTTACAGAAGCACAAAGACTCAGTAGTGGTAACAAGCTCAGATAAAGGAAACAAGACTGTACTAATGGACAAGAGTGAATATAAAAACAAGATGTTAGCGCTACTTAATGACAAATACACTTATAAAACCATACGGTCAGACCCACACAAAAACTTCTTAAGAAAAATAATTCAATCATAAACGACTTATATAAACGGGAAAATATTGATATTACACAAGAACATAAATTGACATGTACCACTGCAACAGCCCCAAGACTGTATGGACTCCCAAAAATACATAAGACAAACACCCCTCTGAGACCGATTTCCTCCTCGACAAACATCCCTTGCTTTGAACTCTCAAAATATATTGGACACACACTTAAACAACTAATTTCTGATGACCATAATATAAAAAACTCTCTAACACTCAAAGAAAAGCTAAAAGACTTGACAATTGAAGATGACGAAATCTTTGCATCATTTTTCACTAATATACCAGTGCACCTATCAATTCGGACAATAATGCAAAAATGGTCATCCCTTAAAAATAATTCAAACTTGACAAGGAAACAGTTTTTAGATATTTTAGAATTCTGTTTAAAAATTTTTTTTACTTTGTTTTATTTTTGCCTTTTTAGTTTTACAATGCCATATTACATCTAATATTTGTCAACACTCCTACTATCAATATACCTCAGTGAAATAGTTATATGTGCATGGAATATTTTATAAAAATTATAAAAAACTAAAGTTATATTTTTTTAAATATTATTTTTTACATATATGACTAAACATGAACTAATACAATAGCAAATGAATTTGTCTTTATTTACTGGTGATTTTAGTTTAATTTTTATTTAATTTTCCCTTAGGAAAAAATTATATGTGCGTCAAAGGATTTGTAACATGTGGCTAGATAACAATATTTTATAAATTCTAATAATTTATATGCTTCCCTTTCTTCAACTGAACCTGGGTCAATCTCCTTGGCATGGACTCTACCAATTTTTGTAAGGTTTGGATGCTTATTTCGTCCCATTCCTTTACCAACGTTTCTTTAAGCTGCTTCATGGTCTGAAACTGTCTACCATTCTTATAAACCTTAGCCGAGAGTATTCCCCATAGGTCCTCAATGGGGTTGAGGTCAGGACTGATGGCTGGCCAATCCAACAAAGGGATGTTTTTGGACAAAAAAAAATCTTTTGTTGTACGAGCGGTGTGGATTGGGGCGTTGTCCTGTTGAAATATCCACTCATTTCCATAAACTTCTTTAGCAAATTGAATAAGTACATTGTCCAATAACTCAATGTACATTTGGGAATTGGTTTTGCATGGGATGAAACAGAGTGGAGATTTTCCAGCATACCCAAAAGCCCCCCAAACCATTAACGAGCCGCCACCATGGTTTCGCTTAAGACGATTCTGTCTCGGGTGTCTTAAGGCGCGCCAATATTTTTGACAGCCATCGGAACCATCCAAGTTAAACTTTTTCTCATCGCTGTATATAACTTTTTGGAACTCTGTATCCCAGAGCTTATATTTATCGGCGAAGGCCAAACGGGATGTCATATGTCTTTTTAAAAGCATAGGTTGAGATACTCGCGCAGTATATGTGACATTTTTGTTTTGGGATAATATTTGGTGGACTCGTCTCCTTGTTACCTTAAGATTAAGATGGGCTTGAATTTCCTGCAACTCATACCTTTTTCAACAGCTAGACGCCGAATTGTTCGCTTACAACGTTCATCAATCTCTGATTTTCTGCCACTGCGTTTGGTAGTCCCATATTTTTCCGGGTTTTTTAGGAAATTAGTAATTGTATTTCTATGGCGTCCCAATTTCGTTGCAATTTCGACCAATGGTACACCACCATCCCTTTGTCCAATTATAAAACCGCGCTCTGTTTCTTTCAAGGTGGATCCACGTGGCATTTTTTCTAAAAGTTGGAAATCACTCAATATCCGTTTGCAAAAAAATTTATATTTGCTTCACTTGCGATTTGTATGAATAAAGTTATTTTATCTTACTTGTTGACATTTGAAGCAGGGAAAATGCGTTTTGCACATATAAATTTTTCCTAAGAAAGGTGGCATATACCACAAGTTTTTATATACCGTATACATTATCAGCGGATTAAAACTAATCATTATATACAAACGAATTACCAAATATGTAATATAATATTTACATGCCCAAAGATAACTAAATAGAGTCTTAAATTAGAGAGATAAATTGAATTAATGAAGTGCACATATAAATATTTCACTGAGGTATTCCTACAGTTTTTAATATGAAGTGTACTATGTTTAACATTTTAATGGTTCCTTTTTTATTATCCAATTCCTGTGGAGTCTTTTAAGTGGTTTTACTATACTCTTTTGTGAATAGATTACTTCGTGCAATCTTACATACATATGTATGTTGGCGTTGTATCAGTGTTTCAGAATCTCTCTTGTTAGTTTTTTTTACTTTCGCAGATTAATCTTAATCAATAGACCGGCCTTATAACTTTGTTTATTGCTAACGCTTCCAATGTTTCAAGATTGTCGGCATTTTTCCATGTTTATAGTTTTTTGTGCTACTGTTCCGTTATCCATAAAACTTGCATCAATATGTCGACACCTGCGTCATTTATCGGCAAAATTTTATTACGGATTTTCTCTATTTTTTGTAGGTAATACGTGTTCAAAATGGGAACAAAATTGGTTCATAAATACTAATTTTCTAAATATCTTTACACTAGCGCCACCTAGCGGTGATTTATTTCCAAGGATATATTTACTTTCTCATAGGCAATATATATACCGAAAATGAACAAATTCGGTCGGTAAATACGAATTTTACAAATATCTTGACAACCAGCGCCACCTAGGGGCAATTTCTTTCCACGGATGTATTTACTTTCTCATAGGCAATATATATACCGAATATGAACAAATTCGGTCGGTAAATACGAATTTTACAAATATCTTGACACCAGCGCCACCTAGCGGGGATTTTTTTCCACAGATGTATTTACTTTCTCATAGGCAATATATATACCGAATATGAACAAATTCGGTCGGTAAATACGAATTTTACAAATATCTCGATACCAGCGCCATATATTGGATTTTTTTTCATTCCCACGACAGCCGGTTCTACGTACCGGACTGACTCGGGGTTCCCCCGACCAAGGGCTGTCATTTCAGTCTAACCCCGTTTAGACCAGCACACACGATTCACAAACTACGTCCATTTGAGAAAACCCATGCAGCTGGTCTGCTCAAAATCCTTTTATTAATGTCGGGTATAGAACCCAATCCCGGACCTGTCGAGTATTTCTGCTGCGTATGCCGGAACAGGCTCCACCGTAACTCCACATCAGTCAGGTGCAACACCTGCAACGGATGGAGTCACCTAAGATTCTGCTCCGGCCTAGCTTCCCACAGACAGTGGACTACACAATTTGTAGCACCATGCTGCTCACGCCAAGCGACACAAACAATGCCGCAAGTCCCATCTGGGCACACACAGCACTTAGCTGTAAATCAAGGCGCAGCAACTTCCACCGCACCAACAACGAGACAGGCCGGACCGGGGCAGTTTCCGACGGGCTCTCGTGCCCTTCTACAGCTAGTCATCTGGCTATGTTCAGTGTGCAACACCAGGATACCTGCGAACATGACCTCAGTAAAATGCAACTCGTGCAATAGCTGGTGTCATTTTCGCAGGTGCTCTGGGTTGCACACTACAAGAGATTGGACTGCGAGCTACATCGCACCATGCTGCCAGGCTGGATTAACATCGGTGCATCCGATGCAAGCTCCCGCAGGAAGACAACCGCCCCCTACGGGCAGCAAACAACTCAACAACAGCCTGTAAGCTCAGTGCAGCAGTCGCTCACGCCCAGAGTCACGTCCACCCCTCCGCGTAACTTCAAGTTCCTGCAATTTAACTGCAATGGTCTCGCTGGAAAGATCGCAGAGATCACAGACTTCATGAATCGGCATGGAATACCTATAGCCGCGGTCCAAGAAACCAAACTTACACCTAATTCAACATTGCTTAGTCATGCTGACTATAACATACATAGAAAGGACCGCGCAAGAGGTAATGGTGGCGGACTCGCGTTCATAACACACAACGCCGTGCATTACCGTCTCATCGAAGCAGACATAGCCCGCGTGGACACTACCCTAGAATGTCAGGGCATAGCAGTCCGAGCCGGCGATGTCGAACTGCAGATATATAACATATACGTACCTCCAGCCTCCTGCTGCCCGCCTCAATACCTCCCTGAAATCAGCTCGCTGTTGACGGGAGATAATAGGCTGGTAGTAGGAGACTTCAATGCTCATCATGAGCTTTGGCAATCGGCTCTGTCAAACGACAGACGAGGCCTATATCTTGCAGATCAGATAGACGCATCGACATTCTGTACGGCAAACGACGAGTCCCCCACTAGGATTACGGGAAGTTGCTGCAGCTCGCCAGACATCACAATAGTAAGTGCTAATCTGATAAACAACGTAGACTGGCAACCTACGTTGACTCTAGCATCAGATCACCTTCCCTTAATCATCTCGATAGATATGCCTGCCGACTTCATAACGACAGACAAAAGGACCTACATTAACCATAACAAAGCGGACTGGGACAACTGGACGACATATACAGTGATCATATTTGGTGCCCTCCCCGCTCCGACTGATGTGCTTGGCGGCGAAAAACAATTCCGCAAGGTCATTGCCAAAGCTAATGCACGCTTCATCCCGGCTGGAAGAATTCCTGAAATTCGACCAAACTTCCCGGGTGAAGCCACTACATTAGCCAGGGAGCGAGACCAGATCCGCCACACCGACCCGGGAGACCCCCGCATAAAGGACCTCAACCGGGAAATTCGGGCGTTGGTGGACGAGAACAAAAGATCGAAGTGGAGGGAGCACCTTAAATCCTGTAACCTCTCTGGTGGGGTTGCCAAGCTCTGGACCACCGTGAAAGCCCTGTCTAATGGCGTTTTCTTTTCTACGAAAAAATGTTGCCCTCCTATATCCCAATTATCGAATTACGTATCCTGACTTTCTAAAATATGGCTTAATTTGTAGATAAGGGTGCCCTCTTACTTAGTTAGAGGTCAATATTTGGTGAAAGGACCATACAAACTTACAAAATGGCTAAGAGAATCAAAAAGGGCAACATTATTTCGAGAAAAGAAAACGCCATAACCCGACGAAGCCTAAGGACGAAGTGTCCATAACCTTTGTAGGTAAGGCTGAATCGGACCCGAAGCGATGTGCGAACCAATTCGGTCGACAATTTCTACTACATGCTACTTGCGGTAGACAAGGCCAAGCGTCGAATTTTCAGAAAGATGCGCAAACTGCCAAACAATGATGCGCACCTTGACATCTCCAGCACAGAGGTTCAGGAGGCCATAAAAAAGGCGAAATCGTCAAAATCGATCGGACCAGACGGAATCTCCATGTTGATGCTTAAACATTTAGGACAGGCGGGAGTAAGATACCTAAGTGAGGTCCTTGAGTTATCACTGACCACCCTTGTCATCCCCAATATCTGGAAGATGGCACGGATGGTCCCACTACTCAAACCGGGGAAACTTGCTAATGAGGGTGAATCTTATCGACCAATATCACTCCTCTCCCCAGTAGTGAAGATACTCGAGGCTATCTTGCTCCCATATTTTAACAGACATCTGACTCTTGCGACTCATCAACATGGCTTCCGCAAAACGCATAGCACAACAACAGCTCTAAACGCCATAAACACTCAGATAGTTCGCGGACTAAACCAACGCCGCCCATGTGAGAGAACGGTCCTCGTGGCACTAGACCTGTCGAAAGCTTTCGACACGGTCAACCACGCCACACTAATGGAAGACCTCGAACAAACATCCCTCCCACTAAGGCTAAAGCGCTGATCCGCCAACTACCTGAGTGGTCGACAGGCATCGGTACAGTTTAGGAACGTAATATCTAAGGCAAGACGAATTAAACAAGGGGTGCCGCAGGGTGGTGTCCTATCCCCACTATTGTTTAACTTCTACATCTCTAAACTCCCTCCCCCACCAGAGGGAGTCAACATTGTTTCCTACGCCGATGACTGGGCTAGAGTTTCGACGTCGATATCCACTTTTTGAAAATGCGAAATAATGGCATTTTCACCACGAAAATCAGTTACAATGTGACTAAGATACAAGTCCTAGCTTTAATTTAACTAAATAAATCGTTTTCACAGATTTTTTAATTACACAATTCATGTAATTTATTGTTAAATTCACCCTTCCCAAAAGCAAAATTTCATGTGGGAAAATTTATTCAACTGCCTTTGGAACGATACTTTTTAGACAAATTTCCACTTTTATAACTTTTAATTACATTTAAACTTTGATTTTATTTATATTTTCGGGAGAATTTTACGTTTTTGTTATAAAAAACTCGCTTTTATTAATTTGTTTACATTTTTTCACTAACCGCGACGAGTTATGTGTGCTTCTGTGTTTCTGACTACATGTAGGGTTGTATTATACAGTACTCTTTGTGTTGCCATATCGAGGTAAGTAAGTAAGAAAAAGACACCAACATATGAAAATTTTTAATAACAAATCGCACGGAGTACTACGCAGAAGGACATCACCGTGGCGGTAGCCACGGTTAGGTTGTATATCCGGACTTTGGTGGCGTAGCCCAGGGTTATTTTAAATAAGCGCGGCCGAAGGCCGTCAACGCAGAAAAGTGTTTGACAATTTTTATTTAAATTTGGTGTTACACCATTTTTTTCCCAAACGGCAAGACCCAACCCAACACCCAACGGCAATCCTGGCAAGTGTTCACTGAAATTTGTAGGGGTAATATCGCAACTTTAACGACGTATATCTCGGGAACCATAGGCCTCCGGAGGTTGGGGTCTTCAGTTGTGTGGTCCCCTCCGCCCCCCCTAAAAAAACCGTTTTTTTCTAGCCGGGGTATCGTCGTCTAAAATTTTACCCTTTCCAGCTTTTTCAATTCGAGAAATCTGGCTTTGTCACCTAGTAAGTCCTCCGCCACCATATTCACGACATGGACGAAGGAGGTGAGACTTGAGTTGGATATCCATATTGGTAACAATAGGATACCAACAAACAACCCTAACATTTTAGGTGTGACGTTTGACAGTCTCACCTCTTTCTCCGCGCATACGACCGCGATTGCCAATAAAGTACAAAGTCGCAACAAGATTCTCAAATCGCTAGCCGGCAGTACATGGGGCAAAGATAAAGAAACATTAATAGCGACATACAAAGCAATCGGCCGGCCGGTCCTCAACTATGCGTCGCCAATATGGTCGCCGGGGACTTGCACCACCCAATGGACAAAGCTACAGGCGTGCCAAAACACCGCACTTAGGACTGCCATAGGATGTCTCCAGATGACTCAACAACACCACCTTCACCTTGAGACCCAAATGCTCCCAGTCAAAACTCACAACAACATGCTTGACAAGCAATTTCTACTGGGATGCTATCGCAGAGGTCACCCAAATAGTCATCTTATTGAGCCTGAACCACCTCCTCGTCACATCAGGAATCACCTTCTTGATCACCGCAAAGAGGTGGAAAAATACATCCCACAACCGCTCAACCAGACATCCTATAGGCAAGCCCTCAACAACATCCATAAAGACACAGTCAACAGCTACGTGTCCGTCCGTCCGGCATACCTTTTGATTAGAGACCAACCCCCACCAGTAGCAGAAGAAGAAAAAGAACTACCGCGAGAGACACGAGTTACACTCGCGCAACTCCGTTCCCGATACTGCAGTAGACTAAACTCTTACAGGTCCCGAATTTACAATGAATAAAAACGATGTCGTGTTTATGTTAATTTTCTTAATTTTGTTTGATAAAACATTTTAAATAAATTAGTGTTAATATAAGTGCATTATAAAGTGTATTAGAGTGAACTTTGCGGTATACGGGTATTTTTAGCGCTTTAAATTTACTTTTTCGGTAGACCTTTTCACCTATACCGATTTATTATTAATATACTATACATTTTTGCGCCCTATGGTTTACATTTTAGTTATCTATAGACCCCCCTACCCTAGAAAATAACAAAAAAATTCCACTCCTGGCGCATTACATCAAAATTTCCCCGTACTGTTGTCCGGGCCATAGATGCTATTGTAGAAGTAGAAGTCTGCCGGAAGAGGGTTATTTTTTTAAAGCGCGGCCGTAGGCCGCCAACGCTATAGATGCTTTTTTGATGTTATACATAATTAACAAGATTTGTTTTGACGTTTTTAACAAAATTTTCGTAACAAATTATATATCAAATGAAAGGTAATTTAACGTTATTTTTAATGTAAATAACTTTGTATAGTATTAAGGTTTTTTGCTTTTTTACAAAATTGGTGTTGAATTTGGGGAAATATTTGACTTAGATTTCCATCTGTCTACCAAGAGGGTAGGCCTTAGATTAAGGAACCACGGTCCGAGAAAAATGACTTTTTCAGGGAGGTAGAGGGCCACCCACAGATCTCAAAACTAAAATCAAAACCTGCCGGAGGCTTATAGTTCACGAGATATTTGTTGGTAGTTTATTGGTAGTGTGATGGGTCCATAGATGTTACCCCAGAAAGAGAATTCTGCCGGCTGAGGGTTATTTTTTTGAAGCGCGGCCGAAGGCCGCCAACGCAAAAAGGTGTTCTGCACACAAATATACATAGTGCGTGTTTTTATAAGCGTCTTCATACGGTAATACTGCACAGTTTTGGGGTTTTGTTTTGTAAATTTTACAACTGACAAATATCTCCGGTCGACGGGACTTTTGGATTTTGGATAAGCAGGACCTCCTCTACAACGCCCGACAAGTCCTTTTTTCAACGCGTGGTAGAATGTTGGAAAATTTTCCCAAATATTTATGCATCATATTAAAGGCTTTCCAAAGATGCCTTAATTTTAAAAATCGAGTGAATACTTTGGTTTTTTAAACTTCATCCCCCTCTAGCTAGTTTCAGCCAGCATAATTCTCTTTCTGGATTAATATCCATGGACCAATCATTCATGAATGAATTTGCCTTGCCATGGACCAATCCACAATGGTTTTGTATAGAACACCTTTTGCGCACGTTTGTGTGTGCGTATAGTGTTTTTACATAGTAAAATTAGCAACTTTAACAACAAATATCTCGGAAATTATAAGTCTCCGACAAGTTTGGTTTTCAGATTTGCGATCTGTGAGAGCCCCTCTACACCCTCTAGCTAGTTTCAGCCAGCATAATTCTCTTTCTGGATTAATATCCATGGACCAATCATTCATGAATGAATTTGCCTTGCCATGGACCAATCTACAATGGTTTTGTATAGAACACCTTTTGCGCACGTTTGTGTGTGCGTATAGTATTTTTACATAGTAAAATTAGCAACTTTAACAACAAATATCTCGGAAATTATAAGTCTCCGACAAGTTTGGTTTTCAGATTTGCGATCTGTGAGAGCCCCTCTACACCCCCGTATAAGTCTCTATTCTTAAGGCGTGCTGGAATAATGGAAAGCCGACCCTTACAAGTCCCCTCAGACAAGCATTTTCAACTTAAATGTGATAATTACTTGCTGAAACCAAGCGCATAACATTCATTTCCAATATTCTTCGATTCCTTGACTTTGCCAGGATATATGTACCAATCCCTATCAAGCCAAAACCATTTATAACACGACAGGATATACAATCTTTTTTACCGAGTTCGTCCATTTGTAGCACTGTAGTAGGCTTGGGTAACTCAGCACTGAGTCATGACTCCGTGTCAACTCCCATCAGTGAGCCGCACGCTCAAGCTCACCTCACGATAAAATTATAACTCAGTAGCACACTTGACTCCGTTGGGACGTTTATAGCACGTTAACTCAGTAGCACACTTGACTCCGCTGACACGTTTATAGCATGTTAAAGCGCTAAGCAGAATCAGTACTTCTCCGTCAACACGTACGTCGTTTTCGACTGGCAGGAAGTACGTAGCGGAAAGAGTGGCACATAGAATATGTGTTCGGTGAATGCACTAAAAGTGTAGGGTAGAACAATATCAGACATTTGTCACAGAAGTTTTAGTTATAGGCGTCAAAAAACGAAAATTAACGAATTGCTAAGAGCAAAATCGCATGGAATATGTATTAATAGTATTAAATTAATACTGGAGTATATGATGGCCTCCAGACGAAAAGATATACTAGCCAAATAAAAACACGTCCGGCACGTTTCGTGACAAATGCAAAATGTGTCGTTCTTTATTTTCTCTATTTAGCTTCTACAAAATGGTTCCAGACCAGAGTTGTCAATCATGCTTTTTTTTACAATGTTGCCAGTCATGTTCTTTTTACAGTGTTGCCATACATACTTTTAAAAGTACTAAATAACTTAACCCTTAGTGATAACACCTTTACCACAACACCAGTTATACTACAACTCGGCCATCCTGATATTATAGAATCCCCTGATTCTATGCCGGGTGAATGGACAAAGAAAGTATATAACAATATTCACACATAACATATACATATCTATACATATATAAACAAATTTCTTTTGATTAAGGAACACTGGTTTCTAGTATACATACATATTAACTAATGTAACGCTACTTCATTCGTTATTATTTTGCTTTTTACAATCAAGCCATGGCTTTAGATTTGTCACCGCCCAAACTCCCCTATAAGGAATCTGAGTCTGTTGAAATCCCTCCACATCTTCTACTTCATAGCGATCATTCTCTAATACTTTACAAATTTTGTATGGTCCTTTAAACTTTGGTATAAGTTTGCTAGACGCCCCGGATTGCGAACTTAAATTCGCAATTACCACATAATCCCCTAAGTAAAATTTGCGTGGTTTCTGACAACTGGAATCCGCGTACTCCTTATTATAGGATTGAGCCTTGGTCTGAGATATCTCTGCTTTTTCCCTTATATGTTCTATGTTCCTTTGATTAGCTGGTTGTTTTATTTCTAAGACATTTTCTCTAAGAGTGTCTATAATTTTCCCTTTTTGTTCTACTCCGAATAGCAGAACACTAGGTCGCTCTTTTGTCGCCTTGTGTACCAAATTGTTCATCGCTAACTCCACCGATTCCAATGCTTTTTCCCACCCCATCTCCCTACCTGCGTCTGTGATCTTTGCTAACATTGGCCCTAAACTCTTATTTACGATCTCTGCTTGTCCATTAGCCTGTGGTGAACAAGTTGCCACCTTTATGTGTTTTATATTATTGTTTCCTAAAAAATCTTCAAACTCTTTTGAGGTGAAACATATTCCTCTGTCTGAGACAATAATTTTCGGTCTGCTATAAGATCTAAAATAATCTCTTAGAGCCGTAATAGCCTCCTTAGAAGCCGTCGTTTTAGCTGGGTACAGGCGGACGAATTTTGAAAAAGCATCTATTACCACCAATATGTGCTTTTGTTTTGTATGTTCACTGTGTACTGGTCCGTAGTGGTTAATGTGAACCATCTCGAAAGGTCTGTCACCTTTAGGTATCATATTCAATAGTCCTTCTTTCTTCCCGCTTTTCTGTGAAAATGCTATGCATCTTAAACAATTTTCGATGTGAATTGTTGCTTTTTTTCTCATGTTTGGGAACCAATAAGTTTTGCCCATCGTTTCTACTACTTTTTCTATACCCAGGTGGCCCATTTCGTCATGATACTTATATAAAACATTAGGGGCATTTCAGTTATTGCATCTGGGTCTGGGTTAAGATAAATTTTTACTGAAACAATCCGGCTCATAATGAAAATTGGCTGCACTTGCAAAGAACTAAAAAGAAGAAGAAACATATACAACATATACCCAGCAGTAAAAATCTGAAATGAATCGTTTATGAATCACTGATGAAATTCATCATGAGGAGGCATCAGTGAATGCTTTCATATAAAGGCTGCTGAATTTTTTCAAATAAATGGTTTGCTTTCCTCATACCTATATGACTGTCCAATGGTAGGAAAAACAAAAGGAGCACACCTCGAATTGGGAGAGAAGCTCGGCCATAAAACTCATCAGAGTTATAATAGCGCAAAAACAATTCTTCTGTACGTTGAAAAGAGACAAATACTCCCTCAAAAACAATTTGATTGACTTTAAACTTCAAACTAAATGAAAATAACTATTTCAAAAATTATTTTTTTGGAAATTTGAATTTAAATTACTGAAATAAATTATGAAACTTTAATGGCGGGATAGCTATGTATTCCATGTTATAAGGAGAAGCCAGTGCGCAGTATAATTTTTCTTCGGGACTTCTTCTTTCCCCTTACGGCCAAAGCAGAAGCTTACAAGAGGCAAATTTGAAATTTGTATTTCCATATATTTTTTATTTTAAATATAATTTGTTTTAGAGTTGTCAAATTGAAAAATTTGTCAGAAAAGCTGCCGAATGTCAAAAAACCTACCGAAATACAAGCTGGCTCGTGGGTTTATAACCGCCTAGATGATATTTCGTTTGGTTTTTTCAATATAGCTTGCACGCTTGCACCAACGCAAAACGATTGTGATGAATATTCAACAAAGAATGATCAATGATCATTTAGCAGTGAAACAAATTTACTGCAGGGTATATGTATATATATGTATACATACACAAATGTCACTTTTCAGTTCTGCCAAATCAAAAAAGCACTGTGCTGCCAAATCAGCACGGAAAAAACAAATCGAACAGGGCGGATCAGAAATTGAACCAGCAATTTATCTGGTTTAATCGAGCTGAAATCTTTGTTGTTGCATTTACATGCAAAAATTTTTATCTGGGTTAGGATCACCGTATGTGAAACACGGCTATTTTGTTCCATGGACTCGGGTACGAAAAATAATAAAATATCGCCACTTTTCCTAAATACTATTCCGTTGCGCATTTCGTATGCACTTTTCTCTCCGACTTCTAATTCTTTTTGTATTTGTCTTATGCGTTCATCTCTACTTTGGCAAATTATAAGAGCCTATACACACTTGCGACTCAATCGATTTAGTCGAATGTTGATTTGCATGGGAATGTATGGAAGCATTCACACTACATTCAATTAGTTGTACAACTGAAACAGTTGGATTTGCAGCCCAATTTCATTCCAACTGAAACAGTTGTACAACTGGTTGATCAGCAAGGCGCCCTTCTACGTATTCACACTTGAGACAATTTAGTCGAACGACTATAACAACAACAGTGATATTCGTAGTGTAAAGAGTTGCCATGCTGACAGAACTACTTTTATTTCACTTTTGGTAAATTGTAGAGATTGAATATTTCAATTAATATTTTCAAAATGTTTAAAAACAAAAGGTTCGTTTCTTATTAACTACACCATTTCCAGATGGATTTTAGAAAGCGTTAACTGGATTTTAGAAAGGGGAAATTGGATTTTAGAAATGTCAATTGGATTTTAGAAAGGGGAAATTGGATTTTAGAAATGTCAATTGGATTTTAGAAAGCGTTAAAAGGATTTTAGAAAACAAAATTGGATTTTTGAAAGCGTGAATTGGATTTCAGAATGTGCGTTTATAATAAATTTTACACAGAATTTTTCGAATAGAAATTCTTCGAAGTATAAATTAATAATTATATAAATTTTCGAAAATCCAATTTACAGTTTCTAAAGACCAATTTCCCTTTTCTAAAATCAAATCGACATTTCTAAAATCCAATTTCCCCTTTCTAAAATCCAGTTGACGCTTTCTAAAATCCATCTGGAAATGATGTAGTTATAGACAAGAATTATCTAACTAAGGATATTTACTTCCGTTTTCATATGTTTCTTGATATTGTTGTTCTCTTCAAATGTCATTAATCGCATTTTAAAATAGAAATAATGAAAATGAAATTTCATGAAAATTATTAATGGCTGATTTTTACTATTTTTCCGTTTCTTGTACTTCTGTTCGTTTCGCCTTTATGAGCGTAATTCCTTCCGTTTTTCTCTTTTCATTTACTTGACAGCTAGTTGCTAGTTTAATAAGAAACAAAGCCAAACAATGTATGCACTTTTTGTTTATTTTATTGTTTTTTATTTATTAATCAAGTTGACAGCTGACAAGAAGGTGCTTTCATGTAAGAATGCAGATAAACTTTAACAATTTAATACTTCATCACTTTATATGAAGACCACTAATGTAAAATTTGCTGAGTAAAATGTGAACATTGGCAACACTATGTCATTGTCAATCGCACGACTATTTAGTCTCAAGTGTGAATAGCTGCCACCGATTCGACTAAATAGTTGGAGTAGTGTGAATACAACAGTCCAATTCGACCAAATCGATTGAGTCGTAAGTGTGTATAGGCTCTAAGATTTTCCTCAAAGGTGTTCGTGTGGACTACTAAAATAATATCTAATAAGCGCATCTACATGTTGCATTCTCTTTCCGTCTCTGTGCTCTAACTCATAATCATAGTTCTGCAGCTCTAAAGCCCATCTGGATATTCTCGGATTCATATCCTTTTTGTTAAGGGTTAGGGTTAAAGAATTACAATCAGTTACGATTTTGAACTTTATGCCTTGGAGATAAACTCGAAATCTTTTTAGCGCGTATATTATTGCCAACGTTTCTAGTTCGAAGCTATGGTATCTAGACTCAACGTCTGTAGTTCTTTTAGAAAAATAAAAAAACAGGGTGCAGCTTTTTGTCTTTTTTCTTTTGTAGAAGGATAGCTCCGAAACCTAAAGCGCTGGCGTCACAATGTAATTCTGTACAATCGTTCGGGTCGTATATTGCTAATATTGGTGCGGCTACCAGTTCTCCTTTTAAGGTTTCAAATGTTTCCATCTCTAGCTGACCAAACCGAAATTTTTCTTGCTTTCTCAATAAGTCATAAAGTGGTTTGGCCAAAGTGGAAAAATCTTGTATAAAACGTCTAAAGTATGAACAAAGCCCGAGGAAACTTTGCACTTGTTGTACCTTAGTGGGAGCTGGAAAACTATCGATCGCCTTTAACCCTTTTTTGTCAGCCCTTATACCTTCGCCCGTAATAGAATATCCTAAATATGAAAATTCTGACCGCAGAAATTCACATTTATCCAATCGTAACTCTAGTTTGTTTTGAATTAGGCACTGAAAAACTTTTTTAAGGATGTGCAAATGTTCGTCTAAGGTTTCTGTAGCAACCATAATGTCATCCAAGTAAATAATTACTTCTCCGGCACGTATCATTTCTGTGAAAATCTTATTTATAAACTTTTGAAAAATTGCGGGAGCGTTCCTTAATCCGAAGGGCATTCTTAGAAATTCGAACTGGCCCAATGGAGTTGTAAACGACGTATATTTTATGGATTCTTTTTCGACAAAAACATGAAAAAACCCGTTCTTGAGATCTAGTTTGGTGAACCATTTTTTGTTCACTAACCTATCCAACAAATCGTCAATCAAAGGAATGGGGTAGTTGTCTTTTACAGTGACCTTGTTTAATTTCCTATAATCTACGCACATTCGAAGTTCCCCTGTTTTTTTCTTTACTAACACTATTGGAGAGACAAACTCCGAATCGCTCGGCCGTATGTACCCTTTTATTAAATATTCATCTATAATCTTTTGTAACTCTGCTTTCTCGTTGTATGATAATCTCCTGGGTGAACAGCTAAAAGGTTTACTGTTTTCTAATACTAGGCGGATTTCTTTTCTGACTCTGGGTTCATGTGGCCTACTCGCGTACAAGTACTCATTTTGAATTTTGCCCCACTGTCGCTTATAAAATTTCTACCTAGTATGACTGAATAGCTAATCGATTCGTTGGGAACAACATTAAGTTCTGTCAATACACTTTTATTGGCAACGTTAAGATAACATTTTATCTTTTCAGTGCTTTTTAAAATAGACTTATTTAACCCAAAATATATTTCATTAATTTTTTGCCTCTCTGTCCTTGGCGGTACTACGTCACTTTTAATTAAGCTTACTGCGCTCCCCGAATCGATTAGACATTCTAAAATTAAGTTAATATTAGGGTTTGCTATTATATCTATGCTATAATAACTTACAAAATTATTCTTTTGCGGCTTCTTGTTGCAAGACGTGGCGAAATGGCCCCGCTCCCCGCAAGTAAAACACGCTCCGGCTTCACGCCTTGGCTTGCTGCAGTCTTTAGAGATGTGCCCCAGACAATTACAGTTGTAGCATTTCATTTTTTCGGCAGATGTTTTCCGCGCCCTCAGTTCGACTTGTCGGAATGCTGCTATTAACTCGTTGGCCGTTTTGCAGTTTTGGATTTTTGCTTGCACCTGCAATTGCCAATCTGGGATGCCATCCACGAGATACTCAACAAATTCTAATTCGCTAATGTTGAGGCCGCTCTTAAGTAAACGTTTTTCGTTGGCGTAGTTGGCGAATGTCTCCCCAACCTTCCATATTCGTTTTTCGAACTTTCGTCTAACATCCAGCGCGCTTTCTCTGTTGGCAAATACTGCCGACATTTCGTCCAGGACTGCGTTTATACACTTTGTGAATATATAGTTTGAATTATACCATGTTAGTGCCGCCCCTTTTAGTTTAAGGCGCAGGACGACACTTAACGTTTCATCACTTACTTTGTATGCTGGCTTGAAATGTAAAAATTGTGACCGCCACAACTCGAAGCCTGCGCCACCATCATATTCTGGCATTAATTCTTTTAGCGTCTGTAACGGCATCTCGGGCGTCGTTATGTGTGGTGTAGCAGCCATGGACGTTTTTTGTTTCTCAAATTGTAGCTGTAGCTTTAGAAGCTCGATTTCTTTCTCTAGAATTGTGAGCTTTAGAAGAATTGTTTTTGTATTTTGACTTTCGGTGGGTTTTCAAAACCAAAAAAAACCAGGGAAAAAATGTAGTGTCATATAGGCATAAGAGTTTGTTTTGTGTTCAGGTTTCTATTTATTTTGCGAAAATTTAGTAAACAAAATAATACTTTTAAAAGTTTCTAAAAAGTACATCGAAATGCAACCGTGTGCTAAAATATGCAACCTTGCAAGCATCTTTTGGTTTTATTTCGCCATTTTGTATAAAAATAAAAATATCAATTATTGCGCTGCTGCTTAAAATATTTGTATTTATTTTGTATTTATTTATTAATAGCCAGGAGATACAAAAGTAAGTCTTAAAGGCTAATAGGATATATATGTAAATATGTATGTAAACTAAGGTATAATGACATTATCTGTTATACTTCAAATAATATAAACAGAGATAACAATAGTTGCATTTAAAAGAAATGATTGAAATGAATATAAGTTTGACTCAGTAGGGAGTACTTAATAAAATATGGAAAGTATAATTGAATATTTGAATATACCCAGTAAGGGGCAGGCATGCCATAAAGGGCACATTGGGCCAGAAAGGACCCAGTCGAAAATGGTAAGATATTATTTAAGAAACAAGTTTAGTGAATAGATGAATAAGCCCTTTGGCATTGAGAAGTCAAACTCAATAGACTGGGATAGCTTATTAAAATCAATTAAGGCCCTGGTAACAGGAGCATTTTGAGCATACAACGATTTACAATGTGCAATATGGAAAGGGAGTGGATTTCTAAGGTGCCTGACGGGGATATTGAAAGGGATACGTGCGAGGAGAGGAGGGCAATCAATGGAGCCGCAGATAATGTTAAAGACGAATGACAGTGACAATATCTGTCTTCTGGTTTGGAGGGACTTCAGACCGAGTAATAGACAGCGAGATTGGTAGGAAGGGACAGGGTCAGAAAAACGAAGAGAGCGGAGGGCGAAGCGTAAAAAGGCTTTCTGAATGCGTTCTAAACGGGTTACGTGACACTCATGATAGGGTGACCAAATAAAAGATGCATATTCAAGTCTTGAACGAACGAAAGAAGTATACAGAAGTTTTAACGTATACGGATCAGTAAATTCCGCAGCATTACGGCGGACAAAAGCAAGCATAGCGTAGGATTTAGATACAACTAAGTTAAGATGACTTGAGAAAGAGAACTTAGAGTCAAAGACCACCCCAAGGTCCTTGATTTCATTTACTCGGCGTAGTGGAGCTTGAGAAATGTGATAAGAAGTATCAGAGATATTAAGACATTTGGAATAGGTAACCACAAAACATTTATCAAGATTAAGGCACTCTGCACACGGAGCGTACTGCTTTAGACGCGTATTAGATACTACAGACGAAAGCTGTACGCTTTGATGTCGCGCACGTATATTTCAATTGAGGGCTGCACACGAGTCGTCAGCTTCATGCATTCGTCAAAGTATGCTGGCTACATGTCGCTTGGCGTAAAGCAGTGCTAGTAGCTAGGCGTACTACGCTTAGAAAACAGGAAGAAGAAGATGTTTGTTTACATTTTTCCACTTGGTGAAATTTAAGAAAGCAGTAAAATTTGTGTAAAAAATCGGAAAAATGAGTGTAAAATTAAAGAAAATGGAAGATTCCATAAAAGTTATCATCTTTTCTATTTAAAGCTTCGAAATTTAAAGCAAATACCGTATTATTAATTTGTTTGTTTGTTTGTGCAGCGAAGTTTCATGTCGCTTCGTGTGCAGATCTTGAGGCGTAAGGAAATCGACGCTACATAAAATGTCTGATACGCGTCTATGACGATTCGCCTCGTGTGCAGAGTGCCTAAGATAGAGACAATTATTTTTACACCAATTATTTAAGTTATCAAGTTCAAGTTGTAATAGAAGAGAGTCCATTGGGCAAGTAATAGCTGAGTAGATCTTAAGATCATCCGCATAGAGTAGTATCTTAGAAAAGGAAAAACATGAAGTAATGTCATTAATAAAGAGAATAAAGAGCAAGGGGCCAAGTATGCTACCCTGGGGTACACCAGAAGTAACAACAAAGGTATGTGATCGGGCATTGTCGACAACAACAGAAGAACGACGATTAGAAAGGTATGATTTAAACCAATCTAGAATAGCCGAGTGAAAGCCAATACAAGCGAGAATTTTTATTAGTATAGCATGGGAAACTCTATCGAAGGCTTTTGCGAAATCAGTATAGATAGTATCCACCTGATGTCCAGACTGAAAAGCTGCAATACAATCATCAGAAAATATAGCTAAGTTAGTGACAGTTGAGCGAGAAGAAACGAATCCATGTTGTTCAAGACAGATTGAGTTGTTGACAATAGGCAGAAGTTTTTTATGAAGAATACATTCGAAAAGTTTTGAGATTGTAGTGAGCTTCGAGATGGGTCTGTAATTTCTAACATTATTCTTATTACCATTTTTGAATACCGGTGTAATAAAAGAAAGTTTCCAGTCATCTAGAAAAATACCAGAAGATAGGGATTTATTGAAGATACTTAGAAGTGGCGAGATCAAAGATTCACACCGTTTGAGAATAAGAGGAGACAAGCCGTCCACATCTGTTTGCGAAGAGAATGACAGATCAGATATACCAGATAAAACATCATCAGGGGATAAGGTAAGATGACCGACATCAAGTGATTGAGCAATATTAACGGAAGTATCGGGCACAGAAACGGAGACAAAGTTAGATTGAAAAAATATTGCAAATAAATTTGCTGAAAATATGGGTGTAGTAGCCGTTACATCATCTAAGAAAAGAGACGAAGGGATATTAGAAGAAGATTTTTTGGATTTAACGAAAGTCCAAAATGATTTAGGGTTAGATTTAAGATTTATTTCAAAACGCAGAATGTAATTCCTATGCAGGAACTTGTCAAGGCAAATGAATTCCTTAGAATATTTTTTATAAAGAAGAAAATAGTCATCGTTATTGGTTCTCTTGAATTTACGATGATATTTATTCCTCCTATTACGAATACGCATTAACGACGCATTATGCCATGGCACTTTGTATAATCTTTTTGTTGATAGTGGAATAAGACATTTGCAAGTTTCAACCACTGTTGACTTAAAGATAGAGAAGCTATCGTTTAAATTACAATTTAAGAATAAAGTATCCCATTCTATATCCAAAAGACGACTATTGAGTTTACTGAAATCACACAACTTAAAATTAAAAGATAAATTAGACAAGAGAGTGTTCGAATTACCATAATGATAAAATTTTAGTTTAATAATTAATGGTAGATGATGCATACAGGGCTTGGTCAGAGGAGAGTCGCACTTGCCAATAAAATAATCTAGATTTTTACTTAAAAATACCAAGTCTAAAGTTCGGCCAAGACTATTCTGGAAACAGTTGAGTTGTGTCAGATCTAAGCTTAGAAAACTGTCAACGAGGTAGAGCTCATTATTACTATGAACATCACACGCAATAAGGCCTGAGTCTGAGATAGTAGACGACCATTTAAGTTTAGGCAAATTAAAATCACCAAGAACACAGAGATGGTCATTCCTAACTTCATTCTGGGCAAGAGACATAATATTATCAACATGAGCAGCATAGATATTATTGGAGCTATTCGGGGGAATGTAACTAGCACATAGAAAAATGGAATCATGTTCACCAACAATTCGAACACAGAGTTGGTCGTATAGTGCATTCTCATTTGAAAGAATTACTTGGGCAGCACGATGCTTAGATTGTACTGCTATTAGAACACCTCCACCCCTATTATGGCCAGTAAGACTATTACTTCTATCTTTGCGAAATACTTGAAACAGTCTTGAATCGAAAAATTCCTCGTTAAAAAAGCCATCATTAAGCCACGTTTCAATGAGCACTAACACATCATATTCTAGATGACTACTGAATAAATGAACCACCTGGGACTTAGTTCTAAGCCCAGAAACATTTTGGTAAAAAATTTTTAAGGGGCATGATTTACTCCCGGTTGAGGAGGGGGATCGGAAGATGGTGTTTGAGGAAGCTCGTTTTTTGAAATAAACCGAAATGGGCGAATTACGATGTTGGCAGGCCAAAGCTCTGGAACAAGAAGCTTATCATATAAGTTCGCATTTATTCCAAGTTTAAAATTTATACTTTGAAGGGAATTGGGATCAGTACCATTCTTAATTAAGGGAAAACAAGAGAACAAACTTTTATCGATACCAGTACGCTTAGCAATATAATCAGTTAAATTATCAGAATTAACTGAAGAAGAAAACGGCGAGAGGTGAAGCCATTTTAGGCGCGCAGCAACCTGCAATCCAGTATTCTTAGCCGAACCCACTACATGATTACAATTGTTATTACCATTAATGTTACTATTCGATTTATTGCCCTGTACCCTCATTGAACCAACAGAAGGGGGCTTATTATATACTAATTTAGAAACGTTAGATAATCGAGCAGAAACAGCAGCAGGAGCAGCAGCAGCAGCACCGATATTGGCAGCATCAGCATAAGATAGAGCAGTAGCGGCATCAGTAACTAGAATTGAATTCAAACCAGCATCCGTGGAATTACTCATATGACCCACTGTAGTAGGAGAAGTAGATGTTGTGCGTGTGATATTAGTAGCAGTTGTACGTGGAACACCAGATTTAGATTTTAATTTTGATTTGGATTTGTGCGAGTCCACTATTGGGATATTAGGCGTAGTTGCGGGTGTAGTATCACACTGGGTGATATCATTGTTTGTTACAGTGGAGTTACACATCTGACCAACAGTGTGCATTATATCAGCAATAGGAACAACTATAGGCGGCGTGTGTGTGTTATGATTAGCGGTTGATTGTGAAGCAGGGGATTCGCAAATTCAGTAATTTATTGGTAATATTCCTCTTTCCCAATTTGGACTGAACTATCTGCTATTGCATACAATCCCATTTCCAAATTGATGGCAATTGGAACCACAACTGCCGCCATTAAAGTATTTGGTCAACCGGGTGTTGGATTTTATGGTCAACACATACTTGAAGGTAATTCAGCTACTCGAATGGGTTTATGGCACTCGAAGTGTACTCTCGATAACTGCATCAAATAATATAATATTATGGGAACCTGACGGCGCCACACTAGTGCCCACAAAAATATTACAATTCGATGGCAAATTAAAAAAAAGTCATCGCTATACTGTTCATTGGAAAAGCATATTGTTTGGATTGGCACCGAAGGTGAAAATATCTATCAATTTGATTTGGCTTCGTTCGTGAACCCGTAATACATCACGATATTGTACTGGAGCAAGTAATCGCCACATATAAACTAGATCCGGGGGCATAAGTAAAGGATACCGTCCGGTGAGCTACAAAAAAAACAAAAAGTGGGCATGGTCCGCCTTTTTGTCCTGAGTTCAGTGATATACTTCTTTTTTGGCGCAAACGATTTTTTAGGGAGTTAGAGGGGGATGAAGTTAAAAAAAACTTTTTTTTAAAAAGCCTATATCTTCCAAAATATTCACTCAATTTTTAAAATTAAGGTATCGTTGGAAAGCTTATTTAAAGGCCTTTCATATGACGTATCAAAATTTTCGTTAGTTCCTTACAAATTTTGTTAAAAAAACAAAAAACTTAAATTTTGGTATTTTTTTTAGGGAAAAACTGTGATTTTTTTTTTTGTGTTATTAAGTATATTAAAAATTATATTCATTTAAAAGAGCACAAAAATATCTTTCATTTCATATACTATTCTCTATAGCAAGACTTCTATATAATTAGCTATCGTGAAATGAAAAGATGTTTTAGTAGTTTTAGGTATACAGAGAACCATGAAAAAAGTTGTACAGTAGGCTTTTCTGACACACGAAGGGTGTACTACGCAGAAGGACATCACCGTGGCGGTAGCCACGGTTAGGGCACACGTCCGGACGGATGGCGTAGCCCAGGGTTATTTTTTATAAGCGCGGCCGAAGGCCGCCAACGCAGAAAAGTGTTCTGCGCAAAAGCACTGTGGACCGGGCCATAGATATTACTCCGGAAAGAGAATTCTGGCGGCTGAGGGTTATTTTTTTTATAAGCGCGGTCGAAGGCCCCAACGCAAAATCTGTTCTCCGCAAAAGTTTTTTCTTTATCGTATTTATATGGAGAGTTACTAAACTTTAACCATAAATTCCTCGAAAACGAGGTACGTCCGGCGCATAAATTTTACGGATTCAGAACACCCTTCCCCTCCCCTACCCTCCGGTAGAAGTCGTTTTTTTGGGGGCGTGTGACATTATTGGAAAGTTTCCCCATAGATGCTATTACGGAGTAGAATTCTGCCGGCTGAGGGTTATTTTTTTAAAGCGCGGCCGAAGGCCGCCAACGCTATTCGGGGTTCTGTATAAAATTACTGTTGTCCGCGCTATAGATGATTTCTTGATATTATACATAACTAACAAGAATTGTTTTTCACGTTTTTAACAAAATTTTCGTAACAAATTATATATCAAATGAAAGGTAATTTAACGTCCTTTTAAATGGAAATAACTTTTTATAGTGTTAATAAGGTCATTTCAACAAAAAAAGGAAAAAACAAAAAAAAATTACCAAAATTAAAGTTTTTTGCTTTTTTACAAAATTTGTGTAGAATTTGGGGAAATATTTATGTATCAAATGAAAGGCATTTAAGTAAGCTTTCCAACGATGCCTTAATTTTAAAAATTGAGTGAATATTTTGGAAGATATCGGCTCTTTAAAAAAAACAGTTTTTTAAACTTCATCCCCCTCTAGCTCCCTCAAAAATCGTTTGCGCCAAAAAAGAAGTATATCACTGAAATCAGGCCAAAAAGGCGGACCACGCCCACTTTTGTTTTTTTTTTTAGCTCACCGGACGGTATTCTTTACTTGTTCCGATCCGGGTGCCATTGAATCCATTAAAGAATTGTCAACGGTAGGTAATGCTTATATAGCACCGGGGCATGGCCAGAGAGTTGGTTTGTTTGAATGAAGCAGGTACGCAATTTACATGGTATCATGCGGATGGTTATTATTCCACATGGAATTTGTTCAATGGCGAAGCACCAAAACGTGCAATTATTTAGCATCGGAAGTTAGTCAAAGTGTTTATGAAAAAATTGTGCATGCCGGCGATGAACAGGATGCTGATTGTAGCATTATTGAATGGCCAATAAATGGTGGCGTTTTTGAAGACGAAGAAGAAGCAAATGATGGTGATGTGGATAGTAGGGGAAAATTGTATGAAATATTGCTGACTGGTCATGAGGATGGTTGAGTGAAATTCTGGGATTGTGCTGGTGTTGTGTTGCGGCCACTTTACATATTCAGAACTGCGCCTTTGGGTAGTATTGTTGGTGTTGAAGTTACAGGGATAGTGTAAGTGTAACCGCAGGCAAGCATAACATTCATAGGCTTTGTTCGGAAACTCAGTTTGAAGCACAATCTGCCTTTGTAGTACAAGCAGAGCGTTCATAAACGTAAATTTTTATTAAGCATAGCTCATCACAATCAGCAAAAAATGTTGTACTGCCGCTGTTGCGTTTCATGCTGCGTTTCTGAACATACCCATAGCTTTGGAGGCGAATTGTCAAACCACCCCATCCGGAGTCCTCGTTCATTGAACAATCAAAATTGGCCAGAGAAAGCAGAAAAGATGGGTCGGCTATACACTATGCACGAAAGTAATATGTGCTGTAGTACAATCGTGCTGTAACACAAGAGGCGAGTTCCCGTGGCAGTGATCCAGATCCGGGTACAAATTTTGCAAGCAAATGCAACAACAATTTGGTGATCCTGGTATTTATATGGTTCAAAAAAGTCTATTACAATCTATACGGATCCGAAATTGATACAGATAAACACCAGGATCACAAAATTCTTGTTGCATTTGCATGCAAACTTCTTATCCCGATCTGGATCACTGCCACGGGAACTCGGCAAAGGTGTTGTAGCACAATCGTGCCAACTCAGTGAGTCGACTCCTTTTAGTGAGTCAGTGCTTATGTGTCAACTCCCAAAAAATCGTGTCATTACTCATCCCTAGTCCAAAGCATAGCTGGGGAACTTCGATTAGAATTAGAAATCATTACGATTAGAAAAATTAAGTAATCTAATCATTAGATTTTTTTTTGATTCTTTATATTTTGATTACTAATTGATTAGATTAGAGCTAATCAAAAATCTAATGGCGATTAGCGACGATTAGCATATCTAATCACAACTAATAAAAATAAAAATCAATTGGATTTCTCGATTAGTTTTGATTTAGGATTTCTCGATTAGTTTTGATCAATTTTTGGATCTACAGTTTTATGCCGGCTCCGAATGGCGAATGAATTTTTTGTGAGAAGCTGCCGAGAGGTGACCGCTGCTCTTAAAAAGCCCTCAGGAGCCAATGTAAAATATGGTTTAAACCGTTCTCTCAATTGATGTGCTAATTGTACTGCTGTTGAGCTAACATTGCTCAAAACTTCGGGTTTTCTGGATAATTTTAGCAGTTTATTACTCAAAGAAAATAACGCAGGATTAATACAACCATATTTCACATTGGCTTCACCTTGGAGAATGTCCAAAGTTTGGACAATAGGCTCCATTAGCAGCTTGTACGACTCCAAATATCGAAAATCACTTGATGTAAAAGGAGACAGATTCAGCTCATCGGAAAGCTTATTCAATTCCTCTTTGTACTGTAGTAACTTCACGATTGCAAATATTTCAAAATAGTTGATCTAATCAAATCTAATCAAAACTAGTCGAGAAATCTAATCGATTTTATTTTTGATTAGTTTTGATTAGATATGCCAATCGTCACTAATCGTGATTAGATTTTTGATTAGTTCTAATCTAATCAAAAAGTAGTCGATTAGAATAGCCATCTAATCCTAATTAATCAATTAGGATTAAAAAAAAAGTTTCTAATCCGATTAGTAATCATTAGGATTACTAATCATTATTCCCCAGCTATGGTCCAAAGTATAAGCTTAGTATCGACCTCTCAAGAAACGCAAAAGTTTCATATAAAATGACGTACAAGAAATGCTCAAGAAATTTTTCTTGTGAAACTTTCTTGAGCGAGTATCGACCTCTCAAGAAATTTATTACACTTTTTTAATACTATTTTACAACGTTATTAAGCATAGTACTGAGTTCGAGTTTCACGTGAAACTGCTGTCAAAATCCATACAAAAAAACTGGTTGTGAAACATGTGTGAAATTTCACAGATATTTCACGACAAAGTTGTACTGAGTTCCTGCCGTGAAAACGTTGCGCAACATGCTAGCAACATCATGCCACCAACATTTTTTCACGACAATTAAAATACACAATGCTATTTACTTTCGAGTGAAAAGTGACATTTGTTGAAATTTATATTTCGTATACAATTTTTTATTGGCCAAAATTTGAAAGTTGGTTCTGAGGCGATGCTCCACATTTTTTCTTTTTACATTTGCTCAGTTTTCGTTTTGGCATTTATTCTCATTTGACAAACAAAATTTCTTGAAACATTTCACGGCAAAATAAATGCATGTTGCTGGCGAAATTTCACGGCCGTGAACTCAGTACTAGGCTTTATGCGAACGCAGCAACACAGGTTTTGACAAGAAATATATCATCGAGCATTTATTTCTTAAAGAAATTTTGACGTTTGTTGCGTGTTGAAAAAAAATCGTGGAAATCGTTAGTGGAAATGGCAAAAAAGAAACGAAAAATAGAATGCACAATTTTTCAAATGATGCAAGGGCATAGTTGGCATCAATTTCTCATATTTTATTCTTTTCCGGCCATCAATATACCACAGTTTACCAGTAATATAAGGTCACCCTCGTCGCTTTCGATGATTTCCTAAAATAACAACAAAATAAAACTATTGGAAACATATACTTAAAGCTTTTATTTAATATTTTTTAAGAACTTACTAATTGCTTATGTTTACAAAAAGGTTTATTTTGTTTACGTTTTTGATGCTCTTCTTCATTTCACTTGGTATTCACGGTGGATTACTAAACGTCACTACGTTACTACTATTTTTTACTCAAGAAATAAATCCAAAAATTTCTTGAGCTGTTTCTTGAGAGGCCGATACCAGCCTTAAACCGGAATACTATAAGGTTGTTCTCTCTGTCTAATCTTTTTGCCGAGATATCATGATATCTTGAGAAATTTCTCACACAGAGAGCGCACCTTTAAGAAAATAAAATGCGAACTGACTTCATTGTGAACTAGCATGTTAGTCATATTCTTTCCACTCTTTATACGACTCTTGTCGCTTTGCTTTGCTTGCTTCAATTTCGAATTAATTAATGTTTTATCTGAATAAAATAAAATACTTAAAAAAGGAACTAGAAACATAAATTTAAACTCGCTTCTCATAGAAGACTATTGTGAATGTAATAACATGGTTGCATTTCCCGTGATATTTTTCTCATGATATCAAGTATAACGGGTTGGGGTATGAGAAATTTTCCGAAGCTCCAAATTTGACAAGATGTGTATTTTGTTTTTGTGCTCGGCAAATTTATTTATTTATTTATTTATTTATTTGCCAGGCCAAAATCACACAGAGAGAACAACCTTTATGAATTGCGAGTATTTGTTTTGATGAGAAGTGGATGAAAAGGAAATGCCAAAACAGAAGACCCGTTCGGCGGCAGCAAATTGCTGCAAATTGCAGAAAAAACTGCAAAATCGCGTTTTTTGAAAAATTTGTCGTTGCAAAGTTCAGTAGACTGAAAAAACATATGCGATCATATGGTTGCAATTTAAAAAAAAGTCGAAAGTGATTTCAAGTCAAAAAACTAAGAAAATCGGGAATATATGTGATTTAATAGAAAATTAAGTGAGGAAATTTTATTATTTTAATTTATAAAGTTTATTTAAATGATTTAATTTGTTCATAAGGTACCAGCTAAAAGGAAACGTGTTAATGACAGCGCAGTGGGATCATTGTCTGCACTCTCGGGATTCTGCGTTGTTGAATCGCAAATAGGAGGTAGTACACTACTTAAGTGGGAAAATTGTCCATTAATGACGCACGCCCCGAAAAAATAACTTTTTCACAGATGTCATAACAGAAATAAAAACTTGCCGGAAACTTATAGTTTATGAGATATTTGTTGGTAAAGTTGTCAAATCCACCAAACAAAACACCAAAACTGCGCACTATTACCGAGGAAATACCTTTTTGCGTTGACGGCCTTGGGCCGCACTTTAAAAAGATAACCCTCAGCCGGCAGAATTCCTTTTCTGGATTTATTCCTTGACCAATCCACAGTGTAGTAGAACACTGCACATTTAGATTTCCCTTCGATTCCATCTCGTAATATTTTAATTTTGTTATGCACTTATGAATAAAGACAAACAGCTGATTTGCTGCAAATTTTGACAAAGTTCTGTTCGTTGAAATGCCAGTAAATTCGCATAAGGTTCTCTCTTTCGGAGAGCAAGACATATTTTTCTTTGATTGCAAATTGCTGCAATTTGCAGCCGCCGAACGGACCTAGAATCGCTGAAAATGTGTGCACACATACATGTATGTGTGTATATACACTAAAAACTACAAGTTGCGCGCCGTCGCATTTGCTGCCATAGTTACAAGCTGTTTGTTGGTCAACGACTATCTCATTTTCTAATCAAGTTGTTTACTTTTCCTAGTCGTTGTCTAGTCAAGTTGCCAAAAAAACCAAACGACTAGCAACCAAATGAGCTGGTTCCCAACAGAAGAGAGCCAACTGAGAGAGAAAACTGACATTTCCTTTTGTGAGAAGCTGTTGAACATTGTTTATACTAAATAGTTTGGTAATTCAAATGGTCTTCTTCTTGATCAATTTTAAAAATGCGTATGCATTTGTGCGAAAATGGAGAGAATGAAGTAATCAATGCTGTGCAATTTCGTAGAATTGCTGTTAGTACCAAAATGGGAGCAAAGTAGTTGGGATTTACTCCGTTTTTACTGAATTTTTTTCTTCACTACGAAAACGATTTTAATAAAAATATATCGCAACCTAAATAATAAAGTGACACAACTCAAAATTTTTTTAAATCGACTTTCCATCATAAACCGGTAGACAGAACATATCTCTAGCGATTGCCAACAAAAAACTGTTTAGTCGGAGTTTTGACTGAAAAATACGTGGCCCTTTGCCATGCCATTGCCTGTAAAGAAAAAGTTTTTGGGTCCTGAAAATTTTTGAATTTTGAATTGTGCCACTTTATGATTTAGTGTGCGATATATATTCATTTTTTCCGCACATCGGTCCACGTGCGCACAAAATAACAGATAGATGTTTTCCTGTTGATTTTACATTTTTACCTAGATAATTTTGTAATTTCAGCTAGTTAAATAAACACGGATTTTTTTGATTTTACCTTAAATTTATTGTTAAATTAACTAGATTGATTTTACAATTTACAAAAATAAAATACATCGCACCATAAATCATAAAGTGACACAACTCAAAATTCAAATATTTTCAGGAGAGCCAAAAAACTTTTTTTCTTTACAAGCAATCGTATGGCAAAAGGCCACGTATAATGGTAATTTTGCGGTCAAAAGAGACACTTATTGAAAAGCTCTTTTGGCAATCGCTAGAGATATGTTCTGTGTAACATTTATGTAAAAAACTCAATTTAAAAAAATTTTGAGTTGTGCCACTGTAGGGATATATACTTTAGTATATAATACCTTATGTTTAAAATATTTTATTTGTTTAAATGATTCTGTTTATTTGTAATATGAAATATCAAAAATTTTCTTTGAGAGATTTCATAGAACATTAAAAACTTCTATTACAGCATCAGGTGATTCTATACATTGGTCTGAAATTCTTCCCTGGATTCTATTAGGCGTAAGAACTTCCATTAAAGAAGATTTAAAATGTTCCCCAGCAGAACTACACCTTTTCCAGTTTAAGTTCAGAAAGTTACAATTGAAGTTCAGAAAATTACAATTGAAGTTCGGAATTTCCAATTGAAGTTCAGAAAGTTACAATTGAAGTTCAGAAAATTACAATTGAAGTTCAGAATTTCCAATTGAAGTTCAGAAAGTTACAATTGAAGTTCAGAAAATTACAATTGAAGTGCAGAATTTCCAATTGAAGTTCAGAAAGTTACAATTGAAGTTCAGAATTTCCAATTGAAGTTCAGAAAGTTACAATTGAAGTTCAGAAAATTACAAATGAAGTTCAGAATTTCCAATTGAAGTTCAGAAAGTTACAATTGAAGTTCAGAAAATTACAATTGAAGTTCAGAAAATTCCAATTGAATTTCAGAAAATTACAATTGAATTTCAGAAAATTACAATTGAAGTTCAGAAAATTCCAATTGAATTTCAGAAAATTACAATTGAAGCTCAGAAAATTACAATTGAAGTTCAGAAGGGGGAGTAAATGTAGGGATATATACTTTAGTATATAATACCTTATGTTTAAAATATTTTATTTGTTTAAATGATTTTGTTTATTTGTAATATGAAATATCAAAAATTTTCTTTAGAGATTTCATTAGAATTTTATCTATCAAAATATGTAAATATGTTAAATAAATTTTTACAAAATAAATTAATTATTTTATATAAAATAAAATAGTTGAATAACAACTATAGCCACTTTGTGATATAGGGTGCGATATGAACATTCAATAAAAAATGTGCTTCAGTATTACTAGATATGGGAGGACCTCCTCGTGGTAAAATTCCAAACTATTAGGAGGATAAGGAAAATATTTTACATTAAAAACTTTTAGAAATAAAAACGCATTTCACTTTTAATTCACTTGCAAACTGAAAATATAAATGGAAACGCCATTATCACGCACTTCCAATGAAGCTAAACTCTTCCCACGGCACCAGATTTTCTTTTTATTAAAAAAAATAATAATTGCGTTTTGCACGAACAGCAGAACTCCAAATGTTCAAAATATGTAGTTTTGACGTTCTTTTTTTTGTAACATTTTTTTGTTTATATTGACACTATTATCATATTAAATAAACCAAATTCCAATTGACATTTAAGAATAAAATTTTATATTTGAATCATAGCGTATATTTTAAAATTGCTCAATGTTGCATCAACACTAAAATTTGGTTGAATTTACCAAAATGTCAAATGACGTTTAAAAGCTAAAATAACGTTTAAAAAATCGTGAAATTTGAAAAAAATTGTTGCTATTCTATGTGTAAAGATCGAACATGTTAATCTTACATGAATTAAAATTTGCGTATACGTGAACGAAGTAGTAAAGGCATTGGTATCCGTATATTCCCTTTTCTATATTTCTGGGAAAAATGTATTAATAGAACTGTACGAGAAAGTGCAACCCTGCTTATACGAAAATGTTGAAAAGGAAAGAAAATAATTTAAATTCAAACGACCGTTTTTCATGGCGAAAATCCAACACACATTTAGGTTAGATATCGGTTTAAGAATGACTCGAGAACTAGACCTTTTCTCAAATCTCTAACGTTAGAGGACGACTCGAGAAGCTGTCGGGAATCATATCGATCTCAAACAAAATGGGACATAACTCTAAAATGGAGAAAATAATTATTTCCGAATTTAAATTCAAACTGAACTGAGAGCATAATTAGTAATAATTAAATTGAATCATATTAGCAATAAGTAAACTAAAAAGCACGCCTTGGCAGCCACGTCAATGTTGATAGCTACAAATTCGAAACTGTTAAGGACTTCGTCTATCTGGGAACCAGCATTAAAACCAAGAATGATGTCAGCACGGAGATCCAACGAAGAATCACGCTTGCCAATAAATGCTACTTCGGACTAAGTAGGCAACTGAAAAGTAAAGTCCTCTCTCGACAAACAAAAATCACACTCTACAGGACGCTCATCGTTCCAGTCCTCATGTACGGCGCAGAAGCATGGACAATTTCAAAATCAGATGAGATGGCACTTGGAGTATTCGAGAGAAAAGTTCTTCGTAAGATTTATGGACCTTTGCGCGTTGGCGTGGGCGAGTATCGACGGAGATTTAACGATGAGCTGTACGAGCTTTACACAGACATCGACATTGTTCAGCGAATAAAGATCCAGCGGCTGCGTTGGGCAGGTCATGTCGTGAGAATGGACGAAGGCGCTCCGGCCAAGAAAGCATTTCTATCGAAACCCGCTGAACGCAAAAGAAAAGGGAGACCTCCACTGCGTTGGGAAAATCAGGTGGACAGCGATGCTGCCTCCCTAGGTGTTCCCAAGTGGCGCCATGCTGCACGAAACAGAAGCAATTGGCGCGCTCTGTTGGACTCGGCCAGAATCGTCTAGACGGTTAAGCGCCAATCAAGAAGAAGAAACTAAAAAGTGAGAAGAATAAAATTTAAAGAGGAATGTATAATTCAACTAATTTTTGTGTATAAAATATTGTTAAATGAATAACAAAAAAGTGAGCAAATAAGGCAAGCAGACAATCTTAATTGTTACATTTTTGTTCATTTATTTCAATCGGATGAGCGTTTGTTGCTCAAAAGCTTTATTCTGACGTTTGATTTTGGTTGGAGAATATCGATAGAATTCAAGTCAAATTCCAATATTTTTTTCAAGTGGAGAAACAGAAACATTTTAATATCGAAAAAGCGCCTTTTTTCCAGAGAATGGGCTGTTCCTGATTTCAAGTTAAAAATTATTGTTGGAAATTGGAAAATGGATTTGATCTCAATGAAATTCAAATGGATTCAAAAATGCTTATTGGGTAGCAACGATTGGAATCATGGATATTTCATTTTTGTTTTGAAAAAATGTGTATCTATACTTTTGATACATACAGTAAGTCGCAGTGAAAATGAGCCACGTTATGTTGTGCGAAGTTTTATGAAAATAAAAAATTATACACAAACCGATTGAAAAACAGAATTATGTACATAGGTATATCTTAGAATAAACCATAATTTAGTATTTCAATAAATATTTGATGAAAATTATTTTGAGTTATAAAAATTATAGTTAAAACCGGAAAAGTTCATGAAACGGGCTCACAGTGAAAGTTAGACGCTAAGAGGAATATGCCCTAACACGGTTTTAATACTTTTTTGCCTTGTTTCAACAGTTCAATTACTCTATTCCTAATATCGAAACTTGTTTGTCGGTCCATTTTTGCACATATACCTCAAAAATACAACTAATGCATCTGTTGGCGCACTTGAATTAAATATAATACAAATTTTATTAGCAAGCAATGTGTTTTATTCAACTAACAAAACACGATTTTTGCGTGCTCTAGCGTATGTTGTATGATAAGTACACCTTTTAAAAACGGAGGAAATTTGCCTGATCTGTTTTTTTTTTATATAATTAAAGCATAATGTAAAATGTGAACTATAAAAACATATAAGAGAACAAGTAAGGAAGCCTAAGTTTGAGTGTAATCGAACATTAGATACTCAGCTGTATGCTTTCATAGTTTCTTTGCATTTTATGGAAGCACGGTGTACTTTATATAAAGCGAGTGCTGCATAAAGTTGGCGTAACCACGCCCATTTTCAGAAATTTTTTCAGTGATCCAACTAAGAATAAGAATATTATTCTTTGTGCAAAATTTCATTCCTTTATGACTTCTAGTTACAAAGATGTCACGTTACAAATTCCTAAAGGGTGTTCCAGAAATATCTTTGTTAAAAAGTAGGCGTGGTCATAAACCTATTTCAATAAATTTTTGAGTGTCGATTAACACAAGTTATAAAAGTGTATAAACCAAGTTTCGTCATAATATCTTAATGATTTGTCGAGTTATGGGCTCCGAAATCTCGTATATCCCTTTGTCTAAAAAGAGGCGGTGCCACGCCCATTTTCTTGTTTCCGGTCTATTTTAGAACTCATGCCACAAAATTTCAATGAATTATGTTTATATTTGACAAAGATATCGCTTAAAATGTTTTTATTAGGTCACTTTACAATACCCATATATAAAAGTGGGCGTGGGCGTCAACCGATTTCGCTAAAATTTTGAACATGTATTACCGCAAGTAATAAAAGTGTACTGTTGAAGATAGTTTACGCAATAATCTAAACCAGACCCCGGCAAAACTAAAACTGAGATTGTGTTAGTGAGAACAGAGAGATTTATGCAACAGTGGTGTAAGAACTAAGCATATGGGGCAAACGTACAAAATAGCAACGTTTTGAAAATAAAATAAATATTTGAATAATAATGAAAAATGTATTACTTAGGAATTTTTAACTTGAAAAAATGTTTTATAAATTAATTTGGATTCACCAATCTAAAATATTGGAAATTAACTTAAAAAAATGTTTTATAAATTAATTTGGATTCAACAATGTAAAATATTGGAAATTCCAATAATAAAAAAATATCTATAAGGAGTTTTTAGTGTAAAAAATATACATTAAAAATTTATTTGAAGAATATTCATTGAGAAATAGTTGAGAGTTGATATCATTTACGAAATTTTTCCAGAAGTACATAACTAAACTTGTTAAGGTATGCAATGATGGGGCGTAAGTTATAACTAAAGATTTAGTAGAAGCTTTAAGAATAAGCAAATTTTATTATATGAATTGAAAAATAAAGCATTGCAATTTTGCAACTTGAAAATTTGGTTGCAGTACAAAATGATTTATTATTCATGGTCATACATATGCAATGGCACACTGTCGCATAACAAACAAAGCAACGCAGCCAGTGCTTGTGTTGCTTCTTCGCTGTCTAAACAACGACTGAATCACAGAGCGTAACTGTGTAACCTAAATCAAACGCACGCCGTCAATTTACTGTCAAAAATTTCTCATGCCCATACAACTTGTATGGGAGTAACCGAAATTGAACGGCGTGCGTAAAAAGCAAATTCGACGCCCAATTTTTGTTTTGCGTGACAGTTGAAATTAAGCATTGTGGGTGATTGTTTGCAAAAAAATTGACACTTGCTTTTGATATCGTGTCTGTTAGGTACATATTCCACAAAATAACAAGATTTTCTCTGATTTTCTGTATTTTTCTATTTCTTTATCTGAACACGCACGCAAGTCAATTTCGGTTCAACGCATATGAAAAATTTGCGTGCGTGCGTTAAATTGACGACTTGCGTTTGATTTAGGTTACACAGTTAGCCTATGTGTGTTATACTCATTAACTCACGTGAGTCGATTTGCCGGGCCTTGATCTAAACCCACGTTAATGTTAGTTATGCGACATATATGTTAAATCGATACATCTCTATATTATCGACATCTCTAACTTGTAAGATTTAGATAGATAAGGCTGGTATCGACCTCTCAAGAAACAGCTCAAGAAATTTTTAGCTTTATTTCTTGAGTGAAAAATAGTAGTAGGCAAGAAATTTTGACGTTTATTATTCCACCGTGAATACCAAGTGAAACGAAGATCATCAAAAACGTAAACAAAATAAACCATTTTGTAAACATGAGAAATTGATAAGTTCTTAAAAAACATTAAATAAAAGCTTTAAATATTTGTTTTCAATAGTTTTATTTTGTTGTTATTTTAGGAAATCATCGAAAGCGGCGAGGATGACCTTATATTACTGCTAAACTGTGGTATATTGATGGCCGGAATGGAAGTAGATGTAAGAAATTGATGTCAACTTCCGCTTTGCATCATTACACAAATTGTGCACTATATTTTTTCCGATTAATTTTGCCATTTTCACCACCATTTTTATCAACATGTAACAAAAGCCAACAGACGTCAAAATTTCTTTAAGAAATAAATGCTCGATGATATATTTCTTGGCAAAACCTGTGTTGCTGTGTTCGCATTATGTGAAAAAATAGTGGTAAAAAAGTGTATTAAATTTCTTGAGAGGTCGATACTCGCTCAAGAAAGTTTCACAAGAAAAATTTCTTGAGCATTTCTTGTACGTCATTTTATATGGAACTTTTGCGTTTCTTGAGAGGTCGATACTAAGCTATACAAATAAACTTTGTTCTTCCCTTTTCGCTTCTAAATTACCGAAGAAGACGCACGTGTTTTAATTGCATCGTCCCAACAGGTTATGGGCACCTTTCTTTCTTGCAATTTTTCTGGTAATTGATAAAGGATCAAGGTAGTAAAAACGTTTTTTTTTTATATACACCGCATTAGTTGCAATTTATAATAAAAAAAAAGCTTGGTTCAACGAGATGGCGAAGTTACATAGGGAGTTCGTTCTGGAAAAATTAACTGGCGGTGACAATTACCACGATTGGGCATTCGCTATGGAAGACAAAGGGGCTCACCGCATGTATAACAATGAATACCGAATCTACAGCAGCGATAGAAAAGAATGTAATAAAACTTGGGGAGGCAAAAGCTACACTAGTGCTATCTGTGGAGAAGTCCTTATATGCACATATCCGATCGTGCAAGTCCGCGCTAGAAATATGGAATAAGCTCAAGAAATTATATGAAGACACCGGGTTTCTGCGAACGGTTAGTCTATTAATTATGAATTAATACGATACACGCTAAACGCTTGCAGTCGGGTAATTCGTATTACGAAATAATTTCTATCGTGTGAAACCGGATAGACTGTAATGGAAATAAAGTTAACGCATAACTAATTGAACCCTAAACAAATGTCATTCACGATAGTGCACCTAGCGGGCGTGTGGAATTCATAATATGGAAACTCATTTTATACGATACGCTTGCAAGCGGCCGATAGCTATCGTATGACAATCCATAATAAGGGGGTAAATTTGTATCGGTCAGATTCGAAAATTGTCAATCTATGGAAGCATACATTGAATCCTTAACTTTACCACAAATTAAATAGTGCAGGGTGGGAGGTTGACGATCGTTGGTTGGCAGGAATCTACTGTCTTGGCTTACCAGAGCAATTCATGCCACTGCTAATGAGTTTTGAAGGTAGGCAATCGTATCCGACATCTGAAGAGGTTAAAACAAAATTGCTTGATTTGGAAGTAAAACCTTCACCCCTGACTGACAATGCATTTTTATCAAAGAATAAAGCAAAGCATTTCAAAAAGTATGCAAATCGCGGTATTAGATGCTACGCGTGTGGTGGCAAAAATCACAAAGCAAGTGAATGCACGGCAAAGTCAAAAGGCAAAGAAATTTTTTCGGCAAAGAGAGCGTTCTCTTGTTTAATCGCTACAGGTTCAAGTGATGAATGGTTTGTTGACAGCGGGGCATCAAACCACATGACACCCAATGCAGGTCTCTTGACGAATTTCAAACCGTCGCCCATAAAAGACATCGTTGCAGCAAATGATGCAAAAATGGGGGTAAATTTTGCTGGAAAAACCACTTTAACACATTGAGTGCCATGGCATACGTTTTAGTACGACACCTAATACTTCCTGGGGTGCCACGTCATACGAAAACGTACGACAGGTATTGTCTCGCATTAGATATTAGCTTTGTTCAACAACTTTACTTGCAACAAGAGCACCAGTGACAAATTAAGAGTAAAAACGAGTAAAAGAGAAAATTATCAACCAAAGTTATTGAACACAAAATCGTAAACATTTGCAAGTAAACAGCTGATGGGCTGTTTTCACAATTTGATTTTTAGGTTAGGTTGTAATTGAAATGTTTGAAATTGAAAATGAATGTAAATAACTGAATTAGGAGGACGAAAATCTACTTTGGATATTCCACAACAACGTCAAGATTCCTTTTTGCGCTAATTTATTTAGTATGCAATTAGAAATTTGCGATTAAAATGTTGGCATATTTCCAATTGCAATTTTTGTGATCATATGTTTTTGACGCTTCTATTTTTTTTAAAGCTGCAAGTAGTTGCAAGTGAAAATTTTACTTGCAACTATTTTCAACTCTCTCGAAGTCTTACTCTCCCAATTTGGGTCTCTTTTGCAAATTTTTTGGGTTATTGAACATAAAATTCGTAACTATTTGTAAAAGCAATTAAAAACTTTTAGTTATTGAACAAAGCTATTGTCGTGCGTTTCTGTGTGATACTACAGTGTTTATTTAATGTTTTCTTAGTACTATAATGTTCGCCCTACAATTTGGTCCAATTTTCATTGAGCTACGTTGATTTTTGCGGGTTTAATGATAAAAACTCGGAGGTGCCTTTTAGATTTGAAAATTTACTGTAAATCATTGGATATTTGGGGGAAAAATGAAAAGATACAAAAATATTAATCATAGGATATGTTAATTAATTATTAAGTACATTAATTTTTAAGATGTGCATATTTGGAAAACAAACAATGCACAAATCGGGAGTGTTGGGGCATTTCGGACAGTACGTAGCTGTCTTATTGATATGTTTTCTTGCTTCCTTTCGACCTAATTTTTTTTTGATTGAGAAAAGCATAAAACGCAAGCACGTCGGATGCTTTTATTATTATCATCCACCATTTTTGTGATAATATGTTTGGATTGCGATACAGGCTGCGGGGATGTGAGATCTAGTAAGTCCTTATCAACACATTTAGGAAATGTTCGTATGCTAATGTTTTTATTCGTAACTTCTTTATACACAATAAAGGCATTTACCACGGAAAGTCCGAATAAAAGTTCGATCCCCAGCTTTCGATACCATTTTAACCCTTTACCGAATTCTCTCAATCCACTTGAGGACTCCGGAGTATATTTTCACTGACCAGGTGAATCCTTCGGTAGAGCACAACTTAAAAGGCTTAACACCATAAGGATGAGCTTTATTTGGTATATATTGCGGGAATGATAGTCTGGCTCGACATGAAATAATTGCCTCATCAATTACTATGTTTTCACCTGGTACGTAAACTCTTTGGTACCTAATGTGGGGCATAGCTAAAAGTGGTGTTATTTTACCAAGCCGAACGCCTGGTAAAATTGAGTTATTTTCTGAGAAGTGCATGAAACTAAGCAATAGTTGAAAGCGATTGCGTGACATTGTTTTCCCCGGAATCGAAAAGTTGTAGAGCGAATCTTTGGACCAATAGCCTTTTAAAGATCCCAAACCCATCCACAAAAGAAGGCCGAGGAACTTCTTCATTTTATTTAAAACATAATAAAAAATTTAGATAAATATAAAGGAAGATGCGTATAAAGAAAAGTAAAAATATGAAATAGCAAAAAAAAAATCGCGTCTTACATTTTCGTACGACATCGATTTTTACGATTGCAATTCCGTCGTACAGTGCCATGCCATACGAAAACGTACGACATACAAAAGCCGTTATAAAATCCAAAATAAGCCACAAAAACTTCTGGGAACAGTACAGAAATTAATATCTTCCGGGTTTACACCGCTTTATAACAAAAAACATGCTTGGCACCCGGTGAAGGTTTTCGTCAAATCGGCTTGGCACTCAATGTGTTAAAAATAAATGCAAAAGAAATCGACGTTAATAAAATTGTCAGCAAATTTACTATCTGTCCATAAAATGATAGAGGCCGGTAATAAAGTTTTATTTGACAAAATAGGCTGCACAGTGTACGATCAAAACGGAATTCCTTACTCAAATTTCAAAGCAGTGAACGGTGTATACAGATTTACATCGGGTACATCATTCATGTGTAAAAGCATGGAAAATACTGCATTAACCTGGCATCGCAGATTAGGTCACATTAATTTCAAAAGTTTGAAGCAAATGAAACAAGTAGTTGACGGCTTAAAATTTAATGACAAGGCAATAGATACTAACTGCACAGTGTGCGCACAGGGTAAACATTCTAGAAAACCATTTCAGAATAGTAAATCAAAATCAAAAGAACTTCTAGAAATCATACATTCTGATATAGTAGGGCCAATGGAAACACAGTCTATTGGTGGCGCTAGGTATTTCATCACGTTTATAGATGACTACAGTCATAAAACCTTCATATACTTCTTAAAACAAAAATCCGAAGCTATAGAAGCGTTTATAGATTTTAAGGCTTATGTTGAAAATCAAACGCATCGTAAAATCATATGTCGTGGGTTGGATCCCCAGCCTGGATAGAGGGAACATTTGTATATAATGGACCACGATCCGATAACAACAAACTCTAATTAAAACCCAATTATTCGGATTTTAAAAATAGCGGTCACTCTAGGCAGTGGGTGGCACACCCTCCGAGAGTATTTCTGCAGTGGGTCGGCTTCAGTATAATGCGCCCGCCGTATTTATTTTCAAACCACTGGAACTTTCGGGAAATGTTCTATGGATGTTAATTTTACTAATTATAACACCGCCGATCGCTCCGCAGATATAATTCGAGAAAGGAAATTCTGCTGGCTGGGGCTATTTTTTTTTTTTTTTTGAAAGCGCGGCCAAATGCCGCCAACGCAAGTTTGTTCTACTCAAAAGTACTGTGGATCGATCCATAGAGGGTTATTTTTTTAAAGCATGGCCAGGGCCGGGTGCATTAAATTGAAATCTCTTCTGCGGAGCAGCAGACCCGAAGACATACCACGGTGGAAAACACTATGGATCAGATAGTGCCAGCGAAAGTGATGATGAAGTTAATTGTATTGCTGATACATACATATGTATGTACATACATATATCCCCACTGTGTCCAGGCAGAATTGTAACTCCATTAGTAATTATTAGGGCAACAGAAGATATGCAAATGCATATTTTTCTGTTGCAGTCCTATTTACATATGATAAATATATATAGGCGTTTTAGCTCAAGACGAAGAGAATAAGCCTAACTTGTTAGGGCATATTTTCGCATATTTAGGTCAAAAGGCTTATTTTTGCATATTTTGACTTATTTGCATATTTTTGGCATATTTTGCTTTAAATTCATATTTTAGCATAGTATTTCGTCATATTTTTCCATCTCACTCGTAAAATTGTTTTTATTTAAATTTTTTACTCTGGCAACTTTCTTTTGTATATGCGCATACTATTTGCCATTCCTCTTTTTCTGACAAGCTCAAGGCGAATTTAATAATTTTCGCAATGCTTCATTCAAATGTGTTACACGAATCAGCTGTGTATCTACATATGTACATAGGCATACGTCAGACGGTCAATATATATTGATGAAATCTGTGGATCGCGATTCATATTGACAGTGTAGCATCGAGTATTGATGGATCGCGATTCTCGATCGCAGAATGGTTAGAAATTTTGAAATCCGCGATTCGGATCGCAATATTGGCAATAAGCGAATTGAAAGTGAAAGTGCGAAAAGGACGGAAGTAAAATATCTTGTACCTCAGAGCGAGAAAAATATCGCAATATTCATATTGAACGTGTAGCACTACACGCTACATAGTGACTGAAATTCTTACTTTTAAATACGCCCCGATAACTTCAGTTGACGTGGAAAGATCTTTTTCTACATAGTTTTCTATTTGAAAATTTATCGCAAAATTTTGAAGTTGACAGCAATTTGAATAAATAAGTATTCAAGTTTTGCACTGGAATTTTGATTGCCATCCACACATAAAATTTTAAATTCATGCAGATAAATATATGTATGTATGTATGTATATATTTTCGTAAGTACAAATACTTGTTTTCTTTTGGTAACGAAAATGTGTTTCGCAAATGTGAATTTTTTTATTTCGTCTTTTGAACCTATAAAATGTACCTTTAATAAACATAATTTTTTGTTACAAAGTGTTCTAATTTTATTTAAAACTAATTTTTGATATTTGTTCGAGCCAGGGTTTGAACCTGGAACCTCTTACATGAAAGGTGGGCACACAACCTACCATGCCGTATATCTTTTTATTAAGTACTAGCAAATACGCGTCCCGCTTCGCAGCGACGAACAAAAGTTTTCTGTTATGATGGGTCTTTACCTTTACCTTTATCT